>VZTM01035488.1:200060-246384 GCA_013400555.1 Jacana jacana
GTTGGTATCTGCATTAAAAGCGAAAAAAAATGATCATCAGCTAAGATCTTATCACTTGATAACCAGAAGGCATAGTGAAACTGCAAAACTCATTTCCATTGTTTGATTTGATCCTATAAAAATCATGACAATGAACACAAGCCAGCGTAATATATTCTTTCATTGTGCTTCCACATTTATTTTGCATAACAGGCAGATAAGTGCATCTCTTGCAGTTCCCCTTTTTAAGAATATTATTGTTGATTTAAATATATATATATATACACTTTTTAAAAAGTTATGTATAGATAGTGTATATTCATTTTCAAGGGTTTTGTTTCACACATTCGTGTTTTAAATCAATACTTGTTTTCATCAGGGCTTGTGATCTTTCCTGAACAATAGCTTCAAAGAAAAACTTTACTTTCAGCATCCTGCACAGGCTTTCAGGCTCACAGGGAAAGGCAGAAGCTGTCCTGAGTAAGAGATGCGATCAACACAAAATAATTTCTGATGTGCTATATTAGGTTTCATTTGCAGAACACCCAGAAGATCACCATGTAGAGGCTGTGGTTGCTTGTGTTCTCTGTGGTGAATATTATAGCATCAAATCAAATAGTGTAAATGAGTTTTGCGGTTTCATTGCTTCTATATTCCCCCCATGGTTTTGTACAGGGTGCAGTAATTGCCACGAATTCTGCAGAGGGTTTGCAATCAGACGGTTCTTCTGTTAGAACAAGGGGACACACCTTGAGTGCCTTTGCCAGCAATAGATCTTGGCAGCAAAGCCTTAGGGAAAAAATTGTTCCTGAAGCTCTTCCTGGACAGGAGACCAACTCTTAAAATGAATAAGCATCATGTGCAGATACAAGAGCATTAGGGTCATATACCATAATCCAGTATGAAAAATACTGCAGCTCTATCTCTAGATGTCTTTCAGTTGCTGCCTTGGCCACAGCACAGCACAAAAGAGAGGAAAAGGTTTAACATCCTGCAGTTGGGACAGCATTGGAGATGTGAATTTCCAGAGATAGATCAAGGTGTTAGTAAGACCCAGTTACAGCGGAGACTAGTTCTGTGGAAGACCATGTGTTAGGAGAAAATGTTCTAGTCTGGAATCGAAAAAAACTTTCTAAAACTAAATCTTAAAATATGCACTCAACTCTAGAGTAGCAGATGCTCTCCACTCCAGATGCAGTATATTGGAAGAAGTCTGCATTTTTTCAGTTGCTGCTAAAATAACGTCTATAGCATTTCAGACTGGAGACACTTTGCAATTCAGGAAGAAGTTCCCCAGATGGAAGAATGTGAATTATTTATGCAGTGTTTATCTCAGGGTTTACTTCCCATCACAACCAATTAAGGCTATTTCATTTCATTAAAACTAACATTTCCACATTGGGGAAATAATTTATCTAAGGAAAATGTTACAATATCCACTACTTAAAAGCTTGGAAGCTTCCATCAATCATATAGTCTCACATTCTTCTGAAAACTTTCAGGATGGGAATGTAAAGACATTTTCCTGAGTTAGGTCTTGCCAAACTGAATTACAGTTAATTAGATTTTAACAAATTAAGCTACTCACTCTTTTCTTCCTACTTCATAGGAAATGGGGTTCAGAAGTGGTGCCCTGTCACCTCAGTCTTGCAGTCCCTGGACAAGCCTCAACTCATTTTTGTCTGTATTCGTAGAGCAGAGAAGGAGCCTTTGCTCCCACTGAATTGTCTTAAGATGTTTTTGCATGAGCAAAGCCCGAGATCAGGCCTCACAGAAACGGAATGTATTGCGAAATAAAATTGGCAGCTTGGTATGTAATTCTGCATTTAAAGTGGCTGTGTTTGCGTGGCAGTGGGGAATTTACTGTAATTCTTGACTTTGTTCCTCTCCTGCTGCCAGTGCCTTAGTGTGACTTGTGCAAAGTGCACCATCTGTGATAGCCATGGCATTAAACTGAAAGGTTGTCGTCTTATTAATTTTAGAACTATTTTCTAGTTGAGATACTGCCAGGTCTCACTGAGGTTTCAGCAAATTAGATTAGATGGCCTTGTGTATAGACCTGCTCTAAATGAATAGCATAAGTCTTAGGCAAGAGGGGAAGGGAAAAGGAGAGTCCATTACTGCCATTTGACAACTTCATTTCAGTTCTTGCCCCCAACAATTATAACTCCTAGAAAAGCCAAATTTTGGAATCTGAGGGGTTATGGTCTGGTCAAACAAGTCGCTGCCTGGCACTGTTTGTTTTTTAAAAGCCTAGAGCAACAAGGATGCCAATCTGCAAAATATGCTAGGAAAATATGGGCAAAAATAACCAAAATAACAGGTATACAGTTTTGTCTTGGTCTGTGATGGGTTTAAAATTATAGGATATGCTGTAGCTAACTTTACTGGCGGTTCTTTGTCTGGCCTGGATCAACAGTATCACTGTAAGAATGTTAAAATATTGATTTGTTCTTGTGGCAGGAGGGATTCCTGCATTATCTCCATCCTCTCTGGGGACAGGCATTAACAAAGGCCTTGGCAAGTCATTCAAGACTAGTTTGCAAAGAGCTAATGTTTCTCAGAGTTTTATAAGTAGGCTGTAGAGGTCTAACAATCAGTTATTGTAATCTCATGCATTTAAGGGGAAATAAACATTGTTTTCCACAGCATCCTGCTGAAAAAGAGAAGTATTGTTTCTCCAAGCTTGTGAATGTATGTGTGTGCTTGTTTGTGGAAGCTCTGAATCTTTTAAAACCATATGCATATAACTGCTATTTCTTGGTGAGACATGACAAAATTCTGCTTGTGATGAAGATAATTTAACAGTGGGTGAAATTTCCTTAAATAACAAATTTAGTAAAATGCCTGACATTATTACTGTGGAGGAAAGTTCATCCTTATTTATGCCTTGCTGCTGTTAACATGGAAAAGAGCAAAATGATAGTGATTACAAGCTCAGATTTGTGTGTGACTGTAATCAGGTTGTGATGTGGAAGGAAGGAGGAGGAAATCTCACCTACGTTAAGTCAGCTCCAATAGTTTGTTATCTTATGCACTGGGTCTTCTTTAAACCATTTTCCCCCAGAAACATTTTTCGTGTCTAGTCATGCCAGAGAAAATCCAAGTAATTTTTGCCTCTTTTTTTTTAAGTCCTTTTATCTGAGCTGAACATACTGTGCAGAAATCTTGCGGTTTGCTGCCTTCTGCAGTTGTAGCATCTTTTGAAGCAGGCTCTGTGCCTGTTGGGCTGGATCCTGTACAAGCACTGAGCAAGAAGCCTGCCCCAGGTCTGGGCGCTTTACCAGTGGGTGACTTCAGACTGAGACCCCCACGATGAATCCTCACTCTCTCTGACCCTTGTTTTTATTCTCAGCATCCAACTTCAAATATTTAATCCCTGTCTAGCATAGCACTGCTTTAACTTGTTTTATCTCTGTGTGGGTAAAAAAGCCAGTATATCTAAGTCATACAATTAGGACAACCTACCTAAACCTATCGATCGGGCCGTGTTACTCTGCTTGTAACTTACTGCATTCGTCTGGCACTGGTCAGGTGGCCCTAGTCACATGCTTTACATTCTGAAAAGGAAATTTAATAGAAGCAGGACTCAATAGATGTGTCCATGAACACTTGCATTTGTCTAGAAGATTAAATTTGATATGATGTAGTACAGCTAGCGTGGTTTGTTTGGGGTTGGTTTTTTTGGTGTGTGTATGTAGGCGCTTAGTTACCAGCTTTTGAACAACTACCAATGGCAGTGTGGCTTTCAGAGGAATGGCCTGCAGCTACAGAAATCCCAGGTCTGAAACCTCACAAGGTGGCTCCAGACATTGGAATAACCAAGTCACTGTATTCATTGAGGATGTAGCCTTCCTTTATATCCTCTCTTACAGATCCATCATTAACTGAAATCCTAATATAGCATTCAAAGGAGACTTTATCTGTACAAACTTACATCTGGATACACTGGAGCTGTATTCCAGGAGGTCTCAGCACAACGGCTTTAGAAGCCTCTTCCACATAAGGCTCTGAAAATTACCTTATGCATTTATTAAATCTCAATTAATTTCAGGGTAGGAAGACATGGGGATTTGCTGCTTCTCTTGATGACTTAATGACCCAGAGAAATTGAAGCTTAAGTATAATATAGCTGTTTGGAGGGAAAGCCTTCACAAGTCAAGGTGGAGACCATTTTTAAGTCCAGGACACATAATTACATCATGCAGTGGGAGCCTGCTCCTGGGTGGCTGTGTCCCTCCAATTCTATTCCTGTAGTGGCCTTAGAGGAAGTGTTTGTGATTGAACCTCACACATGGACTGTTTTTCATACATTTCTCAGACCTTCCTTCCTTTCCACAGCAGGAATCAGCAGAATGGCCATGCAGCTTTATTTAGTATTCAGCTGGGCTTCAATTGTTAGTGAGATACTAATGGAAATTTATCACATGCTGAACCCAAAGTGACATATATATATATATATGCGTTAAAATGCTGTGTTTTACTGCACACCTAAAAATACTTCACTGTCCTTACTTTTTGAGCTTTTTTTTATGGAAAGTCTTCAATCATTGCTTAAAATCTGGCACTTCTGTATTAATCTTTCTTTTTTTTTAATGTAACTTTTACTAACGAGGAAGAGAGTACAATGGGAATTTTTGGTCATCAAGTTATCAAATCATTCATCTTATTTTCATTTGCCATTCAAAGCAGAAGTAAGTACAGGAGCATTTCATGACGCACTGTCAAATGATGATGAAACTGCTTGATACTAGGGATCAGATGGTCAGCTGCTCCAAATTGGCTTTATTGCCGTAATTTTAACTTCTGCTTTCTCCATACAAGGAGGTGGGCTCTTCTCTATATTACTGATGTCTGATTTTGCAATGAAGTTGGGACTTTGTCAACTACCATGAAGGTAAATTGTCGACTGACATGTCATATACAGAGTAAACACTATCTGACATGGTTTGCTTTGGAGAGCTCATCATCTCCAGAGGCTTCTGAGTGCCCCTGAGAGGTAAAATGGTGTCAGGATGAGACAACAAGTATTTGTATGCCTTCAGCTTCGATCTTTTTGCTCCTGCCTGTGGAAAAGCAACTTTCTCTTCTATGGAGTGACTCCCTGAGCCACTGTATTCAGTGACCTCTGATGACCGGAGAATGCAAATTTCTTTCCCTGGGCTCTTTTATTAGCAGTAAGTAATATGCAAGCAGGTGGAGTTTTAGGTAAAACATCTTTAGAGAGCATGAATAAAGGGCAGCATTTTATATGAACAAGAGGTCTGCATTTTCCTAGAGCTTTTCTAGAGCTTTGTGTATTACATAAAAGCAGGTTTATCTGAAAACTCCCTCCCCAGTCATGCCTCGGTTCACTGGTGTGAGTTTGGATTGAATACTCTTTCTGTTGCCTGTATTCTCTGCTCAGCAATTCTTCCACAGAACGACACAGGGATGTTCTGGAGGGACAGACTAATTATTTCTTGCCTGTTAATCTGTAAGGATTATGGCATTTTCAGGAGTTCCCACTCAGCTATCCCACCCAGTTATTCTTCCTCTGATATGTTTTTCTAAGACAGCTTTCCCTGGGAGTCTGAGTATTAATTTTGCTTGTAAGGAAGCTTTGCTGATATGTAGAAGGAAAAATTTGCATTCCTTACCTTATTAGAGCAAGTAGAAGGGGCTACCCCTAATTTTCTAAGGCGTTGTCTTTGAAGTCCAGCTGACAGGTGAGGAAAAAAATGACCTTTTCCTCATCTGCACAAGGACTAAAAAGGGAGTGCAAGGTATTTATCACCATCTTTGTTACATTTCTGAGAGATTTAATAGTCCCCAGAATTGTTCATTTCTTAAGAGCTATGTGCTATTAAACTGAGGCATTATTTAGCAATTGGTGCTGTCTCAAGAGGATAATTACTCAGAAGTATCTATTTGAAAATTCATCTACTGCTAGTTGTATAAATGTCTACAGTGCCTCAAGTTTTTAAATACTGAGAGGCTTTATGATTAAAGTTCCATATTACAATATTTAACAGAATGGCGGATTTCCATTAATATTGTGTGTGTGTGTGTGCTTAGATCCAAACGCTGGTATTTTCTCAGTGACTCATGGGAATCCGCACCTACTGATGTCAATCCCACTGAGTAAAAGAAAGTGTAGGTGCATCGTGTGTCCTGGTGCATCCCCGGGTGTAAGAATGAATGCAGTACAGTTCTTGAGTCAAAAAAGCCCCAGCTTACTTGTGTACAGCACTGCAGCTGAGATTGGGGGGGAATGTGACAGTGGCTGAAGTGTTTTTTTTATCAGTGTTAGGTTGAGACTGGACTTGATGACCTGAATGATGCCTTCCAACCTAGACAGTTCTGCCCATGCTCGGCGTGATGATGAAGTGCTTTGTAGAAGGAGGACCGGGAGAGTCTTACGCATTTGATCGATTCTTGTGAAACTAATTGGGTCTCTCTTTCACGTCGCCACTTCATTGCAAAGGAACTTGCATGAGTGTAAAGCCTTTGAGAACCCAAGTGAGAAGGCAGGTTTTGATGAAACTGGTGAAACGCACTCTAAAGTTGACTGACATGTCATATACAGAGATGCACAGGAAGCAAGGTCATATCAACCTCATTTTCTAGTTTAACCAGGTTAAAAAGAAGACTCTGAGTTTGCACATATATTAGCAAATATTAAATTAGTTATTGCCACTCAAGGAAATGTTCCTGGAGTCCTTCCATATGTGAGCTCAGTGCTCAGCAGTAGCAAAAAGGCAAATAAGAAGATTAAGAGTTATTAGGAAATGAGTACTGTCAACAGGAAAACTCTTCACTCTATGGTGTATATACAGCTTAAACAGCCCCAGTTGCCCACCCTCAAAAATGCTTTGTATGTCTCCAAAACCCAGAGGACCTTCAGCTGGAGGTGATACAAAACACCTTCCATGAGGAATAGCTGTTATGATATTTGTTTGTCACAACAAATAGCTGTTGTGATATCTCAGCTCGGAAAAGGTGACTCGGGACTCATGATTACAAAGGTCCTTGAAATCTCCAGTAAGTTAAATAGCTGTTATGCTTTGCAGTACAACCAGGAGTCTGAGCCCACGTGCACATTCAACAGAAAGGAACACTTCTCATGCAGCGTATCGAGGTGCGTAAATTGTTGATTGATCTTGTAGCGGTCAGCAGTAAATACAGCTTGGAAAGGGGATTTCATAGACATTTTAGACAAACCAGTCAAAGGATGATCCCTGTGCAGCTTCCAGCTCAGAAAAGCCTCTGAAGCTTACTGGAAGCTGCACGGGTGTAGCTATGGGGACAGTTGCTGCTTGTCCATGTAAACACTTACTGTCTTGTTTTAGCTTTCTGTTAGCGCTTGGTACTTGAGACAGGATACAGAACTCTAGATGCACCTGTAGCCCGAACTGAGTGTTTTTATGAGGGCTCTCCAGGACTATATTCATGCAGTCTGAGAGTATCAGACAGCATCCACAGCAAGACAAGATCAGTGTGTGGCATGCTAAGAAACTCTGCAGTAAAAGGGCAGATTGCAATGATCTGGAAAACATCAAGATGCCTTCCAAGATACGTGCTTAAATGAGAAGGGAATGGAGCTGGAAATCAGCAGATCAAAACTGTTGTTTTGTAAATCATTGGTGGATGTAATTAATGGATACGCTTGTGCCATCCCTAACCCTTGGCTGGTAGTCTGTCTTAAAGGAACCTCTTGAGAGTGAAAGGGCCAGATGATATATTAACAAAGGGAGGGAGAGAAAATACAGTGCTTGCAGTTTCACTGTCTTCTGGGATCTCGGGACCCTGTAATACCAGCACACCAACCACCACGTGACTGGGTGTTCTGGGAAGGCAGTCGTGATCCTGAGCGTGGTTTGACCTGCTCAGAGCAGCAGTTTAGGAATCTACCAGAGCTGCCACCGACTTCACCTAAATCTTTGACAGCCCTTTGGCGTGAGATACGGATGCTGTCTCTTCTTTGTTTGTCTTTTTCTTCCCCATCTCACTTCTTTTCCTTCTTATCTCTTTTTTCCTTCTGCTTAATGTAAGCCTGGCATAGTGAGGCCTTTCCACAGCACTGCTGCGATCCTGTAACCGGTGAGGCAGGGAGAAGCTGTGCACTGTGCCATCTGACAGGAGCTACCAGGTGCTGGAGTGGCTGATAACAGCCGCTTTCACTGCCTGTTTTCCACCTAGTGAAGTTGCAAGTATCAATCATAGCAGCTGCATTATCTGTCTGTGCACTTCTTTTCTTTTTGATGGTTTCTTTTGTTGTTGTTGTTTTTTTTCCTGCAGAAACTAGGACTGGACTACTGAACTATTCTAGATTCTCTCACCTGTTTTTCTGAAGAATAGCTGTCACATTTAGTACCATCCCCAGATTGTCCTTGTTAAAAAAAAAAACCACACCAAAACCGTTTTGCTAACAGAGATAGGGATAAAGAACATGATGGTGCTCGAATACTTAATTATTTATATCTTAAATTCTTTATTTTTCTGTACTGTTCATAACTTTTATCCTATATCTTTAATAAAAGGTTATAAAGATTTTAAATCATTAGTGTTGCCATGGAGCTGAGCAGCCTGGGTCTGTGCTCTCAACTCAAACCAAGGGTCATGTTAACACCTTAGCCTGTGACTCTTAATACTCCGTTTTATTAACGTGAGCGAGCCAAGCTGTTGGATGCTTTCTGCCCTGGAGTCACACAGGCTGTGCTGCTGGAGGGCAGAAAGATGCTCTGGGTCACTGGTGAATACTGTCATATGAACAGAGTTCTTCAATTCCCTCAGGATCAAGCAGATGACATTACAGCTGTTGGATTCAGGTCACATTCACCACCTTTTCTCTACAGCTACAAGAGTGAGATGCACGCTTTTATTAAGTGAATATGGGGATCGTTAAGTTAAACACAAGACTTTCTTATCCAGGGCTCCAATTACAAACCTGCAATATTTCTGTCATGAATTGACCTGGAAGACTTCTCTTAGTGAAGCATTAGCGTGAGATGCTGACAGCCTTTAGAGTGTTTGTGTTTGACAGGGGTTGCTGTGGAAGGAATCCAGGCACACTGGATTAAAGACTGAAGCTAGCCAGGGTGGCAGAGGAAAGCTTGAAAAAAATTGAAACAGGACACGAGCCATTTATCAGAGACAATAGACCTTCATCCTCTGCAGTAAGCACTGCTGCTCCTGAGGTGTTGACACAGGAGTTCAGGAGCTGGTGCCTGGACCGAGTTTAAGAGAGAAAATACTGCAATATGGGTATGGCCTTTAAAACATGCTGGTACATGAGTATTTTGTGCATCGGTGAGGGTGAGGAGGACCCTGTTGTTCTTTTTCTGAAATGCCCCCTAGTAACTAGCACTAACTTAATTAGTGACGTTTACTACTTGAGTGAGGAAAATGTTACTTTCTTGAAACCGGACCTTTTGGAATATCTTCTGGTGTTGCACTCTTAGGTGGTGGGTTATGATCAATGCTGTATGGTTAGAGCACCATTTGCACCATGTCTTGTTACTATGTAGTAAGTTAACTTTAAGATTCATTTTGAGATACCATTCTGGGTTTAGTCTCCTTTCAATATTTCAGTGCAGCAGATGCTCACCTTTTTCTAAAACTTTATTGCAATAATAGGAGAGTTTAAAATTTAAATCAAGGCTTTAACTTTAATTCTGTTCTTTGAGCCGTGGTGTATTTTAAATAGGTGGTGTTATATTTGAACAATCTTTTTGGCAATACCTTGCTGACCAAGACCGAGATTTATGCAAGTAGTTTTACGTTAGATTTGTGATTCATAATGTATCTTGTTATAGAAAGGTTAAATAAAAGAAATATAACTTTTATGGAACATAGGCTATAAACAGATTCCCAAAGGAATCATTGATTTGTAGGTTAATATTTGAATTTTTAACTTCAGTGCCACACTTTTAATATATTTCAGGCTTCTTGATCCAAAGCTTACTTTATATTCTGAAGGTGTGCAATTGTTTGCTGTAATCTCAAGAGAAGATAAGCATGACATCTGGTTCACACCTGTGGTTTTAGGGATAAGAACGTAGCTGCTTTATGTATTATTCAGGGCACTCTATTGAAACTGCAAGGAATTTGACTCTTTGAGGCCCTTTGTCCCCAGGTTTTATATTTGCTGAAAGTTAAATGTGAAATATAGGAGTCTTCTCTCAGTAGGTGTGGAATAGACTATTTATTCCAACCTATGACTGCTGCCAGAAGGGAAATTAGTTATGCAGGTTAATTATCAGATTTATGATAAAGACTTTACCTGTGCAACTCCCATATTTCAGAAGTTCCACTGAGGCATTTCATGATGTGACAGAACAGCCCCAGGAGAGGTGAACATACTGGTAACACCTACAACGGTCTGGTTTTGTATTGCAGGTGATACCTCCCCTGCCCACCGCAGCCCTGGCCCTGGGCAGTGTGGGACATGCTCTCCATGTTATGTGACAGGGAGAGGCTGCACCATTTTGCAGCATTTCTAGTTTCCATTTGGTTGCAGGCATAAACCAAGGGTCTGTGCTGGTGGAGGCAGCAGTGGCATGAGCAAGAATTTATTTGGTTGGGCACTTCTAGAGCCAAAGACACCCACAGGCTGGAGAAAAGCCAGCAGCTGTCATATGGAAAACCAGAACTCAGGTGGTGCCTGTTACCCAGGTGAATTGTTCCCATGTGAGGTGCTGAGGCAGAAGAGGTGCTTTCAGAAACACACAGGTGTGAGCCAGGGTGGAAATGTGACTCTCTGGCTTGAGACTCTTTTCTATTATTAAAACGCAGAGTAGAGGAAAGGGACGAAGCTGGCAAAGAGACTGGCTGAGCAGGGACACAACTGTGCATGCCTCCCACAAGGAAAGTACACCGAAAAATGTACTGAATCAGAGCCTCTCAAATTTGGACTCAAATGCCAATCTCGTAGCACTGTTGTGTTCATCAGGAGTCCAAAGAAGTTCAACATGCTTTTATTTCAACATCAATCAAAGGGCCCTTGAAAGAATCGGAGGTGTTAAAGCTGAGAGGTTGTTTTATTCACATTCCATCAGGCGATGCCACAAGCGAGCAGCAGTCAGATGCAGCAGCAGTGTCTCGACACGGCATCTGCAGACAGGTACCAGCGTGGGAGGGGGCGAGAGTTAGATTTGTGTTTCTGTTTCATAGGCATGGAAGAATAACTTTGACATTTAGCAAAGAACCATTGCAGAATGTGTTTGCAAATGGGTTTGCAGATGTGACAGTGGACAAGGTTTTAAAAGGCTGCACGGTTTCTAGCACGTTACCCTTTCTGTCAGTTTTGCTGCTTACTTGAATATTTTACTGCTTGCTGTCCTGAAGTCCAATTCTTTTTGATTTGTTAGTGTTAATACAGAATTATGTCCTTAATGAGCTGGTGCCATTAAGATGTTGTATTCAGATGTTCTGTATATATGTCTGTACACAAAAGTCACTAAGACAAGAAGTTTACAAGTTTCTCAACACCACACTTCAGATGTGTATAGGCTTCGCTTTCTATTCCAGTAAAACAGTCAGAGGGTAAGGGTAAAGCAAGCTAGAAAATAGGAGACAGAGTACAGAGATATTACATGCAAGGTTTTCCAAGAGGCTGTGGAATTATGGTAGGCATCCCATGGTGGGGAAGGATTTCAATTTGAGGTATGTACAAGAGATTGTGAGGTTTAGAAAGGATACCATGTGCTTGCTCCTTGTGTATTAAGGCCCGTTGAGATACTTGGAGTAAAACACCCACATTAAGCAGTTGTATTGGAAAAATCCCTCTTGTCTTTAGTCGGGAAGTCTGTGGCGAAACTAGTGCCATCCTCACAGCACAAGGTTGTTCAACCTTCTTCCAGTAATCTCTAAGGTGCTGCTGAGACCTCTGATGCTGAGCACCCTGCTTGCTTTACCTTTGGGATTACGATGCTGCCTTAGATAGATGGGTATTCTGCAAAGTATGGGAAAGCCCATATTATTTTTGCCCTCTGTTATGAAGCCCTCAAAGTAATCTCTTCTCATGGGCTGGTTCTGCTGTAATTGCCCATATACTTCACAATTCATAAATAAAAATAACTCTGCAAGTGCACAGCCCGGAGGATTTCACATCCCCTCAGAGATAGGAATGGCCTTTCGCCCAGCAAAATGCTTCTGAAAATGTGCCCCATCTGCTGCATGGCTGTGAATCCAGAGATGCAACAAAACTATAAATATCTCAAAATTTGTTCTGAGGCATTTTGAAGATCATTAGACTTCATGGAAGAGCTCGCCTTCTCCTGTTTTAAAAACAAAACCCCAAACCAACCCACTACAAAAAAGTCCCAAATAAACCACACAGGATGTTCTGAATTCCACAGTACAAAAAGAATAATTTGCTCTAAGACGTGAGCTCTCAGAGGAATGAATACTTGTGCTACTGCATCTTTAAAGTGAATGGTATATGATATTGTATTAATCACACATGCTAGGAAAAGTGTGCTTTTGTAGTGTTTAGTTTTAAAGTGCAGCTCTTTCTTTTCCCTGAAGAGCACTGCAGTGTTTTTGCTGGGAAATCCCAGCAGTTCTTTCCATTCTGGCAGCACTTATTGATGTTTAAGAAAGTAAATGGATTCTTAAAAGACAAGCTGAGGTAAGGACAGTTTGGGTATTTTGAAGTTTAAAACTCATTCTTCAGTAGCTTAGTTCTTGTGGGAAGACCAATGGGAAACAGATGAAGATGACAACAATCACTTTTGGGTTGAGTTCAGAGCTATTCTGTTCATGCAGTCAGCCCATCTGACTTGTTTTCAGTTGCTGTGGCATTTGGTGCTTAGCCACTCCCTAAATTGCCTGTTTCGGTTTTTGACCCCTGCCAGCAGCTAAGTACTGCTTCTAATTTTTCTGTTTGGACAGCTTTAGAAAGCAAAGTTTGTCTCTCGCTGAAATGGGAGTCTCAGCATTGTGTGTTCCCACACAAACGGGCTTGCTGTCTGGTTTGGAATATGCCACGATTAGATAAAGCCACTGTGGGTGAGGCTCAGAACTGCTCGATAAATAAATCAAAAAGTCTCTGGCAGATTCAGAGTCTGGTAGTGGAGCTAAAGATCAGTGAAAGACCCTAGCTGACCTCCAGGAGCCTGGGAAGATGCCCTCGGGGCTATGTAGATGCGGTGCCTTGCAATAAGTGTCTGCCCCAAACTCCCTGCATCACCTCTAGGTCAGTTATGAGCTGTTCAGAAGCAGGTACCACTGTTAAGAGGCCATGTACTGTCTCCACGAGGGACTTGTGTGATTCTTCCTTGTTGCAATATTAAGCAAATGAACAGCACTTCCAAAGTTTTTTCACCAGCACCGCTCCAAATGGTAGTTTATTTCACGTGTTTTTCAGTTGTTTGTCATTCTTCCCATTTATTCCCAGTCTTTCATAATTTTCTTCAAAAAACATCTAGTTAAAGGAGGGATGGCTAATGAACAGTTTACACATGAGGAAACGCCCAGAAATGGGCAGTGATTTATGCAAGACAGCAGAAGGACTAGTAGGTCGCTGCTTCTTCTCAAGTTACCAAAAGACCTGATTCATAAGGAATGCTCCTACTTTTATCCAAAAATCAGAATACTGAGTCTCTCATTTGGTTTTATGGGCTTCTTAATCTTTTCAGGAGGGAAGGAGCTTTGCATTTTCAAGGTTTTTCTCACAGACTCGAAGGCAGCAGCCACAGTGATTTTTTAAATTGCAGTGAAGGTCCTCCTGGATTCACTTCATTCCAGATCCTTGGACTTTAAGTGAAATACCATATGTCAAGAACCCTCTGATGGAGGAGTATGAATAAGCAATACTGTGTTGTAATCTTTTATCCTTTTTTTCATTTTTACCTCCTCCTCTCCTTGGATCTCTTCCATCCCTTGGACATGTGGTTCTCATCCTTTTTATGAGCTGACTGAGCACCCTATTGTGCACTTACCACCCATGTTTCCAGAAAAAGAGCCTCCTAAATTTGTGAGTCTAAAAAGATGCTGTGCACTATCTGCATACACAGGTATAATTACCACAGAATGAAGATATTTAAACATTTTTAGAAGATGAGAAAAGGAGGAAAGGTTCAAAAAAGCCTCCTGCTCACTATGCTTCAATTCTTGTTTATATCTTAGTAGTAAAGTGTTAGTATTATAATTTCCTGTGTTTTGAAGGAGGTCAGATATGAAACAACATTTGTAACAAGGAAGAAGATCAGAAATGAGAGGCAGTGCATGGGGAGGTAATAACCACATCTCTGTAATTCAGGGGTCTTGTGTGTTGTGAAAGAGAAGACTTACTGCTGATTTTTTGTTGGTTTTGAATGATTTATAACATTTTACTTGTGGCGGAGTGTTGCAATCTATGTTGTCATGGAAATTCTATTGAATTTATAGTTCCATTTATCCAAAACAATTTTCCAGACTTCATTTCATGGTGAATCATATGGCTGTTACTTGGAGTACAAAGCAATTGCAAAAAAGTTTCATGTTATGGAAAGCATAAACACTGAAACCGTTATTTTCATATTATGGAAATACAAATGAATGCAACATACAGCTTTTTAGCATCAAATATGCCTTCATTGTATAATGACTCGGTGTACATACATGAGATGGATTTTCTTGATTGGGATGGGAGCTGGCCTAAGGGGCATTTATTTCTGGCAGTAAGGGAAGTTTCTGGCTTGCCAAGGTGCTTCTCTCTTAACATTCAGGGCTTAACACTCAAGATACTGAGTGATATGGCCATGATCCAGCAACGTATTGAAGCCCAGGGCAATCCTACAAGCAACGTGTTGCCTTCCTGTTCCTAGTGGGCTGTTACTGGACCACTCAAATGTTTAAATGGTGTTCAGGGTTAGGGGCAGTGAGTATGACAACTGCCAACTTTCAGGTTGAAAACTACTATGAAATTGCTCAGTCTCCGCTTATACCGTAGCTACACCCACCGTGTTGTTTGTAGACAACAAAGCAATAATTAATGCTTACTATTAAAAAAGATTAAAGGGAAATTTACCATACTTGCAAGGCATGCGAATGTCTAAATTGAGTTAAATTCTTTTATATCGTTTGTGTGATCTTTGCTCTTCCTGTTGTTTCAACCCCTTCCATTTTTTTCAGCCCAGCATTGTATTCATTATCAGGTTGTGATTACTGTAGGGCGAAGGCTCTGTCTGACTCTTTGTTTTGCAATTTACCCAGCACGCTTTTAGGCACTGTGAAATACAAAGTTATGACATTCAAAATACGTCTCTGTACCTGCCTAACTATAGGTAAAAATTCACTGATGAATAATAGACTAGGCAGGAAAAACATGCCATTATCTGCTCCCGTTCAACTTTATCTTTTAAAAAGAATGCAGTATACCCTATGTTATTACATCAAGCTCTAGCAGAAGTGGAAAACATCACGATTCTCTCCCCCTACCGCTGCCGCCTTTTCTAAGCAGATTTAGAAGATGTTATAAATGATAAGTTTCATGGGTTTTTTTAAGAGAATATAATGAGAAGTCAAACATCAGACTTTATTGTCCCAGTGTACATCTCACACTCCAGTAAACACACAGACTGCAGGACAGCTATCTGAATTTTCAGTGCTGCAGTGAAGATTACATTATGTCTGTAGAAAATTTTTATTCCAGCCAAATGGATCGCATCATCCAATTTGCTAGAAATCTATGCACATATTTTAAAGCAGAAGTAAGTTACATATGGGCTTTCAATTAAGAAAAATCATGTATGATTCATAATCTTAGCACAGAATTTGTTTTTGTGCGAGTGGCTTAAATCCAGCTGTAAAAGTGAGAATAATTTATTCTTACAATATAAGCAGCAAAGGTACTAATTAAGAATTAGTATATTCAGTGATTAACTCCATCGTTTAAAGCAAACATTTCAGAATTTTTGTTTCACCACTCTGCAGATTTGCAATCTACCTGCGATGCCTGTGTGGTTTGCTCCTTTGAAAATACTCAGTCTCTAAAGCAGTACATAATAAACCACAGATCTGTTGCCTCTGCATCTTGCTGCCTGATTAATCAAAAAATTGGCTGGCCTATAAAACCTTTTTTTTTTTTCTTTCATTATTTTTACTTTTTTTTTCAGCTTTAAATTGCATGGTAGTCCTTGGATTGCTGGAAGGAAATGAGCAGAAAGCTAATTCTGATGATCTTTTCCCTTCCACCAGAATTCCTGATACTACTGAATATTCTGTACTCCACATCTGTGAAAGCACAATGAGCCTTTGTTCATTTTTTAATCTAGAGAGAAATCTGCTGTAGGAGGTTGCACAGGGTGATAGCAGTCCAATTTAAAAGTCTCAATTATTTATTTTTAAAATACTTGGCATCTGTCTGTGGAAAATGTACTTGCTTGGTTTCCAGTCTCGTAGAATTGCTTTGAACTCACTTACATCTTCTGGGATCTATCAAATGCTCATTGTGGCTTTTCTCTCATAAGCGCTGAATGGGTTTAGCCACGATAGGCTGTACTGGATGTAAACTTTCTGTCTTTGTAGTGGGGTAAGAAGAGCAAAAAGATATCATGCACAGGAACGGTGATTTCTGTCTGGATGTCTGTCTTGCCAAGCAGAGGAGGAGCATCCGAGCGGAGAGATGGAGCCTTTTACTTGTGGCAGGGAGAAGTCATTCACTTGAATCAGGCTCAGTTTTTGCAAGCCAGTGACATTTCATAAAGAGGGTTTAGTCATTCAGTGACACTTGTACTTAATAAAATCAGAACGGATCTCTGGTGGGCAGTATTTCTCAGTAATACACACGCACATTTCGGACAGCCTGTCCTTACAAGATCAGCATGGTGGTAGCCCAGTTTACAGTCAAAATCTCTTAAGCACGGAGCAGGGCCTGACAGTTTGCCCACTCAGGAGAACACCAAATTTCTGTAGAGGTTGGAAGAATGTGTTGGAAGAAAGGTACCTCTGCAGAGAGTAGGTTGACCCCAAGGAAGGGGATCGCCTGCCCCATGGCATGGTAGGAGGGTATTGTAGGTGGTAGGAGCATGGAGGTGAAGGTGCTTCAGGCTGGGGAATTCCTCAGGTGCTGGATGTATGTGGTGTGTTCATTTGTGTAAGCATTGTCAGATGGATAAAAGCCTGGAGAGCTTGGAAACTGTAATGGTTGGGCACTGAAGCTTTCTGGACAGAAAAGACTAGAAAACACGGCAGGGTTTTCCAGGGTGACTGGCAATTATCTCCTGGGTTATGGCAGAGTGAGGGATTTCTCTCTAATCCTCTGTTTTAAGGCACTTGTAACGTTCTGAAGACTTTCCCTTTCAGTGAGATTTTTTTTCAGGCTTAATCTGTGCTGTACAACAAATCTCTCTCAAGTTTGAGTGAAAACAATTCTACTCTTTTAGAGTGTGAAGAGTGTCAAAGCATAAAGTTTTTCCATTAAAAGCAGACTCTTGCCCTCTCCCTGCCTCAATAAAGCTCTGTAGCTGCAATACTTGTTGGTAGCATTTCAGGATGAAGAGAGTCTTCCTGCAAGAAAGTGCCTTTGTGCTGCTGTTTGTCCCAGCTTAGCCTTACCAAACTACCACAAATTTCAAGTTGCTTGGACACTTCATGTTGTTTTATTTTTATAATAGATGTTTACAGGGCACACGCAAGCATACTGCTGTGTTGCACCTCTGAGATTAAGGAAGTCCATGTAAGCCTTTCCCAGCCTTGTCAGTTGTAACAGAGCTAGATGTGAATGACTTATAAATCTAGGATATTGAGCCGTATAGACCAGGACTCTTAGGCCCTCTGGGACCTGTGCTACCAGGTCGGCTATTAGGAGCGTTCTCAGCAGGCGAGTGTGGAGCAGAGCATTCAGACTGCAGACAGTGTCTGCACTATGGAAACTACAAAGGATATTTCAGGCTTTCCCATTGCTAAGAGATTCAGAGCCTTTAAAAAGATGCATCTTTTTTAAATGTTGCAAAATAGAAGCTGCTGTGAAATCACGTGCAACGGTGTACAAGAAATTGATGGTTTATGGTGCAGAAGTCAGGCAGTGCCATGGGTCAGGCTGGATGTGCAAGCTCGAATGATGCTCCATTCTGTTTCACAAATAACATGTCATAATAAGATCCAAATTTTCTTTCACTTAAATGCCCTTTTGTTGCATTCTGTACAACTACTTTGTACATACCAGGCAGAGACAGTAGAAATCATTTATATGCAAAATGCACCATATATTGTACATACTAATGACATAATAAGGAGTAATAATGAAAATTTTCTGGCATGTTTAGGCCACTTAAGTATGCGGTGAAATTAATTTTATTGTTTACTGCCTTATTCCTGATTTGTACATAAAGAACATTATGCCATCCATTGAAAATATTATTAAATATCTACTGATAAATGCATTCAAGGTTATGTATATCATGTATAAAAGAACAAAAACACATTAGATACTTTTACATCTTATTTTAAATTGCAGGGAAACAGATGAGACTGTATTACGGAAGAGAACAATATGTGATCACGTAATTGGAAAATTTTCATAATACTAATGCTCAGCGGTGTCCAGGTGTGGTTTTATGATCAGCCTGAACCATGCAGCTTTGAGGATGTAACTTTACCATCTTCTTAACGTTGTTTTTGCAGTTTATGCATGTGTAAATTATATAAAAGCAATTCCTTGGAGATTCCTGCTCCTAAAATGTTCCTTCTAGCTGTATGAACACATAAGGAAGCTACTGTATGACAGATGATGATAATTTTTCATACAAGACAGTTCCCCTTGACTTGATGGATGCAGAGAGAAGAACCACGCTCTCTGGAAAAACACCAGGGAGCAGTGGGAAAATGTTTCAATGTGTATGGTAATCAAGGCGGAGTGTGGCTCTTGATTAGTCTCTGAAATTGCACTGCTGAGACGAAGGATCTGAACTAAGCACTTTCTTACCAAAGCCCTTTGCACTGCTATCCAAAAGTGTATTGTAAAAATTAATTTCCTTAAAATGCCATGAGCAAAATTGATCCAAAATGATTTTGGCATATGCTGAACTCACTCAGTGATACTTTTCTTCATAAACTCCTATGAGGACTATATAGTGAAATGTTTTATATAATGTATACCTAATTTTAGGCCTCATTTTGAAGGGGAGTAAAAAGTAATTTGTGAGTGTTTTGTGAGGTTTGTCTGTGCTGGCTGAATTGAAGTTTAAGCAATTCTACCTGAAACAAACTGTTTCTAATTTCTACATCAATGAATGGCTGTAGCTCAGTCTACATTTGTTCAAAGCACAAGTTCTCACAACCTGGAGGCACCACCAACTTTGTGAGATATTGCCAGCATCTCTGTATGTGCTGCGAATACACTGGGAATAGGAAGGCCAAAATAGGGGAAGAAAATTGCTTTCAAATTTTATGAAGCTAGAGTGAGTGCCAGACATTTTTTTTTCATTTTTTTGTGAGCCATTTGGAGTGTGGTCTTATTTTATCCTCCTGCTGAAAAAAGTACCTGTACCTCTGAAGAGACTGATCTCTTTCTTGGCATTTTCTCTATATGGTGATGTTTTATTAGATGTGTAGGTACTTTGCCAGTATTATACATTAGAGCCAATATATAAAGTCAGAAACATAGGGTTCAGTAAATATGAGTAGGAACATTTCTGAGCAAGATAAAAGGGTATCGTCTCATCTGGCAATATACAAAATTTCAGAATACTGAAAAAATACTTGGTTTGTGAATCCAGTAGGGCATGTCATGCAGAACAATCTTGGAAAAACCCAAATAGCCCCATGTTATTGGTTCTAGCAGAGCATCTGTCTGCAGGAGGGAGCGATGGTCAGACCAGCAGTGTGTCAGGAGGCATGGACAGCCTCGGTTAGACCTTACAGGTCTGTTTGACTGTGTACTGGCTGGCTGTTTCTTATCACACGGTAATGCTGTGAAGAGCCTGAATAGGTCAGAAAATGGGCGGCAGAGAAGCAGGAGTGAATATGCAGGTTCAAGCAAGAGCCCAGTCGCAGAGAAACTAGATGGGTCCATTCCTGTTTCATAGCCAGGAACTGTTTTGTTGGGCTTTTTTTGCTGGAGTCAATGTGCGTGAGTGAATGCACATGTTAGCTAACTGTCCTGCAGTACTGTTGCCCATAGACAAGCCAGTGCTGGTTTGGATTGTGAAATCCATCTGGGAGTATCCCTCACTGGCCCTGAGAGCAACTGCTGCAAAGTCCAGTTCTTGTGCTTAGCTGTTACCATCAGGCATGTGCTTTTAATTTGTTCACGTGTAGAGCATGCATACAACAAAGGTCACTAATACTGAATTTATTCTATGAAAATGTATGCACCTGCATGGTGTGATGTTGAGAAGGGAGCGTTGCACATTTTGGATGTAAACCAGATCAGTTGGAGTGAGTCAAGACTGGTGCAGACGGGCTGACACTGAGGGCTTCTTTGTTCACAAAGAGAGGTTGAAGAACTGCTGGAGAAGCAGCAGGGTGTCAGGAGGGCTGGCAGAAGTGGGGGCTCAGCTAATGCATTAAATGGAACAAGAACTGTAGAAGAAATTAAGAGCAGTAATGCCCACAGGCCTCTGTTAGTGGCCCTTATTCATGGGCATGTGTGTGGAGTCAAGCAGGATTGTTCAACAGCAGCAGTGTATGAAGGCAGCTGTTTCTGTGTCCTCCTGGATTTGTGTGACTCAGGCATTTGTTGCTTTGGGGTAATCATTATTCTGGCCTGCCTTCACTTTGGGTTTGCCTAATTATTTATATTTATTATTCATCCTAAAATTGATGTGAAAATACCTGGTTTTGTCTCCCTTATACTTTTTGCCAAGTACTAACTCTTTGGAAATAAAAGTCACGAAATTTAACTGAAGTCAGGGAGAAGTCTGACCCTAACTGATAGTTCTGGATATCAGAGGCTCATAAAAATGCATTGCTACAGAGACAGACTTTTATCTTACAAATTGCTTTAGGAGTAAAGGAATAACTCTAAATGTTGAAAGCCTTTTCAAAAATTCTCTACGTTTTTTGAGATAAATATGTTTAGCACATTTAGCAGAGAAGGAGATGAGCCTGCAATGAGCAAAGAAATGAAGAGATCCTGGCAGAAAGCATGAAGTTTACCATCTAAACAGGCCGGCCATACTGTTTATCCTTGGGTTTGTTATTAAAATGCATTGCATTGACTCCATTCCCTGGTTACTGCCCCAGTAGGGCAGTCATGCTATTAATCAAGATGCTAGTTAAACAATATTGTTCGGCAGAATTCCTTTATCTCAGGTTTATAACACTGGGTTTACATCCGACGCGTATGCATTACCTCATTTGAAAGCTGTACGAATCAACACTAATGTGATTTTGTTGTTGTTTTTAATTTTTGCAGATGCAGATTTACTTCTACAATCCTGATGACTTTGACAGTTTTGGAACAGCAGTTCTAGAAAACAGAGTAGTAGGAGCCATGGCCGTGTTTTTTCAAGTAAGTTTAAACAAGGACTATATCCATAAACCAAAGCGTTCACCAAGTACTATTTAATTCATTGAATTGTTTCAAGCTTAATGGATGCATCTACGTGAAAGATATTTCATATTGTCTAAGTGTGATTTAAAATGTAAATAAGTATATTTAGAAACGTAATGAAAAATTTTGCGTGAATTGTTCTGATTTTATAGCTACCTTACGGATGCAGATTGGAGAACACATTTATCATGGAACTTCTTCCACTGCTGAGTCACGTTGCTGGGGTTCCTTGAATACTAACAAACTGATGTGAACTGGTTCTGTTTAGAGAAAACTTAAAATTCAAACATACCTTGAGAGAAAATTAATCAATGAGTTTCATCAATCTCATCTGTAGCAGCTTCTTCTAAATTGTCATAGTAACAGGTTCTTGAACAGATCAGGTTTCCAAATGAGTGAATTTATGCATCCCCTCTTTTAAAATGCATCCTCAAGAGCGTGACTGCTCGGTGAGCTCATTTGTTGGTTCAATACGCTCGAGAGCTGCGGTGCAGGGTAGAGACTGCTGCTTGCATTGCCATGGCTGGCGGGTCAAGCCACGTGGCAGTGGTGTACAGCAATGTGGGCTTTTTGTCATATTGCATCAGAAATGGAGTTTTTCCTTTGACTCCAGGGTGAATTGAACAGAGTGAGTTGGAGCAACTCCATACCACCACGCTGTCACAAGCAGAGAGGTGGCTAATGAAGATCTGGAAGTATGTCAAGGTGTTGCAAGGAGAGGGTAGAGCAGGGGAAAATGGTGGTACTCCATGCTATTTCACACTAGCTTTTACTGTGGAAGGAAATTATCTTTGTGAAGCCAGATAAAAAAGAATATGCAAGTACCAATATGTAAATATCTCCCTTTCTCTTATGATGTTGGAGTGACAAGCCTGACTCTGCTGCTCAAATTAAGTAAGGTTGTCTTTTTCCATGTCACTGATTTTGATCAAATGCTTTGATAAGGAGAAAAGGACAGATCCTTGTATTGCATAAATTGCTGTAACTCTGCTGACATCAGGCTAGTGGAAGTCGGCATGTTAAATTCATCACTGTTGAATTCTGCGCGCTGCTGTGGCATTTCATGTTAGGGTAAAGTTGGTGGAGCTATGATAATTTACAGTGGCATAACAGGACGATTCCCCAGACTTTTTAATCTTGATGTGCTGTGGGAAGCATCAGGCAAATTGAATTTGGTCTTACAAGACAGAAGTTTAGAAACGGAATAACCAAAGGCGCTGTTACGTGATTTATACCGCAGTGAAGAGCTGCACGTTCTGTGCCTGTGGGGTGTCACAAGGAGCGTGAGGGACGCCATGGTGTGCAGGACACCTTGTGGCACCGTGCGTCTGGAATTTCATTGCTAAATTACCCTGATGTGTTTCACATAAGCCGTGTGAAACACACTACCCCATGTCACACCACTTCCTGGTCTGTGTGTGACATTTATTCCATAAGCCCTGTTTTTAGAAGCTCTTAAAATTGTAGTGGGACTGTGTTTTGTATTCCCCACCTGCAAAGCCAGGTGCTGCACTTACTGCAAGTCCCACTTTGCATGATTCCGAGGGAGCCATTAAACTCACTAGATACAACCTAAAATAGTCCATAATGCTGTTAAAAAACAAAACAAAACAAAAGAAAACAAAACAAAACAAAAACACAAACAAACAAACAAAAAATCCCCAAACCACCTAGCTTTGATTGTAACAGACCTCAGGCTTTTTAAGACCACAACTGAGTGTTGCAATCCCCTCAGGGAAGCAGAAATCTATACTTTTCATCATTTCTAGCCTTGCAGGCCGCAGGACATTAGGCTGTAAAGTCTGGATGATGGTGCAGCTGGGCTTCTCTGCTCCAGGAGCCATGAAATCTGAAGCCATTACTGATAAACAGTCTCTGATCTCTTCCAGAGAGTTGGGGGGTAAGATAATTCTTTGGCAAAGTGACCAAGGGACAACCTGTTTTGCGGCTACAAGGAAATAGTTTTCTTTTTTTTTTGGGTGTTTTTTTCTCTGCCTTTGGGTTGAAATGATAAATCCGTGTTGTGATATTAAATTTCTTTGTGTATCAGGTCTTCCTTCTGGGTAGCTCAGCTCTGAGATGGAAAGACACCGAGTAAGATTTATAGGGCCCAAAATCCCCATTCTGGAAGGGTACGTGCTGAATTCTGGCTCATGTTAAGTAAACTTGAAGGACTTCAGGTGTGGCAACTGCTGTTTTGACCATCATAAAGGTTTTCAGAGTTTGTCCCATAGAGATTGAGTTTTTGTACATGAGGTTATTAACTGGTGGTGATAATCCTTTGCAGATCCATGCTGCGTTTAACCAATGTGCCAGTTTAGTTCCTCCAACTGTGTATCATGTGCTGGAGCTGATGAACCAGCACCTGGAAAAACTTTTCCAGAGAGTTTTGCTAAGAAATACTTGGTGTTCCTTTAGCCTTGCGCCCTGGGGCATGGTGTGGATAAGCTTACCGTGGCTAGTTTTTCATGCAACTAATCTAAAAGTTGTCTTTTAAAACTGATTTTTAGTACCTTTTGAATGGAGTGTCCCTAAGATGTCCATGGCCACATTTTTGTTGGCAGCTTTGACTACTCAAGTACTAATTTTCTAGTTTGCTACTCTCCAGAGCTGTAGTCCCATCTCTCACTCATTTATCTAGAGCACAACTTTAAAAAATTATAGCAATAGAGGTCATGCTGTTTTTCACAAATACATTAGAAAACTGAATCGTGCATGCTTTTCTGTATAAATATTTTAACACAGAAATTATTGGATAGATTTGCCATTAAGTCAAGACTTGGATTGTTGCTAATGTGCTAATGCTGTGTTGGAATGAATGTGTACTGCACTGACTGAATTTATAGTCTGGCAGGTGTTTTTTGTTTGACTGATGTTCACAAATGTTCCTTTGGAAATCAGGTTCTCCAGTGAGTGAACATTATACTGAACTATATAATTATTGGTGAAACATTAAATAATTAAGATCCCTCTTTCCTCCTTTTTAAATAATTTAACTTGAGCTATATAAGAATTTTCCTTATTGAAGTCACTGTTTCAGGGGCAATTTCCAGGTAAAGTACATTGGTATTGAAGCACATGGAACTTTTTCGTAATTGTTAATTAAATCTATGCTTTTCTCATGGCTTTCTTCATGAACTCTGTTGATGAATTCTATTTCTGTTTACATGCTGCAGGTCAGTTGACCTGACAAATAAAGTAAAAAAAAATATTACTAGTTGAAATCAGGAAACAATTATTGTGTATACAAACTGCTCATCTCTGTATTTCATTGTGGATAGATGCTCAGAGGGTCTCACATAAAATATCACTGCGGGACCTCTAAAATGAGCATTCTCAATTTGGAAATGAGATGAGCTGCCTGAAATCTCTAGCTGGGCTCTGAAAGCTGATTTTTTGTGTTGGAGAACAAGTTGTAAAGTGAGCCGATACATTGAGGAAAAAGGTCCCATGATACTTGGTCCCACTTCTAACCTTAGCGTCACTTCTCACACCATGCTGGGGACAAGCACCGTACAGGGGAGTGCTGCTCAAGATTCCCACAGGCTTTTCCTTGCTTTTCCTCAGTAGCTGTGTATTTGGGGCAGAATGAGATGTCTGGCTTTGTAAACACCAAATAGGAAACAGACAGAACGTTGCACCCTGCTGTGATGTTTCCATCAAGATCCTCTTTTGTCCTCATTGAGGCCACAGTGCATGTAATAGAGAAGCAAAGTGACTTAGGAACCTCTCATCTTTTTAGTTCAAATTATTTTAAAAGCTATTCAGCTGGAAAAAGTGGAGAAGGCAACACCAACCTGTTGGTGTCAGGTATAACATTCTTAAAGCCCCTAAACGTGCTTGACAGTGGGTGGGGTAACCAGTGGGGAAAATGGCTTTTCTTCACGTGAGAAAATGTCAGTATGTTTCAAGAGGGAGAAGGGATCAGAGTTTTAAACAGCAATGTGAGTCAAAAAGCTCTTGTTTTTTTGTTGCTTAAGAAGACTTACTAGTTACTTTAGCAAAAATTTGAATCTCCTGGAGACAAATGAGGTCATGCCAATGATTTCTCTTTGCCTCCTGACATTTTTCAGGATCAAACAATATGACCATTCCTGTCAGTATTTGGGTTACTTCATGTTTCTCAAAGTGAAACTGGTGCTACTGGAAGATGTTTAACTTCACATACCCATTACCTCCTGCCAACAGTATCCTCTTGGTCTGCAGTGAGGGCTTCTGGATTTGCAGGAACAGTGACACAGTGGTGGGGACACCGTCTGCTTTGGGGACCAATTAACAGTTGCTTGTGTGGCTGCATGGCGAGACCCACCAATCTGCTGGAACACATCACAGGCCGCAGTCCAGACAGGGAACTTCAGTCTCAATTTAAATGATCCAAACTGGAATAGTTGGTGCACGTGTTTCATTTCAGCCAGCATAAGGTTCAACTTGTACTTAATGATATTCTGGCTCCAGGCCTCGGTTAATCGTCAGGCTGAGCCAGTTTTGAAGCAAGCCAGGAGTGGAAGGGAAGGCCCAGGTCTTTCACCGGTTCCTGAGTCATGCGTTCGTATATATATACGTGTAATACATATTTACAAGTCGCATTTAAAATGAGTAGTCACTTGGATTAAATGCATTCAGACATATTGCACGGCTCTGTTTTAACCATCTAACAATATAATTCACTGCACACTTCACTACTTGCTTTATTAAAGCCAAAGTTAAATGTGTTCAAAACAAACATATTGCTTTTGCATTTGAAATATTCATCTTTTGGGCCTGCGGTAGATTCATTACGGCAGAGAATACTTCATTCATTGATTACTGCTGTGAAAAGACACAATACTGATTCCCTAAGCACTCATCAAATATTCGATAGCTCAGAAATTCAGGAGGAGGTGATGGAATTCTTGCTCCGACAGGGAGGGCATATAAATCTATTTTATTATTTGCAAAGAAAACCATCAGTGATTAGTTACTGTATCTCAGGTACTCAAACAAATCATCTCTAAAGAAGTTAAAGTAAAAATGAATTTTAAAATAACTTTTAGCAATGCTTTCATCATTAAAATTACCTACATAATGATGAGTGATGTCGATACCTCCATCACTCAAGAGCTTTAGCAGGGCAGGGCTAGATTTTTAAAGGTAATTAAGTACTTGGCAGCAAATATGCAACTAACACTATTTTCAAAAGTAGATGGGATAAAAATCATGGGGTTTACAGGTCTTTTACTGGGATGTCATTCTTAATTTTCCTTTCCAATACTAACATTTTCAAAGTACTAGCATGCTGAAAAAAATGTGTGGCCCTTTAAACTTTTAGATCTATGTAGGTACTATTTGTGTGTAAGTATATTTACTACTAGTTGATGTAGGCAGAGGTTTGTTCTTCAGTAAAACAAATAGTAATTATGACCTTGCTTTTTGTAAGATTTTTTGGTAGTAGTTCTCGGTGTGATTCATGAAGGCCATTGATAACTCACTTTTCACAGGGACCTGAATGAACTGAACACAGAATAAATCAGTGGAATGCTATCAAAGCCATTGAATATTTGACACAAATATGCTTGTTTTCAATGTATATGTCTCAAGTAGCAGAATTCAGCTTTTCACTTCTCTAGAAGCCTTTTTCTTCCCTCTTCTTCCCTTTCATTAACTGTTTCATGTCTTTGCCATCATAACCAAATAAATCCAGTGAGTAAGTTCTTTAAATACAGTAGATGTTGAGAAAACTGTATCTGGTAGGAGACCGGGTTCTCGTGGCCCCATCTCTTTTCTTGGCAATTCCTTAATTCCACCTCTCCTTTACTATAATGCTTTTAGAAAGTCTGTGCAAAACTAGCTTGATTTTAAAAGAATGGAGAGGGAGGTCTGTACTTTTCCATCACCTACATGAAGGATAATCAGTGCTTCAGTGTTGAGGCAATATCTTAAAGGTGATTTGCAGTAGTCCAAATAACATGTAGCATCATTAACATGCAGGGCATCATCCAGAGTCATTGAGAGTCTTTTCATTTATTTTAATAGACTTCAGATACATGTAAAGACCTTAAAATTAAATTACAGTATTAATTCTTTTAATGGTTACATTAAAACCCGTGATGTTATATTAATAGTAGCTTATGAATAATAAAGCTGTTAGTATTGATTAGCAGTATTATTTAGTAATTAGTACAGGTATTTTTTTATTATCTTCATAACATGAAAATGCATGCAGGCTAAAGCTGCTCATTTAATTAATGCCTCTGGAAAGTATGATTTGTAATTGTCAAAGCGTATGTGTATATACTAGTAACTCTCCATATAATAGAAGACAAACAAAACAATTTGAAATGTGTTCAAACTCACTTAGTCCAGTTTCCTAGCATTTTGAAATTGTCATGATTTTTTAAAGCCATGAGTTCTTATGAATAAAAGCAGTACAAGGACCTTTAAATCCTTGAATAATAGTATGCAGGTGTAAAGTGGCTACCCTGGCATATAAAGACCAGTAGGTCAGGGCAGGTAGATGTGATCAGTAGAGCATCGAGAGTACGTTTTTCCGAGCACCACCTTGTACAATATATGTAGTGATGTACAGCAATATAAAGCATCTCTGGAGCAGAAAAATATTCTCCTAATTTTCCAGTAAATACGTGGAGATAAAAATATCAAAAGACAAAAGTGATTTTGCATCACAGAGAATTTAAATATAAAATGCTGAGTGCTTCTTGAAGTCTGTTAGATATGAGTTGTGTTCAGTATGTGAATGGCACTGAACAGCCTCCAAAGGTGGTCTCTTTAGCCAAAACATGCAAGTTTGGGTGACTAACAATAAGTCTTCCTGTTGATAAAAAAAATCTGCCCTGAAACCCTTTTGACTGGTTGATTTTGGGTGGAATACAAAAGTTAATGGAAAGTGTCTGTTTCTAAAAAATATTTTCTACCTTTCCATTAAAGAAAACAAAAATATTGTTATGAAACTAAGTCCAAAATTCAGATTCTTATTTCAACTTCTGTTGAAAGTTTCTTTGGGAAATATGAATATTTTTGAATATTTTATGTAAAAGAAGAAAGAAAGGGGAGAACAGATGGGGAATAGCTCTGTGAGTAAAAAAAAAAAAAAATATATATATATATCCAGTTGCAATTTTGGTGCTTATTGAGTTTCAACTGCTTAACGATGACACCTTAACTTTGGTCTGATCCATACCTTTGCCCAGACTGGTCATGTTTCAGATGATGTTTAATAGTAAAATTTTCTCTGTTTACTGCAGAGATTTTTTTAAAAGTAAAGGTTTCTTATAATAAGGTTCTTCATACTTTATTTTCGTACGTAGATGAGTAGCTAAGAGTACTAAGCAAACAATTCCTAATAAAGTCTTGAGTTTAATAGAGAACTTCAGAAGGTTTTTAGCTGTGGAGTGAGATGCTGCTGTGAGATGGGCAGAGCTGCATCCATTTCTGGAAGATCTTTGCTCACATCAGGGTAGAGGAGGAGATAAGGAAGCATCAGGCTGCTGGGATGAGCCTTGGGACTTCACCAAACACAAGCTGGGAGCAGAGGGAGCCAGGAAGAGGTCAGGGCTGTGAGCCCAGAGATGTTCATCACTCCAGCTCTGCTGGGCTCAAGAAATAAGAACTTTGTTAGTGAGCTGAATTGCACTGAAGAAACACTGGTCCTTTCACCCGTGGGGTTTCTTTACCAGATAATCTTCAATACAAAAATTGTTCCATCCAATGACAACAGCACTGACACACACCTTTGGTGTGTCACTATGCAGAGCCCTGGGCTCCTGGTAATCCTCACTTCAAATCCCACACAAACACGAGCAAAGTTTCTCTTGATTTGCAGGGTGTTGAGGGTTTGAGCTTTCTCATTCACAGAGCTGCACGTTTGTTGTGGCTTATCCACGAGCAGGAGCCCATGTGGCCGAATGTAGGCTCTGCTCAGAGCAGAGGTGTTCTCACAGCAGCCTGGGCACCCTCAGCCAGCACGCTTGGAGGAGCGAGGTACAAAAGCGTGAGCGAAAGCGGGGCTGGATTGGGAGGCAGACAGACTGACAGGGCGGCTGAAACAGATCGTTCTTGGAAGCAAACACATCGTTCCGCTTCTGCTTGCCTGTGTTCTGCCAAGAGGCATTTGCAGTCTCTAGATCATGATGGCTGCAACCTGCTGTGTTGAAACTTTTCTATCCACAGGCTGACGGTGCAGCATAGAAAGATAATCTACCTTATGTGCACTTATCTTCCCCAGTGCCCAGGCAATTGTCTTCCTTTCCCTTCTTCTCTTCAGCTCTATGAACTTGTTCATGGTATTTTTCCAGTAAGGCAGAAGAGCCTCAGATGACCTGCAAAATGCAATACTTTCAATTAAAGCCTTTTTGTGAGGTTGAATTTTAAAGGATATGGGTCATACAGAAAGCAGTGTCGGGCAGTTCTTTTCACAGCTCAGAGCAAAATACCAGAATGCACAGACAGTCATTTATTTTATCTTGGGTTTAATCTTTGATATATCTAAAGAAATGCAACTTCCAAAGTGCCTGAAAAAACTCTTAATTGAAGATTAAAAATTAGTTGGTTTGTTGTTGTTTTTTCCCCAAACGGACTGTAAATGCTTTCTTAGCTGCAAAGTCTGAGATCATAGCTTTTAACTTGTCCTGTTGCTTCTCTGGTTTGGATGCAGGAGCAAGGAGGGTGGCCAACAATGGTGATGGGTCCTTTTTTTGTGATAAATCATATTCCTTTGCTCTGATTTATTTAATGGAAGCATCGTAATTACTGATGCTAGGAAGGAACTGCAAACTTTCTTGCTGTTGGGAGGACTTGGACTCCAAAATTGTGCAATGCTACAAATTTGAAAAACAGTCTCTGTGTATTTTATGGGGTCTCTCCTCAATATCTCGAGCTATCTGTCGTAACAATTAATGAGAGCTGGTTGTGTGCACTGCATGGGGAATAGATCTCTGCGCCCTTCGAGTTTAATGTTCATTTGAATGTCAGGATGACTATCTTTCAGTTTACAGCATTATAAATGTTTTTGACTTGCAGCTTTTTTGCTTTCCCGATGCTTCTTAATTGATTAATGTATTACAATTAATCCCGAGTGGGATGCCATTATTAACTTGCTTCATTAAATTACATACCAATTTGTTAGACTTAATTTCCATAATTGTCCCCTTATATTTTAGTGGTTTTATTTGAATAACTTGCCCTATGATCAGCATGCATTTGTGTATTCTTTTTCCTTCCTTTCCTTCCTCTCACCCTTAATGTTCAAAAGTGGAGTCAATTGAGGAATATTTATCGTGTCTAGTGTCAGCATCTTAAACACAGTAATTTACTTCTCTGTGATTTTAAAATATCCTGTCTTAAAAAAAAAATAATCATTTTTGTAGCCATGCTGTAAAAATCTTTAAATTGATAGAAAAATATCTTGTGGAGTTTTCATTACCAGATTCCTGAAAATGACACTTAGATGTCTAATATGTAAAAATTACAGTTGTCAGTCTATAATCTCACCCCCTCTGTGGTTCAGGAAGATTGATACTCAGGAAGTCTGCTGATTATAACCATTAGACTAAAAAACAAATTAGTTCCCTAACTACAGTAATGCTTTTTGCATTTTACTCTCTGGTGTGCTTTTTTCATGCACCACTTTGTCACTTTATCAAACACCACAAAGCAGACCTAGACCTGACTCAAAGTGGAGGGACCCTCAGCCTTCACTCGCCTGTTGTCTGCTCCAGGGAAGGGACAACAGCCCCTTGTAGTGTCTCTCTTTGTATCTTTGAGCTCTGAGAAGCCACTGAACATGGTGTGTTTTCTTTGCTGCAAATACCTTTTCTCCTCACTGTGTTAGCAACAATTGCTTCATGCCCTTCCTTCTTACATGTTCCAAATCTGCTGCATTTTGACTTGACCTTTTTTGTTTAAGAAAAAGAGACAGAGAGGGAAGCTGGAAATAAAGCATCTATATTTTGCTCTCCAAGTCTTTGGAGATTATTGCTAGAGTTGGTCTTAGGGAATCAGAGGAGATGTAAAGCCTGTACATTCATCTTTTCTTTCACCTTTCTCCCAAACACAACAGCTGCCTCTGATAAGTCCCTGTTTTCTCCCTGTTGTCAAACATCTGTCCTGGATTACTGGAAGATTTTTTTTATTATTATTATTTTTTCTATGTCTGTCTGTCTATCTCTTTTTAAAAAATAAATTTATTTCTTTTTCTACAAAAATCACCCTCGGTAGCCATCCAGGACTCACACCTTGTTTGTCTCTTAGAGGACTAATCAGGTATATATTACACATGGTTCACATTCACGTGACATAGGTGAAGAAACCTAACGTTTCAGTCGGGGGAACTACAGTTCATCAGTCCACATATTGCCCAGTTCTGCAGGACTTTTGTACCCCTTAGAAAAATGAGACTTGTTTTCACCCTCCATATCTTCCATGAAACTGTAGAATCTTCATATGTCTCTGGTTACCCGTTAGTGTTATGGCCCATTTTAAGTGAAGGTGAGCACAGGATCCATTCATAAATGATTGCCTTTATGACACTTTGTGTCATAAAGGAGAGATTGGTTGTAAAGTCTGAATATTTAAAATAGATGGGCAAAATTGGGGCTTCCTTTGCCTTTAGATCTTCTAGCTCAGATGAAAAAGTTATTCTTATTAAATTTAAGCTGTTCTGCCTGAAGAATTATTACTGTAGTTCTCAGATATAACAGTGCCAAGTTTCTCCTGGTATTGGCAATAATAAACAATGCAAGCTTCAGAGAGAATTTCCTGGGTAGCATACCAAATGTTCTGGAAAACCTTCTCGGACAGCAGCTAATACATTTTTAATACAAATAAAACATAATTCTTTAGTCTTGTTTCAGTTGATCCCTAAGGTAGAAAAAGTATATTGACTATGCATAATTTATGTATCTGTTTGAAATGTTTACCCAGATACTCCATTCACAAAGTCTCTTTTTGTTAATAGGGTGCTGTGAGACGTAAGAATCACTTAGGGCTTGAGTTGTACAAATAAAGGGAACATGTCATTTTTGTACAGTCAGTGTGGTGGTTATGTAGTCGTCCTATTTCTGCCTTCTTCGGTGCTGCCCACCCTGTCCATCCTTAGCCAAAGCACAGAGCAGGTCCAGCTGAAATGTCAGTATGTTTTTTTCCCAGACTGTATGTGGTATGATAACATGGACCCATGCAAGGGAGGGAAGAGGAGCGGAGGGGGAGTCCCCAACCCTTCTGGGGACAGCGTGGATTGGTGTCAGGTTGGCGTGTCCATGTAGCACCAACCCCAGTTGTTACCAATGATAGGTATGGTTTCCTCTCTAATTCCTAAACATTGCAGAGATGATGCAGAGGGAACATCAGTAATTTAATTATAATTTATACTAAATTCCTATAAATCCAGTGTTAGAGGCAACTGCCGGAGGGTCGCGTTGTTGCTGGGTTTTGTCATCTGTAGTTTCCGTGCTGAAGGAAAAAACATGGGAGGGATGATTATTGAGGGTTTTCTGAGCCAATGGTTTTCTTTCCAGGGGTCAAAGAAAGGCAAGGAAAGTAAATCAGAGTCTGGTCTGGTCCCTTTCTTTATGTCTTTGTACAGAAGCAGACATCTGTATGTATGGCTGATGGCTTAACTGATAATGCTGATGGCATATCACCCTCCAAAATAATTCTGCAGCCGTGATGGCGGCTTGCCTAGAGCAATCCTTGTATCTGATGTTTTACCTCTTGTGAATCTAAATCAGAAATCTTCCAAGTTCGTAGGGTGGAGATGAGGGTGTGTAAATCTGGGAACCCTTTTACAGCATAATTTTAGTAGCTTTCAGACTTATCTTCTACATCTGAGATTCACTGAAAAGCACACTAATCCAACTGAGGGGAGGAGTCGAAAATGAGCTAAATGGTCCCAGTCTGGGTAATATTCTTTTAAGTCCAGGTGTGGTTGTATCACAGTTCCCAGAGCAAAACCAGCAAAGAAGCTGGATGTGTTTTTATGCACATTAATCTCTACTGGCAATAGATGAGAGACAAGAGTGCCAATCACCATCTTATTCTATGCTGAAAATTGAACTATGTGTTAAATAAAGATTGCTTAAATCTGTTCACAGCACCTCTGAACAGTGAGTTTTCAGAGGCTTGCAAGATGGAGCGGGTTTTTTCCTATGAGCTTAGGGTGTTTGCAACTGTTCCACAGCTCTGGGAGCACTGGGAAGCCACAGCAAAGCTGCCGGGCTGATACCATCAGAAAAGTATTTAGCTGCTGATTGTAAACGTACTGTTTCTGCGCATCAAAAATGCATTGTAATGTAGTCATTATCAAGAGTAAAGAGACTTTCTGAAAGAAGGTATTGGTTTTGCAACACCTCCACTGTATCAAATGAAGCCTAACTGGAGATCTGGCAAACTCTTCTGTGTGAGTAAAGCAAAATGATGTAGCGCTTTGGAAAGTAGCTTTGTTATTAGAAAGCTTAGTCTTGCTCCTGATAAAATGGATTTTTTTTCAGTGTAAAATTCATCTTTACTTGCTGCAAGAATATTGCTAAAAGAGATTAACTTTGGATCTTGGTGTATTTTATAGTGTGCCTCATGTTATTTTAAGGCTGTAAATATATTAGCTGATCTGTAAGCTTCACTTAATTTGCTGCTTTCTGGGTTTTTGAAGAAATAGGATCATGTTATGCAGGAATCAGGATGATTGAATTAAATCACCCCTTTTGATATTTATTTTCCCTGAGGATCATGCTACCAGATCAATATTTAAAAACAGCTATATGAGTAAGCGTTGATTAGAAAGCAAAGCTCCATAACCCTAACAGCTAAGCTAGTAGGGTTTGTGTGTATGTATTTTATCTGTGATTTGTATGGCATTATGCACATGCCTGTATATTAGAAGCAGTCAACATACAATTATTTCCTTATTCCTTCCTCCCCCCTGCCTACCTTGCCACCTGGCAAACCTTCCTTATCATATTTAGATCCTATAAAAACATCTAACATAATTTGAAATGCTCTTGTGTGGAACATGATTAGACTACATCAATCACTTCTCAGAGATTTTTTTTTCCCCTGCATTTTGTATTCTGAACTGCTGAAAACACGTGCTTCTATATCCTGCTGCATTTCGTGGAAGACATGAGCAGACAGATAGTTCCCCATCTCGGGTGAACCAGTCTTGTTAAGTACTCTCCCAAAGTGCATACCAGTCAAATTAAACCTTAGGTTAACGTTTTGGAATGATCTCCTCTTGCCAACTCATTACTAGTGATATGGCTAAGCGAACTGTTGCCTTCCGCTGCTCCAGATATCTACAGAGATTTATTATAGTTCAGCTAATGAGCTTACCTTCTCTAATAACAAGCAGCCCACCCCGCCTTATGGCTAGACTTATCTCTTCTTATAACTTGGACCGAGAATTCAAGGCCAGAAGTAAAGCTGGCTTTTAAACCTCTCTAGGTAGAGCAGTTTGGTGGTCCCTGTGCTGTGGATGGAAACAGCTGTCATTTTGGAGTCTGAACTCACTCGTTCTCTTGCCCTGATCTGTGCTTCCCCTCAGGTCGATACCGACACCTCTCTGCAGACAGATGGTGGTGGGAGAGGGGGGTGATGCCCGGGCAGGTGGCACCACCTCGGTGTGCTGCAGGGCCATATGGGCACTTGGGTGTTAGAGAAACATGGTCTGTGCGTGCAGTACAGTACAGCTGGCTGCTACCACACCTGTCTAATAGAGTTGCTGAAAGGCTATATAAATTCATGCTGAGCTATGGAGATTATCTCTGTCAGCTGTTCTTATGTCAGAAGCAATTTTTTTTTAATGCTGCATTTATCTTGTAAGTGCCCAGCCTATGCCTACAATTTAGGAAATACCCTCTTTCTTTCTTCATTACAGCTTGCATTGCATCTGAGACATGTAACTGGTGGTTTGTTCCTAAAAAAAGATGTTTTATGCCTTCCGTATCATGCCATATATCAGAATGTTTGCTGCCCCCCTTAAATCTGTACATAGACAGAGCTGTAAATGTGGGTGTATCCTGCCAGTGTGCTGGGATTACAGGCCAGTCTGCAGAGAACATGGGATGCTACAGCATCAAGCTTTCAAGCACTGTTACTTGCTCCCATTAGCTCTGGAAACCTTCTCATTCTCGTAGCAGCCATCAGTGCTCCTCATACGCATGTTACAGCTGGGCTGGGGTTCAAACTGTGGGTCTCAGGCATTTGGGGGAGAATTGCCTGTGCAACCTGGCAGTGAAAAAGCTCCTCTGTGCCAACCCTCTGAGGATTGCCCTTACAGAGCATAGGCGTTTTAGCTCACTCCATACCAGCCCAAGCTTTTGGCAGAGGAAAGACTAATGCAGGTTGTGGTGTCAGTCACAGGAGGTCATATGAGAGTGGCACCATCATAGGACTTTGCAGCCTGCCAGGTTTTGAGAATAGAGATAAAAAACTTTTCTAGAGGTGGATACCAGAAGTAGGGTCATGTTCCAAGAGCCCAGATGGTCCAGCTGACTTGACCACAGCATTGGTGGAATCATAGCCAGTGTACATGGACATCCAGCAGTATCAGTGGACACTCGGGAGTTAAAGTGCTGGAGTGTGAACAGAAGAGGTTAAAAAGAAGGAAGTAAACACCTCAAATTAATAGGCAGGTTCTCTGGCAAGGAGATTCAGAGAGTGTGTGAGAGAAGAGGAGATGGAAGACTCTTCCTGAGACATTCCTGTGTGCACCCACCTGCAGGAAGCGTCTTCACTGCTCTGGGTCAGGCTAGACTTGTTCAAAGAGAACCTTTTGTTCTAACCATGTTTTAAGTTTTGCTTTAGATAGTATTCAGTTGCATTTTATTTCTTCCCTTGTACTGTTCCCTGAGATTTTTAGATTCTGGCAATTTTGAAGTTATATCCTATGTAGGAGGAGGGCTTCCTGACCAGAGAAAGAGCTTGAAAACCCCCTCTATAGATGGGTCATGCTCCACAGGAGCACGGGAAAGCTGTAAGAAGCCCGTGGAGTGAAGGCATGAAGGCTAGAGCATCCTGAGGAGTTCTGTGGCTTTAAGACTATCACCTACTTGCAGTGATTGAATAGCATTCACTTTGCCACTGCTGAAATGTAGAACATCTTGAAACAAGCGTACATGTCATGTTAGTTTTTGTATTTCTTTGTATTTCAAGAGGAAGAGACTGCTGCCACAAACCGAATGTTTCCCAGGTTTTTCATGCACTTGTATTCTAAGTGCTTTTTTTCCTGCACAATAATTTCCCCATTTCCTCTAACACAAGCCATGATACTTGTTGAAATGTTTTTGTAAGGAACTGAATTGTTGGGTCATTCTAACCGAGTGAAAAATAAACAGCTTGACATATGATCTTCACTGTTGTGTGTAGTGTTACACCAGGTGAAATAGGGGGGGTTCGAGCTGTACTTCTGTTGCTGCAGGAACTTGAGTAGCTTAGAAGCAGCTGAGAAGAAAAATGCAGGCCACATCCTGCCACTTTTAATTCAGTGGCTCGAAAGAGATTGAGATGAAGACTGCCTCGTCTCAGCTGCTTCTCAGAGCTCTGCTGATACTAGTCCTTGCTCACAGGCCTGTCTCTCGCTGCACCCGCACTTCATATTCACTATCTATGGAGTCCTTGGCAGTCCTGCAGCTGGTCACTGCACCGTTTGTGTTGGTGTCCAATTTTCCCTGGACGAAGCGCTCTCAACACCCCCAGTAGCTGAGGCTATTTCTTTTCTCTGTCCATGAAAGATATCTAGGTGGTGGTAGAAGGACTCAAGGACCTCTTTGGAGGTGCATAAGGAAGTGGCAGAGCCATGCAAGGGTGCTTGAAGTGGGTATGTGGAGCGGTTTGGGAAGAGAAGATGCTGTAGTGTTGGAGGAGACAGAAACAGCTCACTGGGTGGGAAGAGAGAGTGAGGAGGATGTGGCAGGTGGGCGATGGGAGAGGGAGGTAACTCAGAAATGAGAGTGGAGGCAGAAGTGAGGAAATTCTAAGGATTAACTGGTGCTTTCTGCCTTAGGTACCGTGAGCACTGAACTGTGCAGGTTCGTAACATTTTGCAAAGCTGCACCCATCTGCAAGAGCTTAAATGACACTGAAAATTTACAAAAGATAAGTAAAAATGGAAGAACTTACTTGGAAGAGAATTACAAGTACAAAAATATGTCATAGTTGACAGACTTGCTTGCCCTCTTGCGTCAGCAAGTTCTTGATGAACACCATTGGTCTAATATTGGGTTCTTGTGCTGCAAAGATGCCTGGAAGCCTGAGATCCCTTCCAGCCCAAGGCTGCTACATTAGACATGGGGAATTTGCTGTAGCAAAAACTCCTGCAGCAGTTTCAGTAGATCAGTTCATACCAGCCTCCTTAAAAATGAGGTAAAAGGAACAGCCAGCAAACTACATTGGAGTTTGATGTTTCAAAGCAGGAGATAAGAATTCTGCACTACAATTTGCTTTCACTGGAATTCTAATCTAATTGTGAACTGAGGTGTGGTTGTCATTGGGAAGCGGCTGTGTAACTTAATTGACATTTCTGCATCCTTTGTGTTCGTGACTCATAGATGTCGGCTTGAGTCATCTGCTGCTCACAGGCTGGAGGGAGCTGCTGCTGTTGTGGGGAAGTGAGCCGAGGGCAATGCTGGGAGAGAAAAACCAGGGACTTTTCACATGGAATGAGTGAAAGGTGTTAGGAAGCTGAGATGTCTCCTTTTCTTCATTTTAAAGGGATGATTGTTATGACTTCTCTCACCAAAATCCTTTGTGTTGGCTGGAAGAGAGGATAAAGGCTGGAAATCTCTGCTGTGTCCCAGGAAAGCTTAGCTGGAGCTATTCATTTATAAACCCCTGCAAAATGCTGGGGTTCCAGATGCCTATCTGTGCTGTTCCCTTCTACCCTTTACTTTTACCCAGCACATTTTCTTTCTTGTTTAGCCACCAGATTTCATTGGTTTAGTATAAAACAAACAAACAAACAAAAACCCCCAAACCCTGGAGATATTTATTTTTTTTTCTCAGTTGCATGTGTATGTACAAAATTAAAGGCAGGAGCAGAAGAAAATGAAAGCTAACCTCCATTCTTGGTTTCACAGTTTGGAGTTTAGCCTCTCCAAACGTGTGAAGCTGTATATCAAAGAGTGGGTACTGTGGGATGATCCAGCTGTAGTGCTTGTTATATTTTTTTCATTGCATCACTTCATTTTCCTCACAGCTTAGGTCAAAATGGTTATTTTTATCTAAAAACTCCCTTAAATTGGGAAGACTGTGGAAATTCTAAAAGAGACCCAACTCTTTTTTTTTTCTTTTTTTCTTTTTTTTTTCTTTTTTTTTTTGAACTCAGATGGTGAGAACAGTTTATAACTGATGGCAGTTTTTATAAAATAGCCTCCATCCTGATAAAATGTTACCCCCTGGTGTGTCATTTTTCCAGCTGAACTGCTGGTAGGATTGAGAGATCTTGCACACTGCTGCTTAAATAAGTAGACTACATGCTCTATGAGGAAATCATATTATTTTCTCAAAGGAGAACAAGTAGGCTCAATGCACCAAAATTGCTTTAAATAAACTTGCAGCTACTCTAGCCTTTTTTTTGCGGAGCTGCAGATGGTACAGTCTATCAATCAAGCTTTTCCAGCTTTGAGAATCTGCCACTGAAGCTGTCTCTCCTCTGTGTTGCAGTTACCTTTTTTTCTTTTACAAAGCTTTGTATCTTAGATATCTGTTGCTGCTAATCAGATTGTGCTTTTGGGCTGCAGATATCTTTCGGGTTTCCTCAAATACATGCATAATAAGATCTTTCAATAATTTCTTAATGGAATATGCCTATTCACTTGCAGTAAATTAGCTGTTTTCATAGTGCAAGAATACTTTGGTGAAATTAATGCCTGCTTATCAATGGAGTGAGTCAAAGTTTGGGCAAACGAGTGGCTTACAAAAAGAAAGGAAAATACATTACTGGCTGTTTCTTACCATCCTGGTGGTTGCAAATCTTGTGGCAGAGAATGGAAGTAATGCTGCAGAGGGAGGCTGCGAAGTCGTCCTCAGCCCAGTGAGCTGATCGGTCAGCTGCCAGCGTGTGTACAATATCCGATCAATGCTTCTGTCTGCTAACAAAGGAACCCAGCGTGCACAAACACAGCCTCCTCTGAGCTGAGTTATTAAACAGTACTTAACTCTACCTTTGGGTTTCATGCTCTTCTGTTTTTTTTGAGACAGTGGCTTATATGTTGCCTTGTGACATGCAGATCCAAATCCTGTTCTGTATTCTGAGGTAGACTGTGCTGCCCCTTTGCTCCTTTTATGACACTGATATTTCAGCCAACCTTGGGTGTAAGATTGACTATTTGTGCTCTTTATCCCTGCTGGACATAATAAAAGTGGAAAAGTGCTGATCTATAACCTGATTTGTCCCATCCTTCTCCCAGGATGCCTGTAGCTAACTTGGGTCCAGAAGCAGCGGGTACGAAGGAAAGGAGGTGAGCTATGGCTGAGAGGAGCTGTGGTTGCAAGTAGCTGCATTGCACTCAACCAAAGATGAGGGGCAGCCAGAACACCTGACCCCAAAGTCAGTTCAATAGCTTTTAAAACCATTTTGGACTTTAAAAAAATAAAAAATAATTTTAAAAAGAGGAAAAAGTGCCACTTCCTCTTTGGCACTGCTAGTTAATATCTCACTGTAGATACCCTCCAAAGCTGTGATGAAATACAGAGTTAATACATCACTAGCAAGCTTTCAGTCAGAATGATGTATTATTCAAAGTGGAATTAGCTAGAAGGATCAATGCACACCCATTACTCTATTTAAAACAATCATTGGAAGACTCATTAACTTTTTTTCCCCTTTTCAAACAACACAGTGAATGAGACATCAAGGAACATTCCCTCCACCAGGCTGTGCAACTCTCTGACTTCAGTATATTTTCATTCATAGCAAGATTATTAACACCTGGAGGCCAAAACCCAGATTTAACTCAAGAGAATTTGCCTTCATATCACTGAACCTGAAACCATTTGCTGTAGGCAAAGGCGAACTCAGCTGTAATCCACATTTTTAAAAATTCAAAGGTCATGGCAGTATCTGTGTGAAATAGTATGTATGCCAGCATAAGGTTCAGTGTCACATCTTGCCTGGGTACCTGTTATTCTCTCTGATTTTACACATGAGCAGCAACTTGAGTATTAAGGGCGTTGTTTCCATTTCTTGTTTTCCCTTACAAATACATTCTGCAGGAAACTTACTTTGGGCAGTCCATTCATTACACGGCAAATGCTTTCCATCTCCCAGCTCACCTCTGTCAGGCTTCAGGCTCTTGGCCAGATTTGTCCTTTTGCATCAACTCATATGGGAGATGTGCAATTATAGCCTCTGTGGGGGAGAAGGGAGAAAATATCATCTGTGGAGGAGCAGGAATATATAATTCTTGGATCATTTAGTGCTTGTGAAGGTGAAAAACTTAGAGCCCCAAATCTAGCTTATCATTGCGTTGGGAGCTCTGTAGGTGTTTTCTTGCCTTCACAGACAGCTCTGTGTCTGTAGTGTTGACCAAGTAAGTTTCTTACCCATCGGTTCTCCTGAAAAGGTCCAAATAAGTATTTCCTACTGTATTTCAAAGCAAAGCACATGTAAACGTTTTGTATCTGGCTGAAATATTTCACTTCCTTTTATTCAGAAATGTTTGACAAATGAAATATTTATCCACAGCCAGATTTCACAATGCAGACTTCAAAAGGGAGAGAATAGAGAGGTGAGACAATGGACTTTGTGCAGAGCAAAAGGGTGCATACCACAAAGCCAGGATGTGTGTCCTTTCTCAGTGCTGCAGACCAGCAGAAGCAGGTTAAAGCTCCATCATTCAGCAGGGTTAGGAGTGGGACCTACCCAAGCTTTTAGCTAACTCTGAAATAATTTGGCCCTGAAGACATGAATTTGAGGAGATACACAAGCAGTAGGCTGAATACTTTCCCTTTGCTGAGAAAAGCATGTTTCTTTTGATTGTGATTATCTTGGATTCTTTGAAATGCTGTTTCTGGGATGTTAAAATACATATCATGTGGCATAATGTTTGCAATAATGGGATTCTTCTCATTTCTGTTCTAAACCAGTGAAAATCAGGTCCTTTCCTGTAGAGACTGAGGGCTGGCACCTGTCCAACACTACTGAGCTGATAAGAGAATAAATTGTTTAACCATGTTGATTGTCCTGAAACCCTACAGGACGATTAAATCTCTGCAACCTAGTTAATTTAGAATAGTTTTCTCTTTCTTCTTAGTGTTTGAGGATTTGGTTGGTGAGCTGTAGATCCTAACGGCAAGCTGAATGGGAGCTGAAGGCACAGGGTTGGGGTGATATTACCACTGACTTTCACCGTTGTAATTGGAAGTAGAATTTGACACATGGGCATCTCTCTGTGTCAGCCGTTGTCACTGGCTTCAGCTGCCATGGTTAAGTATGTAGTCATTCATCCTTGTCAGACACCGTCCTTTGCAGCACAAGAGGATGGTCTCTGGATGTTAATGCCACAGCACTCTGGGAGCAGCTGGCTATATCGAATTCAAGGCATGCAGATAGTCTTGGCCATTTTACTTAGCAGATGGGTAAGGCTTTGATAGATTGAAGATTTAGTTTCCAAGTCAAGGGCCAAATGTTGCAGTGGGAGAGAAAAGTAAATTATATCACTATTCGGAGGGGAAAGGCTCAGGTACTGTATCACAAAATTGTTGCCATTCATTTTCCTCTGACGTGCACAAAATGCATGTCATTTCACCTTTCAATATAGCCGACTGTGGCACTCTCCTTCACTTCGAGATGCTTTGCAATACTGTCTATGAGCCCATTTAATGAGCTTGAAAGCAGTTGCTGCAAATTTATGACAGTTTAATAAGTCTAAATGCCAGATTTTTTTAAGGTAGATATGAGAGAGAAATTTGTATTTTGTATCACTCCAATTAGATGGATTTTCTTCTGTTCTTCCCCCCCACCCTTTTCTTCAATACAAGCTATTTTTAAAAGGGAAGTGTATTCCTTACTCCTGAGCTGTTCAAGCTATTAATATTCACCTACTTTTCAAAGGTGACTGGTACCATTGAGCATTAGAGAGCTTTGTGGTGCCTCCCCCAGCTCTTCTGTTGGGTGGAGAGAGAATAACCTGGCTTTTGGAGAGGCTGCCCAGGGTAATGGGAAATGGGGGGAGTCTAGCTCTTTGGGCAGGGGTCTAGGAGGTAAAGTCTGGTGTTGCTGCATGGCCTCTGTTACTGTCTCAGTGTGTGTTTGGGGGTTCCCCTGTTTCCCCAGGCTTATGTATTACTGTTTCTAAAATAAGCATAGTAAGCTCAAAATTTTTGCCTGAGAACTTTTATAGAACTATTTCCAGCAGAAAGACAGGTCATGGTTTACTTATATGACTCTAGCATATGGTTTAAATTATATAGCATGTGGTATAAATTTTAACACTTTACAACTCTGCTGATTTTTGTAAAATCAGAGACTTTGGGAGGTTCTGGGTTTTTCCTGTAAAATAATCAGACGAGCAGAGAGCTTCGGCTACTTAATGTACAATGGATGACAGAGAATGAGAAGTGGTTTGAGGATTTTTTTAACTCACTAGGACATACTGAGCTTACTACTGCTGTAACACAGGGGCTTTCTGTAGAGTAGTACCGTGCTCAGTAAAGTCTATTTTTACATGCTATGGCTTGCTGCCCGTACTAGCGTGATCAGCCTGGCTGTGGCAGTGTCTATCCTCTCGTCACACTCCTGCTCTGCTCCTTCGCTGGAACTTTCCTCTTTGCAGTATTAATAACTTTATCCTGAGAAGGTGCTTAGCTCCCTGGCCTGCCTCCTGCCCTGTCGACTCTGAGGCCAAAGCTGTAGGAACAGCACTTTGAGGCAAGGGGACAACAGGTTGTGCTGCTGAAAGGTGTTAAAGCTGTTGTCAATGGAGTTCATGACTGATCAACCTTGTTGTTCACTGTGGAATCAATCATTTCTCAGTCCCCATATTATAAGTAAATGCAATTTGTCTAGGGTAATGACTTCCACCATGACTTCACTTGAAGAATATCTCTGTTTTATGATTGCAGAATGGGGTCGCTTATGCATTGCCTTTTCCTACATTGTGAATGCTTGTTGTATTCATTGCATTAGCATTGAGCCATTCATTCTGTTTGGAATGGCATGTGCACCAGGTATCGAAGTCACCCAGAGGGTATGATAAACAAAGAGATTTTGCTTCTTCGTGTCATGTTCATCCCATATTTACCCTATGGTGAAGCTCTGTTAGCACAGGAAAATGTTTAATGATATCTCTGTTTATTTTTCCCTTGCGCTTAGGATGATAGTTACCTATTTATTTCTGCTGAAGAGGATTACTGGCATTTTTCAATTATAAATGATGCATGCAAGGATTATTTATCCCATTTACTGCAGACCTATAGTGTGTTAGTCAGTCTTGAGCAAAAGCATCTTGTTCCAGAAACAACATTTGTAGTAGTGGTACCACAAGTATTTTAGGGCAATTTCAGGATGGTTTTCCATCTGTCCTATTAATACTTGCTGTGCAGCACACTTGTGACCAGCAGCATAGCAGGTTTGTGTTTGTGCCTGAAATTCCTGTGCCTGACAAAATTTTCGTGATGTTTCTTCTGTGTTAACCTCTTGAAGGAAGAGGGGGAACTCATTGCTTTTCTCTCCCAAAGCTTTGCTCAGCTTTGGCAGGTATGTGTTGGGTGAAGCTGAAGTGCGAGACCCAGTTGAAGATGTATGACCTTTCTCTAACTCTGCAGCCAAGGCATCATGAGAAATGTGGCATGTAAAGTCAACCCGAAGAATTCATTGCAGTTTTCCTTCAGGATATATTCATAAGATAATAAAAAAAATACACAGCTGCAGTACAGATTATATAACAGAGAGATAGAAACAGTTTGTAGAAGGATATAAGCTCGAGCTTCATGACATGGACTCACAACGGAGGTTGGAAGGACAGTTCTTTTTCTGGAGATTTTTGTCCCTTTTTCCCTTCTGTTGTTTTTTTTTTTTTACCTTCTTTTCTTTTAAGTATCAGCTGTTGTCAGAGACAGGATTCTTGTATGGGTGAATCTCTGATCTCAACCAGCATGGTAGCTCCAGGCCAGTTAAACCAGAGGCATACAGCAATGGGGATAGAACTTGACATTTGGGGTTTCAGAAACCTCCTTTTCTCTATAAGCACAGTCACAAAAAGGGTACAGAGAAGTGTGAAAAAAAATAGTGAGGAAATTCAAGGTGGGTTGGTTGTTGTTTTTTTTCAAGAACTCAAAGAAAAAAAGATGTAAGAAAAGTTTTACTCTGAAGCCTGAACCATTTGACAAAATGAGAAAACTTCTGGGCACTTTTCTAATGGTCTTGCCAAGATCCTGAAGCAGTTGTAGTGAGGTGTGGGAGCATATGGAGTATGTGAGCATAAGGAAAAAAGGGGAGAAGCATCTGGAAGGAAAATAAGACTATATCCCATACAGGTCTGAGTTGACATCTCCGCAAGTGGTACTTGTTTGCATGGGATTTTTAGAGAAACATGAGATCCCACTCGCCGTACCCTTGGAGAAAACATGATTACAGATGCATGGAGCATTTGCTTTCCAGCCCCCAAAGAAATAACATCACTGTTGATTTCATGCTATTGAAGAACACAGCACATTGGCAGAATACGCTATCAAAAAGATTGCATGGCTGGATCTATATAGGCATACCACCTCAGCAGAATAAAGGGGTGCTGCCAAGGCTGAGGTTAAGAATTGATCTACTTTGACAGAAAATCCCAAAAGGAAGAGTTTTAACCTTTAGGATTCTTTCCATCTATTTGCTTCCTTCAAACTGATTGCAGCTGTCACCAGAAATAAAAACAAAGCGGACAAAATAAAACTCTTTACAACTTATGGTTAGGCAGCAATAAATAAAACATAGTTTGAGTCCACTGCAAGTTTTTCTTAACAGTCTTTTACTAAACTGCTGGTAGATTTTTTTAATGATTTTTTTTTAGTGGTAGCCATGGCTTGGAGAAACCTGAATAAATGTAGAAGGTGCAGGAACGTGTCTTGAAACAGCTCTGCATTTTTAGTGTCTACTGTTGATTTGCCAGAAGCCAGACAGAACCTACAAAGTGGGTCACTGGGTTCAGTGTACTGTGATTATTATTTATACAGCATCCAAAGTGTACAGAGCACCCCTTTGGGCATATAAAAGTTCATGCTTCAAAGAGCTTACAGCCTTCAGGGCTAATAATATTATTGCCAGTAACATCTAAGCTGTATATATTTCAAAGCTGCTGTTGCTACTTTCACAATTTTATTGCATATCTTGACCTACCTGATCATTGCAAGTTCTGGAGTACTGTGATGAGAAAAGGATCTTCAATTTCCATTTAAAACACCAAGCAAAACCAAACCATTTTGTCTCTAGACAAGAGCATGAAAATGTGACTGAAACACAGCAGAGTAGTTCAAAGGCCAAATAAACAGAAGAAGGAAAGGTGTTTTGTTCTGGTTTTTCTGAATGCATTTGGCTAAGAAGATAATGAGGTTTCTAAGATTCCTAATTAGTCATATAGAGAAAGGAAGAGAAGAGAGTGGTGTGAAAGTTGGGCAATAGATTCCAGTTTTCTCCTCAGGCCATTAAAATTTGTAATTTTTTTACATTAACACATTTTTTTTGATGTGCTGCAATTAATGGTGTCCTCTTCCTAAGGGTGGGCTCCAAGCTGGGTCTGTGCTTCTCGTGACAATGTGTTGTTCCCAATTGGGCACAAGGTCCTCTCTTGGGGATTTCTTCTTTTGTCTCCACTCCTTTCCTCATCTGTTAATACATGGCCATAAGGTGATTAAACTCTTTTTTTCTCATGGCATTGAGATGATGGGCAGGTAGCAAAGTACAGAGGAGCT
>VZTM01035488.1:246882-271765 GCA_013400555.1 Jacana jacana
TCAAAAAACAGAGCTTTCTTCTTGATCCTCTTTAAAGCTTTTTTTTTTCTCTCTCCTTTGTCCAAGTAGCACTAAACTAAATAAATGTAAAAATATGAATAGTAAAGAGATGCCAAGGCCCAACTCCATTACAGCTGAAAGGGGTCCTGGCTTCACTGATTTCAGTGGCAGCACCAGACTTATTCCCGTTCAGTAAGGGATGAGCTGGTCTGAGATAACTTCTGTTTATCACAGCAGTTTTCCTCTATAAAAGATGGAGAATTAGATGGCAAAAAATCATCTCTCAGTTTCTAGGCCTTGCTGGGCTGATAATATGGCTAATGTTTTAATCAGTTCAGAGGATGGTTTCTTTTGATTTAACCTTTCTTACTTTATTGTATTACGCCATGTATCTGTGGCATTTGGTGAGGAGGCATTGTAAATGTGAGAACTAAGCAGCTTGTTAGATAACACCTTTGTTTTTTCTCTTTAGTAGATTAAACTGAGAGCATTCTGTTTGATGCCAGAATAGGTGTAACCAATCCTGTATCCTTTGCATGTAGGTCAGTCAGAGGGACAATCCAGCACTGGATCCCATTATCCATGGGTTGAAGGGCGTCGTACATCATGGTAAGTAGCTGCTTAAATTTTCTTCTTGCCAGGAAGGGGAGAAGGGCAGAAATGTTGTCCTTAAGGGACCAGGTCACCCTGGGAAGGACACAGCAAGCCTGCACATTCCTCATACAGTAATGTTTAAGGGCATTACAGCCATTATTTGATTGGTAAAGATCAGAGGCATTTGTTACCTGAAAATGGGTTGGGGTTAACAATAAACAATTTGTTTCTTTTCAGCCAGTGCTCTAGAATGTATAAGTTATCAATCAAAATCCACTACAATATATCATTCACATTAGTACTTTGAAGGCAGCATTGATGCTTCACTCTTGCTATTTATCTTGTTTGCTCTAAAAATACTCATCTCTTAAGTTTCTATTTGTTTATAAATTATTTGTCTTTCAAATTTAGGGAGCTGATAATGAAACAGAAAATTAACTATCTGTGAAAATTAATTAAACTTTGCAGCAGATGAACATCTTTCTCTTGCTGACATAAATATGATCATTCGGCTGTTCTGATGCATATAAACCTATTATCCTTGAACTTATAGCAGGTACTGAAATAAATATTAATATATTTTATACTTTTATAACCAGTTTTTACTTAGGAATTTTCCTGAAAGATTATCAGAGGTAATGCATCATTAGCAATGACATCAAGATGCTCCAGTTCCCAAAGTACTCTTGTCAGGTTTTAATCTAATGATTTGTAAAGTTTTAATAATCTCATTATAATTCTAAAGGCATGTGCTGGAATGGTGCTAGGTACTATAATAAATCTCTGTCCCATCTATAGTGCTGTGATAAAACATCTTTGCACCTTTTCCGAGGATTGTCTTTAGACATTAGCTAGTGCTGTAGAGCTTAACAAACATTTTTTTTTCTCTTGACTGCAAACCTAAAACTAGTTGACAGTGTAAGATTAAAACAAATAGGATTTTGGATTAATTGCTCTACTTTCAGAGTCATTTAACATTGCAGCTGGGAACACCAATAAATCCAATGAAAGTGAAAAATAGGGGTTAAATGATAACATACCATAAAGTCCTTCATTTAGAGAATTTTCCATAGGTATTGCTGTTTATAAATTGCAGTGTTCTGCTGTGAAATAAAAACACCACACCAAGCTGAAAAACTGTGTTGTTTCCCACAAAAATAGATGTTATTATCTAGCTCCCACTGGGTAACAGAACATGCTAGCAAAAACAAAGTGAGGACGAGTTGGGCTGCGAGGATTTTTCAGTAGCTGTGTAATTTCACACTGAAGTCAACCTGCCATTTAACTGGACCAGGATCTCTTTTTACCTTTGTTTTCTGCCTGCCTTCTATTTGAAGACTCTCTACCCCCTGCGAGCCTGACTGTGTTTTAGCCATCTCAGCGACTTTCTTCTGCTCCCTCTCTCGCTCCTCGCTGCTGCAGCCAAAATAGCCACCAGCGGATAATCATACCAGTGCCTCCTAAGAGTGTTATTCTATTCCCCAAAATAATTGTTTGGGTAGGATGTGACACAGTCCCGAGGCTGTGATTCCCTGACCACATAATGATTAGTCCATCTTGGTGCTGCCTACCCGCAACAAAATCTGGGTGGATAAAAGGCAGTTATTTTTGTTTTACTCACAATGCACAGAAGGCTGCTAGTGTTTCAAGTAAAGGAAATGGCTTGATATATTTCAATAGCTTGTTTCCTTTTCAAAACATTAAGGAAGAAAAAGAGGAAAATCTGGCTTTCCTTCCTGTTTCAAAGGCTCTGATTAAAGGCCTTTTCTAAGGCTCTTTTGGTGGCTAGAGTAAGGGAGTTTCCTCCTACAAAGTAGTTGTTCAAAGAAATTGTTCTCTTCAAGTTAAATATTGATGGAATGCTTCAGTGAAGAATTCTTATATCATATCTCTCTTTTAATGTTATTATGTAGCATAATAGTAAAGATGTGAGCTTTTATTCCAGACACCCTCCTTTCTTTTCTTGATGTAATTTACTTACATCTTGCATGAGCATATTTTTATGAATTTATCTGAAAAGGTTCTTCCTGCCTTCCATTTGGCTGCATTTGACTGGGACCCTAAGGCAACACAGACTTTTTGGCTGAAATACAGTGGAAAACTCTTGTGGTTTTTGGACAGAGTGGTTGGATCAAGCAGGGAGCCAACAAAAAGAGCTGGAGTAAGGCAAAATTGAAACCTTAAGTTTCTTGTGCATTTTATAGCATTTCCATGGCCACATTGCTTTTAGGTGGTCATCACAATACACAGGCAGGCGCCTGTGTTATAGAAATCAAGAATACATAGGAATGTTGAGATAACCACCTGTCCTTTCAATTACACCATGTTTGTATATAGCATGTTAATAGCATGCCTATTTAAGTAAGACTTCCTTGGTTTTCTGAATCTCACTCCCTCTAACCAGCCGAGCCTCCTTCCTGAATTGTGCTGGACAGTCAGTCCTTCCTCACAATCATTCAGTTTTCAAAAAGGAAACTGCACACCCATACAACCACTCATCCTCATTTCTTCATGCGCCTTGTGCTGGTGCTAGAAGGACTGGTCTCTATGGGAACCCCACTCTGCCCCACACAGTTATAGGGCACCCCTGCTGGCACTGTCCCTGTGTTGGTGACAGCTCCAGTCACCCTCAGTTAGGTGTAGAGACAGTACTGGTGAGCAGTGAGTTGGTTTTTCGTTGTTCTTGCCATAGATTTTTGGGTTTTTTCCTGCGTAGTTCACATATCCTTACAGTGCCCTTCCAGGGGTAAGTGAACAATTTAAGTATCAGAAGGACTTTCTGTGGAAGTGAACATGATTTTTGCTTGAGATTTCATCAGGGATTTGAATTACTTACTAATTTGATGGAACATAAATAATTGAGCCCTTCACGGTGTCACCAGCTTAGTAACCATGCTGGAGGAACACACACATAAAAATCAATACAGTCTTAGTCGCTGCTCAGAGTTCACTTTCTTTCCTCATCTCCAGGCGTAATTTTGTAGCATCTTAATGCCACATTAAGCTTAATTTTACATGAGCAACTATATAAAAGTTTCTTAGCTGGAAGAGAAACCAGTGATGTACCAAACAGCCTAACAATGTTTGGATCAATGATAATGCTTTTCTGTTTGCCCCGCATCTTCCCAGCGAACAGTACGTTCCCATCACGTCAATGCTCCTCAGCTCCTGCATCCGCCCTCGCAGAGCATTGTAAAGGCACAGAGGAATGCCAAGGAGGCTCTTTTCAGAGCTGTCAGATGCCTGTTGCTGATTTTAAAATTGCTTTTGGTTTTGTGCTCTGCCAAGGATTTGTCACACCTCCCGCCAGCGAGGTGCCTGCTATTCTCGCTCCTGCTTTCCCTGCCGCCAGCGTGTGTCTGCCGCGGCACCCGCCGGGGGCTGACAGCTGGGAGCCTGCCGCCCTCTCCGCGGAGGGGATGGAGAATGGGCAGGCACCATACGCATCTTCTGGTGCCAGCTTGCTGGTGTCTTTCAGTCCTGACCACTGAGGCTTCTGTTTTTCAACTCCTCCTCAAATGTGTTTTCTCATCACCAGCGCTGATGGGAAAATTCTCCAGCGATGTTGGGGCTGGTGGGATGATGCACCTCCTTAGTTGAAGTTGGATCATTAGATAAAGTAATAAAATAACTAGTGCCTGGCTGCTCTTGCACCATATGCGGTGCAATCATGGTGCTGCAAATCAGACTTTTCTGCCTCTATTTTGCAGCTAATGTGCTTGATGGGTGCCCTGCTCTGAGCCCCTTTCTGCTCCTTATCCGTCCTTGTGATGCTGAGGAGCACGGGGCCAGATGGAGCTGCTCTGGTGCAAGGGATGAGGCAGCTCCTGGGGCCTCAGAGAGAATGATTATGCCCTTTTGGGAATAGGGAACGTGTAATATCAGGTTATGTCTTATACAGTTGATTTGCATTAAAATGGCTACTAAAGCTGTTGTCTGCCACGTGCTTCAGCAAGATCTCAGAGGAGCACCTAGTAGGATGGAGCTATTACACAGAAATGTTGCTTTTTCCCACCTCTGCTGGCTTTGACTTGCCCTTTTTAGTACTGCTTTGTATGTGAGCTTCATAAAGATGCCTTTTCCTTGTTCTTCCCAGCTGCCTGAAAGGCATTAAAATGAGTCTTCTTCCCCATTGTCTGTCCTGAGGGCAGTGCCAGGTGCTGGAGGCCAGGCAATGTTTGCTCTCTCCCAGCCTGGGCATGGGTGCTCGGTGTGGTTCTGCTTTACCCTGTCAGAGGGAGTATCCCACACTGCTCCAGGCCCCTGTGAGAAGTCCTGCAGGGTGATAGAAACCATATTTTGTCACTCTGTCCTGTTCTCTATGTCTGTCACCGTGAATCTACACGGATCAGCAGAAAATTATTAGCACAGCACAAATAAATTACCACAGCAGAAAAGCTTCTATTAATGTCACAAAAATGGGGCTCTTATTCCCTTCCTTGTCAAAAGTGAGCACTGAAAAATCAAAGTGCAGCCAGATCAAAAGCCTAGGTACAAAGTGAATCGATGGCATCTGTTGCTCGTTTGCAAACATGGGGTGGGGTGAGGGGAAGAGAGGAACCTTTGCTTATTTAAAAGGGAGTTTGGAAAAATATCTTGCTTTTTTTTATTCTTGTATTATTAAAATGCCATAACTTAGGCCCAGCATGGAGCAGAGTATGATCTTGGGTGTCCCTTGAGATGGGCGAGAGATGGTCGGGCAAGTTGGTGGTGACCGCCACCAAGTTTCAGGGATGTCTGGGGAGATCATACCAAAACACAGCAGAAACAGAATTGCTTTAATAATGAAAAAGGATAGACAATAAATATGTTGCACATCTCTCAAGTTGTCCTAGGCAAAAAGCCAGTGAATAACCTGTTAAAATAAATCAGCACTAAAAAGGAAACAATCCAGACAGTGTTAGTTACCCTGTGGATCTATCACACCAGAAGGCATAATAACAAGAAAATACCATTAGCAGCATGACAGGTTTTCTCTTTTGTTTTTAACTTTACCCATAACACCGCCTGACAAGCTGTTTGCTTTCTGCACCAAATATCCAGGGGTTCCAGAGAAGAAAGGCAGGGGAGAGGGGTGAGATGTGCTACTGTGGGACCCTGTCTTTTAAAGTAAAACTTTGAAGAAAGCGGTAGCCCAATTTGGAACAAGGAAGGCCATCAAAGGGAGAGCAGCGCAATGAGAAGGAAATGTGAGGAGCATTTCTCTTTCCTCAGGGATGATCTGGATATATTCTTTTGTTTTCTGATCTCTTCTTGTGTTCACAGTCAGAGTAGCCGTGTGAAAGGGGCCAGGACACGGTTGCTGTGGCGCAAAGGGGAGGAGGAGGGAAGTGGGAAATGAAGATGATAGCAGAGGTGATAAGTTCACACCTTTATATAGGGCAGCTCCGTGCATAGCTGCAGGGGTCTGTATCATTTAAAAGAATAAATGATGGAAGCCTTGGAAATCTCTGGTCCTGCACCTGTCTGCTCTGTGGAAAGCAGTGCTGGTCACGGCTGAGTAAAGACCAGTGAGCTGGCATAGAATGAATATACTGCACAGAAAAAACTAATTCAAACTTATAGAGGAGATTGCAGGGATAAGAACTCAAAGGCTAAGAATTAAGCTTGATGGTGAATGTGAGCAAAGCATTTGCAGGCAGAAGGAGCTGGGCGCTTTGCTGGTGGGTTTGCTGAGAAGAGGAGGCTGGTGAAGTCTGAGAATGGGTGGGTTTGTTCTGGTTCTGTTGAGGCAGATACGAAGAGCCCATGCTCCTCTGGCTGCTTCTGCCTCACCTCATTGTACCTCTACCATGGTCCAGCTTGCTCCAGAGCTCTTCTTCCCTTCTAAATTACTCACAGTTTCTTTTTCTTCCTGTCACCGGTGCCCATTCTCTATTTTTTATTTTCCGTGTCTCTCCAGTCTTGTTTCCACATGTACCTCTGCCTCCAGTTAGGTTTTGAAAAACCTGGGGAAATCTCATGCCAGTCTAGAATGGCAGCAGCTGCTCTGCCAAGCCCTGCATCAGCATTAGTTAAGCATTAAAGGTTCAAAATTATTTTTCACTTCTTTAAAAGCATAGATCTCCCTAGCTAAACCTTTTTATCCTAACCTGTTTTAAGAAAGGATTGAGAAGAATTAAGCTTGAGACCTGGCATGGAAATGTTCAACTAGAATGTTGATGTTTTTACATGCAAGACTTGCCTTTTTTTTACTTTCCTCCTGGTTTTTTTTTTGTACCACTCACTGGTAGTCTCAGATTAAATTAGTTTGCAGGGCTGTGTTATTATCTTGTTCCCTTCCTCCCCGCCATGCTGTGCTTTCTGTGTCCTTATGGTTCCTTACGTTGCTCAGCAGAGGCACTGGTTTTTAAAAAACTAAATAAAAGCAAGAAAAATAATTGCACAATAAATGACAAGAATTATCCTGAGTACAGAGAACTGGCAGAAACTGCTCCTCATGCTGGATTTACACAGCAAGTACTCATCTCCTGATCTTTTCAGTTAAAGTAACATATAATATTTTTAATCTGATCTTTAAAATCACCACCGTGAGTCTGGTCCCTGGCTCTGGTGTGCAGTGGGCTGTATCTGGGGAGTTCTGGCTCAGTGAGTGTGCTGCATGGTGTCCTTTTGATTATTTTTGTGTGTTTGCTTTTTAAATGTTTGAATGCATAAGCTTTAGAATGATTTGGCTTATTGTGAAAATGAAATTGGCAGTAACATTGTTTAACAAATTTGGGAGACTTTCAAAGCTCTTCATATTGGTATTGCAGATTTCAGTTATTCAAAGTGTAGCTGGGTAACGTTTCCACCTATCAGGCATTGCACATACGTTAATTTTGGAAATAAGCTCATTTTAAGATATTGTTTTCAATGCAGCCAAGTTCCTGTTTTCTTACAGAAAAGCATGATGAAAGTCTCAAAGCATTCCATGAGATATAAATGGATTTGGCATATAGCTATTTTCTTGTGATCTCCAATCCAAGTTCCTGTTAGATGTAAAAAGGGTTTTGATCACAGATAGTTGTGTGCTTTTTACCTGCATATCTCAAGAAGCTTTTTACTCTGCAGTGATTCGGTTAAAATTCAGGTCTATCTATATCTACCATTTTACAGGATGTATTTTTAGCAAGTCAATCTTTGAACTCAAAACATTCAACTGATGGCTCTTGCAATATAATATTTGTTGGCATCAGATTGTAAAACCTGCAGTAGTTCATGGAGATCCACTACTGGTAACTGTTTTAAGATCTGATTTTTTCCTCTGCTTGGAAAACTATTGTGCACAATTCAGTATTTGTTCATATCTACTGGTGATGCCTTGACAAATAAAAAGCGTAAATAGGTCAGCTTTTTAAAGCATGCCTGCAATTGCTCTGCCTTTGGGTTGGGTTGTACAAAAAATGGCCCATGCAAAATCCTGAGAAGGTAATTACCAGCCCAAACGAAGAATATACTGGGTGTTACTTTTCACATTGCTGTTATGGGAGGTAGATGTGAATGTCATATCAGAAGGGAAAATATATTACCAGCTGGCTCTGTTAATTCTTTTTTGTGAATATAAGAGTTAAAATACAATATTGTCTTTTTATGTCGTGGAACACTCAGTAGTTTAAATGCCACATTCATTGTCTTAATTGTCAACAATGAATCTGTGGTACTTGCTGTTTTTTCCTTTGGAAATATTAGAGTGAACACTATTTTATAAGCCTTGGTGCTCTAAACAAAGAATCACTGCTTGTTAACTCTTGATAAAATTGTCTGTTCTGCATTAGTGGGGCATCTCAGTGGGTGCTGCAGGTGCTGCTCTTTTCTGCATCGCCTGGGAGTGATGGCCACAGCAGCACATTTGGTTTTGCTTTCCCAGAAGAATGCTCCCTCGTTTAAAGGCCTGCCATTAGGGTTACAATCTCTGGGGTTCCGAATTCCTGGTTGTTTCTTTTCTGCTTGGGTGCTGAGATAGGCCAAGCAGAGACAGCTGTGCTGTGGAGCTCTGGTTTATGTGTAAGAATGAGTAGGTGGATCATGCAGTGTCAATTGCAGTGGTTCATAGGTATTTGCATATGAACACGTTTTCACTGGTGCATTTTATTGCTTTGGTTTGCCAGGTCTTTCCCAGAACCTGTCAGCAAATGCTGTCTGGTAGATCATGTCGTTCTCAGCCTGATCCGCTTTCTCCCTCCTAGAAACTCCTCACCCTGCCCAGTCTGTTCCCAGCCTCCTGGGCACAGCTGGTGCCTGTCCCAAGCACTGGAAACGGGAAATAAAAGACAGTGAAGAAAGGTTTGGTATTATTTCCAACCTTGTTCTTTCCCATTTAGTAGGTATTATATATATATACACATATATATACATGCATATATGTATATTAAATATTCCTACCATATTCAGAGAATATTGTTGCTTAGCATTCAAATTATTCTCCTTACAGTTTTACCAACAAGAATAACCAATTTAGGGTTGAAATTTTAAAAGTGACATGACTTCAAAATCCCGTTTTCAAAATGTCTCAAGCTCTTAGGAACATAACTTCATGGCATTTACTGTTTCTGTGTGCTCATGAATGATGTGGAAGGTAGGCTCATGAATTTCTAAGTCCCCTTTTCTTTAAGCTTCATGTGAAGATCTGTTTGTGGCTCTGGTTTGTAACACTGCACCATGCATCTAGATAGAAGCGATACAAATTAATTATCTGTTTTCAAAAGTATTAGGTTATTAAAGCATAATCAATTGATTATCATCTATTTCAGTAGTTATTTTAATCCAATTACATGTTTTTTTTAATTTTAATCTTTGGAATTCATTACTGAAAACTTAGAGTGTTGCTTGTAGCCATGAAAAATTAGATTGAGTACACCCTGCCCTACTTAAACTGTGTATTAGCAGAGCTACTTTTTCCTCAAGAACTATTCCTTTTCACAGCTGACTCTGACTTTCCAAATGCTTAGGAAAAAACCCTCCCTAATTGATAACCAAAATTCAATCATAGTCGGATACTTCTAGTTTGCATTCAAATAAGGTATTTCTCTGTCTAAATAAGCTTCCCTTGGTTGATTATTCATATTGTAGTTCAAAATGTTCAAAAATGAAAGACAGAGTTGGATGAAATGTAGACTACTTAATACAGTGTGTATTTAATATAAAAGTCATGCATTATTCATTTTTGCAATTTGAATAACTTTGAATTTAGCATCCCTGTTCTTCATCTTTTCCTTTGATGAACAATTAATTATTAAAATATAATATTGTCAGCATATGGCACAAAAATCCTTGAAAGTGTAAAATGAGCTCGGTTCTCCTGCCATCCTTTGATAAAGGGATATTCCTTATTCTTGGTTTCTTACAGAATGTTTGTCCAGCGTCTTAAGTGGTTCCATCATTCTAAATAAAAGGTTATAAAAGTTTAAAATAGTTAAATTGTTAACTTTAACTGATACATTTTTTTTCTCAAATGCAAGAGGAATGCTCTTTTCAAAATGTGCCTCCGCCTCCCATCTATTTCATGCCCAGTCGTCGGCTGTTTAACGCAAAGAGGGTGGTTTGCATGTTCAAATGCTTTCAGATTCACAGCAGTCCAGCGAGTGCTCAGCTTCTATAGAGAGAGAGGCAGTTTCTTAAATAGCAAACCCCTTGTCGTTTCGCCTTGAAGATGTGTGTGTGCTGCATTTGGAAACCAAAGCCTGTGACTGAGTTTGCAGTTTTTCTAACCAATTTTTTCCTGCATAAAAATAAGCCAATCAAATTAAATATGACCTTTTGCCGTGATTATGACTTCTTGATAAGAATCTCTTTGAACTTTGGCCAATCATATATATTTTAGTATTTATTATCTAAGCACACTTTTTCCCCAGAGGTATGCTATGAAGTAGGAAAAAAAGTGGATTATTATTTATTTGTTTCCTTTTTGGAAATGCAGAACTGGTTGATATCTGCTTGGATTAGAAGGAAAGAAATTGTTAATGAAGAAATTGCAGTATTCTCTTACGATGTATACTTTGACTTAAATAGAATTACTCATAATGTGGAATGCTGAAGGCAGTGGAGAGACATTGCACACCTGTTGGTATTGTGCAGAGGAACAGAAGATGTCTGAAGTGCAACCCTGTATTTGCACCTTGCAGCAGTAAGTGGAGGAAAAAAATCCCCCTGATGATCAGACTGCTGCTCAGAGGTTTAAGCAACTTTTGATTTGATCGAGAATTCTAGAAAACTGAGGGATGCTGTGGAATTGAATTCTGCAGACTTCATCCTTTTTCTTTTCCTTCTGATTTTGGAAGATGTGTGTGTCAATCACCAGCCTACCTGCTTCTCCGCTCTGCTGCGGCGGGGAGCGAGCTTGCTTAGCAGCTCTGAGACACAAGCTCCTACTACCCAAATGTGGACTCTTGTTTGAGGCATGAAGAATATAGAAAGAGAAGGGATAGAGATGTATTGGAGAGCCTCATGTGTCAGCATGCCCTGAGGCAGTGAACACCTTTGCACAGGCTGAGAGAGAGCTTCAGCCTGTGAGTCAACATAAATTGTAGAGGACAAATGCTCAGGGATGGCAGGGAAATTGTCTTGCCTGCAGCTGTTCCCTCCTTTCATTTATTTATTTTTCTTTACAGTGTTAAATATTACCAGCTTGTCACTGTTACTTGAAGCCAAATGCTTTCAGTGCTTAGGTTTGTGTTTCAGGCTGTCCAAGGAGCTTCTCAGAGAAAAGGGTTTGTCTCCAGACTGTTGGACCCTGGGAAGGAATCTCTTGGACTAGGGAAGAAGGGGCAGTAGGTTTACCCCTGGAATATATTTCTGGTGCTGAACTGACTGCACCCAGCAGCACCCCCAGCAGTGGCTGGACGTTGCTTGGAGTACCACGTTGAGCTTCAGAGATGCCCTACAGCCCTGCTCCTCAGCTCATCCCTCTGGCAGCTCCCAGAGAAGTTTGGCTGAGCAGCATGACATTGCCTCCCCCATCTTAGCAACCCATGGAGGGATTGCCCTGCTCCTGCATCCCTTTTCCCCACTGCTGGGGATGGGATGGGTATTCTACTTGATGCTCTTCAGTTGGGCAGCAGCAAACAGAACCACAGGGGCCCAGCTGGTTCTCGAGGAACCCTCAGTGCCACAAGCTGAAGAGCCATTTACTGAGCACTGAAACCACTGAATGTGGTGGCATTTCTATGCTAACATAAACCACTGGGATAACAAGGGCATTTCACACCTGCATGCGTTCTAAACAGGAGCGTGCATGTTCGGTGTAGGTTTGACTAGCATTTTGGCTGCTCTTTTAATAATCAACATATCAACTCTTACAGAGCCTTCCTGATAGGGTGTTTTCATCTTTCATCTTATATATATATGATAAAATATGTTGTTGCCATTACACCTTGTTAGGCTGCCTATCAATGTGATGTCTGTTTCAAAGCCACGTTTAAAAAAAAGTGTAATTCTGCTTGTCAATCTTCCCCACAGAGAAGGAGACCTTTCTGGATCCCTTTGTGCTGAGGGACCTTCTGCCAACATCACTGGGGAGCTACTACCGCTACGCAGGGTCTCTGACTACTCCTCCATGTAGCGAGATCGTGGAGTGGATCGTTTTTCGGAAGCCTGTTCCCATTTCTTACCATCAGGTGTGTTTCTTTTCTTGTCAAAGTCCATCTCTTGATTTGCCCTCTCTGAGACCGTGTTTTCAAAACCTGACATTTTAATTTTGAGAACAAAAATGTTTCTGTTGACAAAAAAGGAAGTGTTGGTGACTTTAATATTTTTTTCTTAAGTAATACTGTTTCTGAACATGAGCCATCAGTCTTAAGACAGTACAACATGAAACCCAGTTTCCTTTCAATGATTTATTTGGTATTGTTTTTGTTAAGATTAAATTAAGCTATGGTGTAAATATTTACATGGAGTTCCTTTTTATTCTTTTTAATTGAAACTTTCTTTTCAAAGTAAAGTGAGTGATTTCAGTTCTGCTCAGATTCAGTAATTTGAACTAATTACATTAGAAAAGACGTCTTTCCATTAATTCTCCATGCTTAACTGTTTTTATAACACAGTAAAGCTGCCATTATGTGCTTAGAGAGCTGGTGCACAAATCTTTAAAATTAGCACATAGCAGCTTTTAATGCAAATAGTCTGGGGTCTGTCTGGAGAAGAACGCTCCCGATAAAGCAACGGTTAGATTGAGTCGGATGTTTACCAGTTAAGTGTATTTTGACATTGTAATATTGCTGTGCTTAGAAAGCCATCCTGCTCAAGTTAGTCTTTCCTTTTATTCATCTGGCATAAGCTGCTAAAAACAAACTTTTTAAATGCACTAATTCTGTAAAGCATAAGCAAATAGTTCACTGGTGATGGCGACTGACAGGTGCCAGTTCTCAGAGATTTCAGAAGTGTGGTAGGCAATCACCATGCCCCTGCTCCAGGCTTTTTCTGGTTTGGTTTTTTTTTGTTTCAGGTTTTCTAGATCCCACTGCATCTCCCGTAGACTCTTTCATCTCTTTTTTGAAGTGTTGTGTTCAAAACCAGTCGCAGAGCTTCAGCTGGGGCTCTCCTGAGGCTGAGGGACATGGCAGGGTTCATGTGTCCGGCCACCCATGCTGGTGTTATTTTGCCTTTATTCACACAAGCGTGACATTCTTGCCCATGTTCAGTTCCTGGTCAGCAGGAACGCCTTTGCTCCAGGCTTTCCCAGGGCGCTCTCTGGCAGGGCTGAGCACATCCCATGTCCCTGCAGCCCACGGCTCTGGCCAAAGCGTGGGACTCTTTGCACATGGTCCCGGTTGAATCAGACCCTTTGTTTTTATCAGGCCATTTCTCTGATTGTCGAGATCATTTTGAATTCTGTCCTTGCCTGCAGGATACTTGCAACCCCTTGTAGCTTTTCACTACATCAATGTTTACTGTTTATTATTTGGTGGCTGCGAGGCCTGGCCCTCAGTTTTGTACCCTCTATATGCATCAGGTGGGTCGTGACTTCATTTTTCTCTTTTTTAACAAACACAAATAAACTGGTAAATACCAATTATGGCCGTCATTCTACTGGTAGAAAGGTGCTTTATCCTGGCATAGTTTCTTTCCTGTGCTGTGCAATAGTAACTGTGTCAAGTCAAGCCTTTATAATTTGGCGTTGTGCTGCTTTATGCGTGCATGTGCGGTTGAAGGGCTGGGAATGCTGTGTATAGACAGACATTCATTGATACTACAACACATGTGGAATAAATAATAGTATTCTTCCCCTTGGCAGCTCTAGATGGGTGTATTTTAAGAGGCTGCCACCCTGCCATTGCAATGATTATTATTTGTTCCTCTAACAGAAACGGTGCAACATAATCCATTGCCATAGTTTAACCTTCTTTATCACAAGCGCTGTGAAGCAGGCTGTAATCCCAGAGGAGGAAAGTGATATTGTGTAAGCTTTGTTGCTGTTCCAATTAAATCCTTGCTTTTGTGCAAAGTACCTTGCTGTGAAAAGGGCAGTACTGAAGAGGTCCATTTGAGGAAGCTTCTCCATTTTATTCTCGCTGCTTCATCATCATCATCTTTCCCGATAATTAGACATCAAAACAGGACAAGCCGTGTCACCCTGCAGATGCATTGTAAAGCTAAGTGCTTTCAATGACCCAAAGCACGACATTATCTCTCAGAATGCATACCTTGGAGCATCTCATTGTGCTTATAACAGTTTCAGTATTTTTAATAGAATTTGTATATCCAACCCTTCGAAAACTGTGCACATCAGGCTTTAATGGTTTGTAATTACATGACTCAGAGTTTTAGATCAGGTTTCCCTGTATCTACAATTGTCTTATAAGAGCTTTTCATTTCTTCTTCTGAACAGGAGTTCTTGCACTCCTTGAAGAACGTGAATGTAGCTCCTTGACTGCAGCTTTTTTTTTTTTTCTGGCAGCTATAGATAAATTAATTTCTCATTTGTAGTAGATAATATTTTTACTGTAAAAATGAAGGTGAAATGACTTATATATACTTCAACACATAACAAGGGGAAGGTTAAAAATCATATTTGAATTGGCAGTTGTTAAAATGCAATTATACCTCCCTAAGGTAGTGTGGCAGAAGAAAATATTTTAAAAGTTCTCTCTGAAAGTTTAAAAATTCAATTAATGCCATGGAGGTGTGAGCCTAGAGACTTGACTTCAGAGGAGAAGTTGCTACCTGAGTTCTTCAGCTTTTGTAAAGTAACCTTAAGCCCTGTTAGCTGACTTCATCAAAAGTACTTACAGTGTGTGAAGCGCAAAAGATACATTAATATTCACAAGAGTTTTGGTCTGTGCTTTCATAGAAGGGCATAGCAGGATCATGTCTTGTTTTTTTTTCTTAAGACAAAAGTATAAGATAATAGTCCCTTTACCCCTTTTTTAACCCACCCATCAGTGCTAAGAATTGGGAAACAGGTTTCAAGATTTTTCAAGATGTTTCTCAGAGAGAACTGCAGCTGGAACCAGGGAACAGGGCATTCATCTAAGATGTAAAAAAAAAAAAAAAATAATTATCAAAATCCCACCATGAACACCTGCAAAGCTGGGAGTGGTCCCCAAACTCCCTGCCTGCGCTGGGAACTGGTCACTGACTGTCACCTCTCCCTGCTGGTCATCTCCTGTCTCTCTGCTCAGTTTCCCCACTTGTACAGTAAACGTAGTTGTGATTAGAAGGGAGCTACTGCTAAAAATGTACAGGCCTGAGCTGTGCTGTTATCTTGGAAGTGATTGTAGTGGGACTCAGTCCTCTTGGGTTTGTATTTTAGTGCAGAGTTGCCAAACTCGGGATTAAAGCAGTGAGGACCATCCTTGGTCCTTCCTGCTCTCCATGTGCTGCTCCCAGTGATAACGTTCCTATACATATCTCCATTAGTCGGCTCAACACACCACCCACTCCAATGGGAATTCATTTTGAAATGAAATGTGTAAAACTCGTCCCTTTCCTGCCCTGGATGTCAGAAGTTTTACAGATGTGAGCCTAATAACCAGGACTGTCAAGCCCAGCAGACTGAGCTGGGCAGCAACACCAAAGGGTGTTCATTACTGGTTTGAAAGGAAATTAAATAATGGTAGCAAGTGCCTCCTGGTTCAATGGAGGATGCTTAACTGCTCTGTTAACAATAATCCTTTGACTATTTTTATCAGTACTATTAACTGAGGCTACAATGATAAAATTTTCCAGTTGCAAGTTTCAGGCCACTCGCACACTTCTCTGTAGCTTTTAGAGCGGATGTACTTAATGAAAAGGGTGTAGCTTTCAAAGTGACCTGTTATCAAGCTATGAGTATAATTCAAGTCCCTTTTCCAAGTCTTGGGCCAAATTCTTTACTCCCCAAATCCATACTATCAATATACGTAATTGATGTTGATGTAAACAATAGCATGACTGAATTCTTCTCTGCTCTGTCTTGCTCAGTCTTTCCAGCAGCCACATAATTAATTCTAGTTCTTGACCTGAATGATAACAAGCTATTAGCAAATGCTATACTGACCTTGGTAGCTTTGAGAAAAAAATTAGCTGAAAATATTTTCACCTTAGTTTGCTAGAAATTTCTTTCTAAGAAATACTAAGATATGAAGTAACAGAAAAGTTTTCCAATTACACTTCTTTCTTATAAGTTAATACATTTTATTAAAAATAGCTCAGATCCGAATCCAGCAGAGGAAACTTATTCCCAGAGGAGTATATGCTAATTGTGCCTAAATACATTTATTCTCTGTTATTTTTTTCTCACCCTGTAGTTAGGTATCAGAGGGAACAGGGGTTGGTAGGGAGGTCAGGGCACTTGGAGCTGGCTGTCCTGAGATTGTTCCACGCTGCTCCTGACCTGCTCCTGGGCTCATGGGTTTGGCGGTCCATCCTGTAAAGGTGTGACAACTGCAGTGACCTGCCTGCAGACGTGCAGCAAGAGCTGCCTGTGAAGCTTAGCCTGCCAGCTAAACTTTGCAAGGTGTTTGGAGATAAGGTAGCGTTGCTCTGTCCTGGAGAAGGCTCTTGGGGTGGAGTGGCCTGGAAGCACTTTTTGATGTGATACTGCGGAACAAAACAGTGCCAGTGGTGAGGAGGGTTTGACATGGCTGTGTCACACACGAAATCCTTCCAGACAAGAGGTCTAAAGGCAAAAGTTTCCTTGCCCATGGCAGACATCCGCAGGTTGCTAGAAGGCCTTCTCCCTTGCTGGACAGGATAAGCACTGAACTGAGATAAGACGGTTGGCAGTGATTTCAGTGGGCAGCCTGACTTCCCATGTGGTTTATCAGTCTTGGCATCAACATTTTACTTCCTGCCATTTTACTTTCTTATCAGCCACCTAGATTTCACCACATTGTTTTTCTAATTAATGTCCTTTCTGTCCCCCGCCATGATGGCTACCATCAGCTGGAGGCGTTCTACTCCATATTCACCACTGAACAGCAAGACCACGTCAAGTCTGTGGAGTACCTGAGGAATAACTTCCGACCACAGCAAAGCCTGAACAACAGGAAGGTGTCTAAGTCTGCCGTGAAGGATGCTTGGAGCCAAGATATGACAGACATCTTAGAAAATCCACTCGGCACAGAAGCTTCCAAAGGTAGATTACACTTACAAATTTTGCACTTGATTAATAGGAGAATTTTTTTAGTCTGTTTTGTCTTCAAATGGTGTTGACGATAGCTGTGAGCTACCAAAGAAGTAATGCAGGTTATACAGTCATACTTTGTTGATACATGTCAATAAATTAACTAATCCTGTGAGTGCCTGTAATTACATTTGAGACTCACTGTCACAAGGTGCCACGGCAATATAGCCCCAGAATATGTGAGTCTCAAACTGCCGATGTCCCTGTTTTGCTGACTGGCTGTAGGGCCTTAGAGATGCCTGACAAAAGGGAAACAAGAAGGGACAAAGCCAGAGGTAAAATTTTGGCCCCATTAGCACTGAATTATTGGATGTTTGAATGGGAATCATGTGTCCAGATGTGGTTATGGGTTTCATTTTTTCAGTAACTAGACTTTTGAAGAACCATCGTCCTTTTAATTCAACTTTTGTATCGATCTGATGGTAAAGGTGACAGAGGGAAAAAACCCCTTCCTTATAGGCAGGTGATTTTCTAATGCCTTGATGAAGTGTTTCATGTGCCTTTTTGTAGAGCAGCTGGCACTTGCTTCTGTTAGACACTGGATAATGAGCTGGATGGAGGGGGGTGGGAGGGAGGGAGATTGAACTCATTGTCTTGGCACAGACAGCCCTGGCTAGAGGAGCACATCAAAAATTCTGAGAGAAATGCATACTGGATAAAATAAGACTAGAAATAAATATCACATACTACCTTTATATGTTTTTATTTTATTGAATGGTATTATTTATAGGTAGGAGGGATGACGTGTACTTCCCAGTCTTCAGTCTCGAGAAGCGCTTGGTCCATAACCAGTTCTGGGTAGAGGTAAAGGAGAGAGGGACAGTTTGCCAGAAGGATGCAGCTAAGCAGATTTACAAGCTTCCCTTTCATACCTGGCATTTTCACCTGGCCAGGCACAGAGCATGTAGTTTTTAGAGGACGTGAATCATGAAAACAGCTGCGTTCAGCATCCTCGCCCTCCCGAGAGAGTGCTAGAAGAGTGTTTCTTAGGGCTCATTATTCTGTGAGCGTACTTATTTAGATATATATATAATATACACGTACACAAACCTCATGTACATTAAAGGCAGCCTTGGGACGGAGAATTTACATCAGAAGTAAGAAGGAGATCTTGGCAATGAAGAAACCCTGCTACGCTCTGATGCTCAGGCCTGCAGTTTTCAATCAGCGTTTTTAACAGCAACATGTGTCAATATTTATTTCTTCAGTTATATCCCATATACATGTTACTTACCCAGAACAGTGATGAAAGTTAATGGGTTACGTTATGTTAAAAGTGACAAAACTGACTAGTTTTTATTTTGAGAGCAGCCAAGGTACCTCTGGCACACGTGGTATAACATTCAAGAAGATTTTACTGTTTTGGCCACACGTCTGCATATTCCTCGCCTCAGTGGATGGATTTTAAGATTATAAAAATGCTTTAGGTGATTTTCACCCTCATAGTAAATAGCTGAAACCCACAATTTTGACAGAGCATTACAAACGCTACGGTCTGTAGTTAACAGGCTGATCTTGAGGTTGGAAGTGTTAGTACTGGAGGAGCACTTGAATTAACTGCAAAGATTTGCATTGACTTTGATCTTTAACAACTCTAAGGCCCAGATTCAACCAAGCACACATGGCTTAGTTAACACGATGTGAGTTACTCTGCAGGAGCAAGAGAGCTGCAGAATCATTAGTCCACATTTAGGTAGCTTGGTGCCTGTGTGCTTGACACCTTACAGGCTTGGGGACTGGTTGCCTGAGCAGGTTCTCTTCTGGGTCATCTCCCATCAAGTCCAGGTACTACAATGCTTTGTACTCATACATGCCTGGGAATCCAATCTTATGACATGCTCAAGAAAGACCCTTGGGGCGGTGGGGGGGGAGGAATATGCCTTTCCTGTGATCTGACAGCATTCAGCATGCCATCTAATGCCAGGGATGATGCTAGAGTCAGTGATCTTCTTTTTTCCCTTGAGCTTCTGCTATCAGAGGCTAATAGCAGGGCAGCCAGTCTTTTCCTACCAGCTCTGTCAACTTGTCACTTTTTGGGTTGTGTGCACACCAGGGGACACTGCAAATAGGTGCATTTTTTTCATGAACTTAAAAATAAATAGGTTGCTGCAGTGTTGCTAAAACAAAATGGATTGTAGCGTATCCTCCAAAGGTTACAGGGATGAGTTATAGCTGTTCCAGAGATATAACAACGTGGATGTTTCTAGCCCTTTCTTTGACAAAGGTGAACAGTGATGATGTGCCTGGTCCACTGCACATTCTGAACTACTGACATATAAATAAAATGAGTTGAAGTCGTAATACTTGAGTGAAAGCAAAACCTATTGTTTATTCAGCTAGTAAATACAGTACCTCTTTATATAGCGTCATTCATGCAAAAGTGCTGAGGAGCCGAGTGCATGGAGAGCTTCTCAGCCAGACAGTCTAGCATACAAATATAGGAGTGGAGGGTTAGCATCACAAATTCATTTTATGCACATTTTTCTGCACACCTCATGGCTGCATCCCGATGCTTTCCACTTTGCATTAAGCAATGTGACCAATGGTTGTCATGCGTTGGCTCTCATCTACCCGCCCCATGCTTAGATTTGTGTGTTGCAGAAATAGGCAAGGTCACGAAAATGTGTCTTTTACTTACAACAAGGTGATATGGTTTGTGATGGTCTTCAGCTCTGGAGGGGAAGTTTGGGTTTGTTTGTCGGTGTGAATTTTTGCAATTTGTTTCCTCTGTCACACTCTATTAAGTCTGTGGGCAGTGCTGCTAATCTGGAAAACAGTGTAGTGTTCATTATGTAAGCCTTTCTTATTTTGGAGGAGAATGTGCCCAGAACAATTTGCATAATGTTCAGAATAATTTTCAGAATACCCTGGTGAATAGGGAATTTGAGATCAGCACAAAGCAATGCAGCTCTGCAGTTGTCCACTGACAAACGTGCTCTCCTGAGCTCTTTGGCACCAAACAGGAATGTCTTTTCTCCCCGCTATCAAAGCTATCTCAGGTCACAGAACCGTGACCAGTAGCATAACCTGCAGATGCACTGGAGGAAAACGGCTTTGCACTTTAGGCCAGTCCTCTGCGTATTTCTTTTGCACAGCCCTGTAAGTGGTGGCATTTGGTAAATAAATGTCTTCTGGGAAAGGCTATTTTAGGTCAACCAAAACTGCCAGTGCATTGGGATCCATTTTGTCAGCCAGTATGAACATTACCAGCCTTCTGTTTTGCGGTTGCTCTCATCTCCCTCCTCTTTTTCTTCATTTTAAAGAGGCATTGAAGGGAGGGGTGGTGTTTTCAATCACCAGAATACAAGATGGTGAAAATATTTCAGCTAGTTTAAAATAGTGTAGCGGGGCTAATTTTTCACTTGGGAGTGAGAACTCCAGTTTTCCTTTTGTGTTACTATTTAGCAAGAGTTTTCTTTGGTTCCATTATCTCATTTCTTCCTTCTGTTGGCAAAAGCTGATTTAAAACAGTTCTCTTGAGGACCGCTCGTATGCCTGGAATAAAAGCATATGCATAAGACCTTTGCTGAATCAGAGCCCATGAGCTGAGCTTAATTCTTAAACTGACCCTGGAGCTGTTTCAAGAAAGCATACAGATCACCTTTAAATATCTTCTGTCTGAAATACGCCATTCAGGTTAAATACTGTTCAGCTATGTAATTGTAGCAACTGATGGATTGATAATAAACCATCATACAACAATATTTTTTAAGAAGATTAAACTTTCAGAGATTCAAATGGATTGTGCTGTTAAGTCATGCAGATCATCAGGCCTGTAGAATTTAACAAGAGGGCTCATCAGTGTTTTGCAAAGTTAGAGGTTTTCTGTACAGGCATATTAAACTGGGAATGTATTTGTAAAATATTCATCAGATACTGTAAGTATCAGTGTTTGATTTTTTTGCACATAACCCATCTCTCTTAAAATTGCTTCCTTACTTCTCTGGCCTGTCCTCTGTGGCTCAGGATTGCTGTTGCTCTGTCACATCACATACTGTGTTCTTGCCTTTTGGTGGGTTGCTTTCAAGCAGCTGTGCTAGAGGGATTCCTAATTATTTATTATTTATCAGTTTAATAGTGTACATTGCTCTTCAGGGACAAGTAGACAGAATTCTTACACTAAAGTCCATCCAGTTCAAGGATCTGAGCCTGCATGTTCCTTACTACTTTCACTTGTCCCATCAAGCAGAGATATATTTACAAAGCATTACCTCCTTCATAAAGGTGTAGGCATTGAAGCTCAGGAGGAAAAGGTGTTTCATTTCCTTGTTTTAGGTTGTACCCCTGTGCAACTATATCTGTCCATTTTATTTTGCTGCTGATTAGGACCATCAAACATTTCTTTCTCTTTATGTTTTTTAATGCTGGAGGGGGAAAAAAAATCTTTAACCTTTCTGTCTCATTAAACGTGCTGCAAGCCTCACAACACTTAAACAAGCATCCCATGTGAGGGGCTCTTGACATCAGAGTTTTCTTTCACAGATGCCTGATTACTTCCCCAAAGGTGTCTGATTACTCTTTGCTGGAGTCTCAAATGATGCTGTTTCCCATCAGTGGGAATTCGCCTTAGAGTACCATCTTTAATTATGATCCTAGACTAAGTTAAATAATGAGCAGTCATAAATTCACTCTAGTAAAACTTACTTAGCTTTGGACTCTAAATTAACAGCTGGGACATTTCTCCAGTAGTATACAGGCAATCATTTTCCTTACTGTTCGTTGTTAGGTGGTAGTGACACACGGTTTGGAAGTCCTTGTACCTTTGTGCCACTAAAACGTGGATAGAAGACATTTGGGTTGGATTTTCCCTTCTCAGATGCTTTGTGCTGGAGACACAGCTCCAGCTATCAACCTGCAATCAAAGGTACAGCACTGCTCAAGCAAATCAGTTCAGTTTGTATTCACTATTTCATGTCTCCTGACATCAGACATGAAACAAAGGCCTCCTGTGAAAGTGTTGCCTTTTCTGCGTGACATGGCATCCTTGCATTGGAGTGCACCTCCACTGCAGCAGCATCCAAAGTTCTGGAGGTTCAGTGCAGTGACACCATCATTTGGAGGCAGTTCAGAGCATTGGCAGCAATGTTTCTGAATGAGAACAAGTTATTTTTCTCATTTATTGCCTCAGTCATTATTCCTAGTAATTTGGTTTTGCTTTCTAAACGCCTGTGTTTTATGAGGACTCTCTCGAAACATCTTTGCAGTTTCTTCATGCCCTCAGGTTCTCTCTGGGAGGCCAAAAAGAGTGTTAGGCAGAAACGTTCTACTCTTGCCAAATGTCATTTATATATTTCAGTCAAGCTGAAATGACCATAAAATACTCTATAGCAATAAGCGTAATCCATCCAAAACAACTACGTAGTAAATGTGAATGTAAAGTGATACATTATTGAAATCTTAACTTGGGATTGCTAAAACAAAATGATGACTATTAATTTTCTTTAAATATCTTAGGGAGAACAATAATAAACAAGAACCTTTTAAGTTACTTTACAAGATGTTTACCATTACAGTTGATTACTCTTGCCCTTTGGAAGAATCTTGAAAGATTTCTTCATGGATTAACTGCTTCCCAGTTTCTGTGGATAACTAGGCTTTTCCTACTTTCCTTTTTTATTTAATTTTGTTATGAAGATGTTCCTTTCCTGATTCCATTCCCCTTTAATCAGATCAGCGCCCTACTAGGGTGCACTGGTGCAGATGACTTCATGGATCTTTATTAGGATTTCTGTTGGTGCAGCAGGCAGGCTTGGGGTGCAAGAGGTTGCACTTGAGGGTGGTAACACCGAGCTGCTAGTTGCTTGCCCTGCATCTTCTTTGCACTATGGACCTGCCATCTGCGCCTCAATGTTCCAAGAAAATGCACTCACCTATTGCACCTCAAGTACTTGCTGTTATGACATTTTAGACAGAAATCAGTGCCCTCTCCCTGCATGTCTCATCCCTTCCACCTCATCCATGTCTTACTCTACAGTGCTGGGTCCTCCTGTAGACAGTTGTCTTGGAGCACAACATGCAAAGGCAGGAAAGGACATGCTGCTGCCTTCCCAAGAGGCTCAGACCAGTCAGGTGGAAGGCAAAAGGTTTCATAAAAAGAATCCTGACCCATTTTGAGGGGGAATCAGGTACAAAAGGATGTGGTACATGTACCTTATTCTCATTTGTAGTACTTTCGGTTGTAATGTGAGCAGCATGTGTGCCTGTGCCTGAATGTAGTGGACAGCTTGCCAGTAGGTTTATTAATATACAATAAGTAACTGCTGGCACTTGTTTAGAGATTATAAAGAGCCCAAACTAAAAGAGCAAGAGGACTTCAGTGTGAAAGCTTAAGTATGATTTGGGTTCACAGCTGCCACTAAAGCTGGAAGAGCTGAGTACTTGTAAGGAGCTTGATGATTTATTCCATTTACACCTGCAGGGAATCCCTTTCTGCACTGTTTACCTGCCAGTCCAGCAAAAGTACTGATTTTAATTTTAGTCTTGACAATACTTTGGACCGTGTCTGCCTGCAACTCGTCCTTTGTGTTGGAAAAAGCCTCCAGAAGCTATGAAAGGGAAGCTGCTTTCCTGGTCTGCTTTTGGGCATCCCCCAGGCACATACTGGAATGCTCTACCGGCCCTGTTGGCTTGTTCTTCCTATGCTCCCTGCTCCAAACAACCCTTGCCAGGACATTGGATAGGGTGGCCTGGCTAACGTGGCAAATCTGTGTCCTTTGACAGAAAATCCTCCTTTCTCCCCCACTGAATGGGATCACACGTGTTTTGTCAGATGCACTGTATGAGTAAGGACACAGGTGTTTGTGCTTTAAACCCAAGTCACCCTCTGTGTGTACACATGAACACGTGCAGGATAACCACAAAACTTGCAGGGCAGATCCTTGGCGGACATCAGTTTAGCCCAGTGTGTTGTCTGATGGTGCAAGGCTAACCTGCACCCACTGAGGATTCAGGCCACAGCTGTAGAAACAGAATTTATTAAATAAACGAAATACTTGGGCTCAAACACAACATAGTAAAATGCACAGTCCCTGCCTTTCAGTAAAACAGGGTCTGTAGCTGTGATGCCATGGAAACTCAAACGCCACAAAGCGAGCGGTACAGGAGTGAATCCAAACCCTGGTTGTGTGTTCACTTGGGGGAAACGGGCAGGCAGCAGAGGGGCAAAACTCAGCTTGCCCAGAGCCCCTCTGTCAGAAGTGCCCCACGTGCTGATTTGCTCATGAGGTTATTTCACAGGGCTCATAGAATCATAGAATCATTCAGGTTGGAAGAGACCCTTGGGATCATCAAGTCCAACCATCAGCCCTACTCTACAAGTTCTCCCCTACACCATATCCCTCAACACCACATCTAATCTACTCTTAAACACAGTCAGGGAGGGTGACTCCACCACCTCCCTGGGCAGCTGATTCCACTGACTGACCACTCTCTCTGTGAAAAATTTTTTCCTAATGTCTAGCCTAAACCTACCCTGCTGCAGCTTGCAGCCATTCCCTCTTGTTCTGTCGCTCATTGCCCGCGAGAGGAGTCCAGCACCAATCTCTCTACAATGCCCTTTCAAGCAGTTGTAGAGAGTGATGAGGTCTCCCCTCAGCCTCCTCTTCCTCAAACTAAACAACCCCAACTCCCTCAATCCATCCTCATAAGCCTTATTCTCCAGGCCTCTCACCAGCTTCGTTGCCCTCCTCTGTACTCGCTCCAGCACCT
>VZTM01035488.1:274162-407165 GCA_013400555.1 Jacana jacana
AGGACTGTATTAGCATGCTACATTTGTCTGCGAGTGGCAAGCAGGTTTTCTCCAGGCCTGAGTGAGCCCTGGAAGATGAGGCTAGCCAAGATGTTGGCTTTTCCCCCTGCCTTCCCCAGCAGGCTGATCTGCAGAGAAAGGATGGTGTCAGGCTCACAGACAGGCCCACGCATGGCCAACAGCTGGAAACGCTGGCTAAGGCTGCCCTGTGTCAGGTCAGAGGGCTTCCTCCACATCTCCAGATGCACCCGTGCAGCCCTCCCTCTTCTGCAGGACTTTTCCATAAGGCAGGAGCCAGTGTGTTTCCCAAGATCCCAGTTCAGGTCATCCCCAAAAGGAGGGTGAGGGTTGTTTCCTTTTTTCAGCTCTAAGAGATCTGAGGTGTGCTGTGCTCAGGTCATCTCTGCCTGCCGTAAGGCATGACCCTGGTACTGCAAACGTGCCTACCTGGTGAGTGCCTCCCAGATGTAGCCCTGTGGCCTCAGCAAAGCTTTTCTGCTCTCAGGAGTCTAGGCATGGATGGTCTGCTAACCAGATTTGGTGTCCTTCTCAGGGCCAGTTCAGGTATCTCTCTGGCCCAGTACTGCATTACACCACAGCAAGTCATGCTGAAAGCCCCCTCAATATTTTTATTTTCCTTTAGGATCTGAATTTAAAAGAAATTTAAAAGTAATATTTTTTCTAAATATAGCTGAAATGCTATTTCAGTGGGAAATGATGCTGGTTGTTGGTTTTGGTTCTTTGTTTTTTTCCTCAAGCAATCATGAATTCACGGGCTTTTTTTGCCTATTTAGCCTATTTTTTTTTAAAAAAAAAAGATGAGCTTGTGTTTCTCTTCAGTGTGTCCTGATTCAATTCAGAGGAAGATATACATGTCTCTCTCCCTTTCCCAACCTCTTCTTGCATTTCTATTTGTCCTTCAGCTGTACATTTTGCAAAATCAGTAGGGGTCCTTTACCCTCTAAAACCAAAAGAAAGTGGAGGACCCTGCAATTCTTTCTATCTTCTTTCAAAAATCCAAGGCACACAGAGTATTCAAAGGAAAATTAGGTCTCTGGAAAACGCCAGTTGTTTTATAGATGGTCAAATCATTACACGTTTTTTCTTGCCTTTCAGACATGAGCTACGTTATTATGTATCACTTTAATTAAATCATCAAATTGAATTATTGGATCAAATGTTTTTTTATTCCATTGTGTCCTGAGCAGGTTTGGTTAAATTAATAAAACCGTATGTTTCATTTTATAAAAAAGATTTCTTTTTTACCCATTCATAATCTGTTAAGAAAAAGCAAAAAAGTGGCTGAAAAGGTTGGTTATTACTTAATTACATCAGGTACTGCGATGTGCCTTGGAGTAATTGGAACAAAGTCATACTAAGTCATGAAAATTTTGCAGTATTCACAGTGAAATAGTGGTGTTGTACAGTCTTCTTTTCGCTGGCTGTGCATGAGGCTTATCCTCATCAAAGCTTGTGTTTGTCAAGTCATTAGAGTCACTCAGCTGCTTAGAAGTTCTCATGACATTCTTGGATAGGGCAGGGTCTCCTGACGTTGCGTCTGTGCATCTCCTATTTCCCCTTGGGTACTACCCACTTCTGTACTCTGCTTGGCACGAGCTGTTCTGAATGGCATCAAAGCTGACTGCAAGAAGTAGCATGGAATAGAGGATGCGACAGTCCCCTCTCCCTAGGGTGGCTTGGGGTCCTTGTGTGAAACATAGCTGGTTAGCCATTGTTCAGAGGGTATTGCAATTAAGGTAGATCTCTCTGTCTCTCATGAAGGTTACCCTGTTGAATTACTTCTAGAACCACCTGATGTATGATTACTTTAAATCTCCTGGAGGAGGAGGAGTGGATAAGACATTTAGGTCTCAGTAGTCCTTCACCCTGGGCTTCTCTCTGATAGGATTTCATTAGGTGGGGTGATAAAGGCTGGCCTGGCATTTTGAAGAATAATTCTGTGATGACAAAGGGCTTCAAAGGGGGCAGTTATGGTTTATTGGGGCAGTTATCAATAAGCAGTGATGTCAGTGAGATTTGATCTATCTCAGAAGAAAGAGGTGAGCACAGAGAGGCATACCAAGGATCATGAAGCTGTGTATGTGACAGTGATTACTTTCAGCTGTGCCCTCTCAGCTGGGTCCTGGCCACCTTCATGCTGTGCTCTGTGGCACCCTGGCCCTGCAGGCTCTCTGCAGAGACCAGGAGGGAAGGGGTCTGCAGGCAGCAGACCAAGGTGTTGCTTCTGTCTTTGTGGCATTGCCATCAGAATGCCACTTTGGTCCCTTCAACTCAGTGTAAATAGAAACTCATAATCATTTTGTCAACAATTTGAAATACTGCCGGGTTGGTTTGCTTTGCTGGATCAACCTTCTGGGTTGAGCAAGATTGTCCTCCTGCCAAGCCGCAAGATTGTCCTCACTCAATGGAAGAGGCAAACACCAAAGATATTTCCTGCCCAAGCATATTTCTGCAATATATATTCTATTGTCCAGGCTAGCTTCAAATTGTGAATTATAACTGCACAAATGTATTTGACAGGTAATTTTCTATTGTACTGGTAATATTGGTGTTTACAGCATTTAATCATTTTTATTTAGGAACTGTAGCTATTTCAGTAATGTAACAGCAGAGCTACATGACCAACCTGCAAGTCCAGGCATAGGAATAGATATTTCTCCCCTTCAGTGCTACCAGGACTCTTTAGAAATGAAATAATGGCTAAATATAAACACAGTCACATACCTGCAGAGTGCAAACAAGCCGAATGTGTTGGCTTTAAATGGAAACGTCGTTTTGGGAAAAATAATTCTGCAAACAGTGTCAGCGTGATGGGTGGGTGACACTTTGACTTTCCCTGACAGAAAAGACCAGCTCTTTGCCATGGCACATGTGTTTAGGTATCATTGCAAGTGATTTTTCTTGGTTCAGAGTTTATGTTGGGAAAGAGAATGTAAGAATCTGTCCCAAATTGTGTATTTTAAACGTGATTTTTAAAGCTTGGAAAAAAAACTAAACTCTTTCAAATTGGGAAGTGCATGATGTACTTTTTCAGTAGCATATGAGTGCCATCTAGTGTTTCTCGTTAGCACCCTGCCCTTCACATTTCAGTTGCTTGAAGAGTTTTCTTCAGCGACTGGGAGTGGGCTGAGCACCCACACTCCCTGGGTGCACAGGCTTTGCGCCTAGACTTGGTCTTCCCTGGAGAAGTTTGGGGTTTGGTGTCTGCAGAAGCAGAAGCTGATTTTATGCCTGATGGTTAAACTGTTCCTGTGCTGACATCCCCACCGACCAGCCTGGGGGAGAGGTGACTTGTGCCTCCCCGCTGCAGGCAGGGTTCGGAAGGCACAGNGGGCTGAGCACCCACACTCCCTGGGTGCACAGGCTGGCTTTGCGCCTAGACTTGGTCTTCCCTGGAGAAGTTTGGGGTTTGGTGTCTGCAGAAGCAGAAGCTGATTTTATGCCTGATGGTTAAACTGTTCCTGTGCTGACATCCCCACCGACCAGCCTGGGGGAGAGGTGACTTGTGCCTCCCCGCTGCAGGCAGGGTTCGGAAGGCACAGCTTTCAGAGCCCGGCTGGCGGGTTCCCCTGCCTGTTATGAGAAGGAGATGGCCAAGGACTATCAAGTCCTGCTCTTCCCTGTGCTGGTGATACATTACTGACTAACAGTTGAGAACGTGTGAAGGAAAATATACAGAAAGAATATAAAGTGACTTCTGCTTATATGGAAAAATGTCCTGGGTTAAGAGGAAGCACTGACCCAGGCGTGTCACATTTTCAGATGTTGCAACTATTTCCAGGGCCGGCAGCACACACCAGATTATTTATCCCCTTCGTACAGCAGGAGACTGTGGGCCAGGGAAGAAGTTGAGAACTAAGCAACCTGCCTGCAGCAATGGATTCTCTCACTCCCTTTACTCTGTAGAGCAGAAGGCAGCTGCAGGTGGTACTAAATCCCATTGGTCTCAGTAGATTGCAGTCTAAGCTATTACTGTAGGCAAGGGCATTAAAGAAAAAAGCCGGTTCTTCAAGTGAGGCACTGTTCTTCTTATTTGTTATCTCTTGCTTATTTAGGAGAGTTTCATATTTGTTCATTTGATTTATTTTTTTTTTAGCTTGCAGCACTCCCCCGGTCAACATGAAAGTGCAGCCTGTGAACAGGACAGCATTGCTTGTGACCTGGAACCAACCAGAAACCATCTACCACCCTCCAATCATGAACTACATGATCTCCTATAGCTGGACTAAAAATGAGGATGAAAAAGAGAAGACTTTCACCAAGGACAGTGACAAGGACCTGGTAAAACCACAGGATCAACCCCGGACATATGTATCAAGCTATCCTTATATTGTTATTTTCTCAGTAGAAGGAAGTAGAGGAGGAAAAGCAGTTGTTAGCTTAAAGATAGGCTAGAGTTTAACTTGGAATGAATTGCTATTAAAATGTTCAGCATTAGTTGAACATTGCCTAACAGACTACCCAAAACACTGGCGTGTGAATTTATAGTTTATGTGAGTGCATAAAGGACTAAATCTGCAGACACTTTTTCATTTACTGTTGCTGAGAAGCAGCTGGCTCAGGAAATAGTTAGGCTCTTAATACCTTTTGGCTCGTGTTCAGCTCACAGATTTTCACATTAAAAGCCCGATCCCCCCAAATCTGCTCCTGGGTTCAGGCTTTTCCCCGTGCATAGCCCCTTGCAGTCTTTGGAGCAGTTTCTGGCAGTAAGTGCCACCAGCAATAGGGGTCGCGTGGTCAGGGCTAGAAGGTAAATGCAGAATGGCCCTGTACAAGCACTGCCTACGTCTGGCGGTGGGAGAGAAAGGGAAGAGCAAGACAGTTCCAGCACAGATGGAAAACACTGACCTATCTCCTCCATTTAGGATTTGATCTGCTTGTCATTCTCATCTAAGTGGAAGCAAGTATTGTACCAGTCTTTAACATTCTCTGCATATAAAATCAAAGTGACATATTCAGGTTTGAAAGGCCGCCGTATATTGTTAATCAAAGACAGCCTCTAGAATAATGAAATCAGTAATTGTATATGCACATGAAAAATGCAGCAGCACAGAGTGTTATTCCTAATGACTGTTATCGTATTTTTTTTTTTCAAATACACAGTCCTCTGGGCCCATTCAATCAGTTATACAATAATACTTCTCTTATTCCCTTAGATGAAGATTCTTTTACTTCATTTCCATTTATATTTTCAATTTCCCCACTAGACATTGTTATCTGGGTCACATTAGGGAACGATGTGCCTCACAAAATCAGAAAGGAATCTATTGAAAGGCACCCAAGGTTATGATGTATTGTAACCTCTCTCTTGTCATAACTTCACAATCTTAAGGGAGATTTTTTTAATCAGGTATAAGGAGGAGGGCCTTAATCAGCAAAAATGAGGCGGGCACAATGACAGCATCCTGGTTTATGTAAAAGAAATAATTAAAAGTGCAGGGGATGTGATGGAGTGATAGCTTGGAAATAAATTGCAGTGAGACCCTGTGCGGCGCAGCAGAACTTGGAGGCTAAGAAAGCAATGACAGATTAGTCTATTTTAGGGGGGAAAGAAAAAAAAACTCTTTTTCAGAGGAAAATGCAATTTTCTTTCAGTGCTCTGGCAGAGACAGCGGGGCTGTCCCATCTTGAAACAGAGCTGGAGAGTGTTTTCCTGAAGAGATCACGGGTATTTCAAGTGACCCATGTGTATTTTTTTTAAATTGAAAACAGACTTCAAGTGATTGCTGCTGTCTCCTGCCAGACATGAGCTGGTGTGACCATGGACTAAGGACACACAAAAGGGTAGCTGCGAGGCAGCAAAGTGATGTCTCCAGTGTAAAAGTGCACAGGGACATCCCAGTGCGGGGTGCCAAGCCATCATATTATCCAGGCCACCAGCATCAAATCGCCCTAGCAAGTTTGTTGCCAAATAAATAGTCAGTTTAAATATACAGTGAGTTTTCTGGGCTTAGCCCAGGGTGGGACTTGGATCTCCACCTACAAAAATCTCATTTGAATTCCTGTTAGGTCAGGTTTTTCTGAGGAGAGCAGAGACTTTCAGGCGTGAAGACTGCCACAAGAGTAGATGTAGGAATGTGTTCATTTCTTTCTTGTGGGCAGAGTCAGGAGAGTCTGGGTGCATGGCTTTTGTCCTGGGGAAGTCCTTTGACCTTAGTCTTACCCTCTTCCAGAGGACCAGTAAATATTTCTGTTTAGAAATAATTTTGTCATGTATGGCAGAAATGTCCTGTGTTAGCACAATGCTTTTTGTATTACAAACTGATCGTGGACAGTATTGTGGGGGTAAAAAACTGAATAATATCTATTTTTTTTAAACAGAAGGCCATCATTAGCCATGTCTCACCTGACATCCTTTATCTGTTCAGAGTTCAAGCAGTTTGCCGAAATGAAATGCGTAGTGACTTTAGCCAGACTATGCTCTTTCAAGGTAAAAACAATACATACATGTTTTTACATTATGACTTTTTGTGCGTTTAACATTTTCTTTGCAGAGTGCAATATGGTGTGGAATGATTTCAGAAAATGTTTGAAGGCATGTAAACAGTGCTAATTTCAGATCCTGGCCAGTTACTTTATCAGAGTCCTATTTCTAGTGATGGAAGGTTGCCTACATGTCTCAGCTGGCAGGTTCATCAGGTTTTAAGAGAATTCAGAGCTTTTCTTGGTACTAGTTTTCTAAAACGAACTCATCAGGGACTGCTTATGCATCAGAGGCACGGCTATAGCAGAACATGGGTCTGATTGGTGTCTGTTTTATGTAAAGAGGAAGGAAGATCAGTCCTACCTTGACAACCACATGTGGAGCTGTTCAGGTTTTACCAGGCACACAACCTCAGTGATTTCCAAAACATACATATTTAAATGAGAGCTAAATAACGGGATGCTAAGCTGTCTTTTGTCATGGATTTCCTTTTAAGTTTATTGGAGAAATCTGGTAAAGCTGAGACATGGTAGAGGACCTTGATGCTTTTTGAGTTTAAGTCCTGAAGTTTTGCTCCTTCCTAGGAATTTGTTACTACTTTTCTTATTAAGTTGGGCAAAATTCAACTCTGCTGAAAGCACTTCCTCCCAGTCACAAATATAAATTCTTACAGTGAAGCAGAGTTACATCACTTGAGTCTGATGCTGTGTATGGAACAAGAAGAGGCATTTTCAAGTGTGATTTTTGGAAAATGTGGAGGTTTTAGTCTTACTCTGTTTGTAGTTAGTATCCAAAGGATATCAAGCTGTGGACACAATCTAGTTCTGTTCCTCTGTCATGCCATGGTGTTAGCATCACTGCCGGGAGAGCAGGGATCAGACAACAAATGGCCTATCCAAGTAATATCTCTCATACGTAGTTCTCAGTTTCATAGTATCTCAGTGTTTTGGACTTCACTTTAAGAGCCAGGCAGAAGTCAGAAGCTGGTTTGTTACTGATTATGGCCTCTTTTTGTAGATAATAGAATGGAAAAATTCTTTGAAATTTGATGATGATATCTGTAATTCCAGTTAAGAGTAAATCATTATTGACGGTTTTGCTGGATATTTTTTGGGTACTCTAGCTGCGTGTTCAAACCAGCAGAAGTGATACACACCACTGCAATGGGAGTAGATGTTGCATTTCTTTCCACATCTCTCCAAACAGGAGCTGGTCTTTAATCTTTGACTGTACCCAAGATCTAACCTAGAAAGAGAATCCATTTGAGATTTCAAAACATCCTACAGAGGCAGATTATAGTTGCAGTTGAGACAAACAGCAGCAAACAATGATAATATTATCATAAGGGCAGTAAAAACCCTAATATCATCAGCTCCTCCGGTTTCTTGTGTAAGTTTCATCCAACTTGGGTTGGATCAAAACCAGGACAGGAGGAGAGCATGTGTTTTCTGACAGTGCACTTAAAGCCGGCATTGCCAGGTTTAAAGGCAAATGAATCTGGCTTTGCACACAAGTACAAAGGTGAGTAATACCAAATGAGCGGAGTTGCTTTTACTCCAAACAGAGACCTGCAGATCTGTTTTGTAGTAGCAATATTCAGCAATTGTTTAGCAGTTTTGGTGATGCCTCCCTTTCCAGTCTGCTGACACGCTGTTGTTCTTTGCTTCTCAGCTAACACTACTCGAATTTTCGAGGGGACCAGAATTGTGAAAACAGGAGTGGTAAGTTGTGGCCATAAACCCCTGCGGAGCGCGGATGGGCAGCAGGAATTTGGGGTGGCATTCCCACCAGGTGGCAGCACGATGTTGTAAATCTGTGGCAGGAATGGGCTTTCCTGGGGACAAAAGGTTTTTTAACACACCTGAAATATTGGAAGGGGGTTGGTTTTCTAGCTTCATGCTCCAGGAGGCTTTGGCCACTGGAGAATCAAGTGTTAAAAAAAAATTCCCAAATATCTGTTGAACTCATCTAGAGGGGATTTGTAATCTTAATGACAACTGTGGAAATAAATTTAGTTTCTTTTATTAACTATATAACCAGATTATATGCAAGAGGAATAAGGTTTCAGGCACAGCATCTTTGCTCTTCCAGTGCTCTAAGGATACCTGGACACATGTGAAAAAAGCCTTAACAATCTGTTTTAATTTTAGTTCAGGTTAGTTCAGGAGGCACTGAAGCTGACGTTTGTATTCCAGAATCACAAATGTTGATACATTTAGAGTAAAACTGGAATACACTGTTTCAGGTTTGAAAGCACCTTATTAGGTTACTTAACATAAATTATCCATAACCTACATTTTTTGGCATTTGATATACTGAATTGTTCAGTCAAATTTTTATGGACTGAATTCATACTGTTGAATTTACTCTAAGTACATTGCTTCTGATTTTATTCTGTTCCATTTTCATATACTCCCTAGTAAGCAAATAATACATACAAGGCTTGAATTTGAATGATTAATGTTTGTTTAATGATGTATAGAGGTATTCTAGACATATAAAATCTGCTGTCAAATTTTAATATTCAGTCCAGCACTGAGACCGTACGTGCCAGCAAAAAGCAAATCTCACAGCGCCTTAGGGATTCACACTGATAAGTATCCAAATGTGTTTAGATGCTTATTTAAAGTTTTGGCTTGAAATCTCTAAAGCACAGGTTTTCTTCTGAGATCTCAGGTTCTCTGTGATTGCAGCTGGTCAAAAATAACGTGAGAAAGCAGCCGTTCTTGGTTTGCTGCAGCATTCCAACTACACGGCCTGACTGAAACCAGGAATTGCAAAGAGATGCAGAAATACTGTTAAGTTATAAATTTCAGTTCCAAAAATAGATACTTGACAGTTTTATTCAATGTTCGGTAGCACCCTTGTTTGTCCTTGTCCAATGCGTATCTTTCCAGCTAAAGCTCCTCATCCTGATGAATTCAGTAACATGAGGCATTTTTCAGTCAGTCAGAGAGGGAGCATGGTCAGGTTGTCTGGGCAGAACTGCTGACCCTGGCTCTTCCTCAGAATTACTCTTTGTCCTTAGTCAACTCACTTCAGTGTCTTTTTCTGTAGGTAATTCAGGAAGGGGAATGATTTTCCTAGTTCTTTAAGTGTATACTAAGGCTTTTATTTCCAATAAAGCATACACACATGTGCAGAGACCAATGTGTGAGTGTGTATGCAGTGGGTTGACATTAGAGTCAGCAATGGCAGGGTGCAGAGGATGCAAAGTCCATGGTTCATCCCTGGCTTCCTCTCAGCTCCCTGAGGGAACTGAGCAGTGCCAGCCTTGGCTCTGGTTCGCTAATGGCCACTGTGAGCCTGTAGGTGGGGAAAGCTGAGTCTATACGTGGGTGCCACGGCATGGTGGTCCTGGTAGAGCATGGTGATTTGCTGGAGGGCTCCATGGATGCTCTCCGAGTCCTTCACAAGTACCTGGCTGGCTATGCTGCAGCTAGTTCCTAACAACAGCAATGCCTCACTGCAGCACCAGCCCTTAGGAGAATAATGCTGATGGGTAAATTAAGGAAATAAAAACAGTACTGTTCGAGGCCCTCACAATGTGTGTGGGAAGACCCAGAGATCCGTGTCAGAGCCAACCCACCAGCCACGGACGCTCACGTTGGCAATACAGCCCTTATTTTGGGACAGCCCTTACGTAACGCTGTATTTTTAAACTTCTGTATTCTAAGGATTAAAGCACTGTGAGTAATGCAGCTAAACTCGTTAAAATCCTTTACATCCTCCTCACCCCTGAGAGGAAACGTTACTCACAAGTCACTGGTGACGTGGGTGGAGAATGTCCTGCTGTAAATTCAAGATAAGGATGAAGATGTTTTTGATGATAATGATTTTTGGAAGTGGTGAAAGCAGGGAAGTTTCTTCCCTTCATGGTTTGCCATGTAGTGGAATGTCCTGTTCCTGGCTTTGCCCTGCATCCAGCTGATGTAAGTCTTCTAATTCTAAGGGAATAGGAACCATAATGGCGTATATGTGGAAAGGGTGGGAAAAGCATAAGGAAAATGGCTCCAGGTATCATGTCAGGACTCCTGCTGATGCTCGCTGCTATGTTTTCTTCCCCTCTACTGCTGGTGACCTCCTCAAGCCCACAGCATCTCCTGCCTCCTCAGCTGACATGGCTCCCATCAGTTCTGGCTCCTCCACCTGGACCTCCTCGGGGCTCCCCTTCTCCTTCGTGTCCATGGCCACGGGGATGGGACCTTCCTCCAGCGGCAGCCAGGCCACCGTGGCCTCGGTGGTGACCAGCACCTTGCTGGCAGGGCTGGGATTCAGTGGTGGTGGCATCTCCTCTTTCCCCAGCAGTGTGTGGCCCACCCGGCTCCCCGCAGCAGCTGCCCCCAGCAAGCAGGCAGGACAGCCAGTGATAGCCGCCACAGAGGCTGCTGCCTCCCCGGGACCAGAGCGGGACTCAACATTGACAAAGGATGGTGAAGGAGCTGAGGAGGGAGAGAAGGATGAAAAGGGTGAAAGTGAGGATGGGGAGCGGGAGCATGAAGAAGAGGATGAAAAGGATGCGGAGAAGAAGGAGAAAAACAAGGTGATGGAGGCCACGGAGGCACACAATAGCACAGAGCCCAATGTGGCCACAGCTTCCCCCAACCGGACTGCTGAGGAGGAAGGAAATAAAACCATAACAGGTGAAGACACAAACCAAAATGTTGTCCCCACGGCTGGAGGTCGCGAGGAGAGCTTTGCTGAAGCAGACACTCAGCCCCAGCTGCTCCCTTCCACCCAAGTGCCGCCAGCATTCACCAATGAACTTTACCTGGGGAAGATCCCAAGAAGACCAGAGACAAGAAAGCCTCCTCCAAAGGAGGACAGATTTCCAGAGGAATACCCCTCAGATAACAAATTCATCACCATTAACCCAGGTGAGTGACCTCTGGGGAAACTGGTTTTGCCGGCATAAGACTGTTAGAAAATTGCACAAACCAAATTCCTTACTGATTTCCAGTAGATACAACATTTTTGTGGTCCCTGGCTTCATCCAATGGGCAGGCTATCACAGGACTCAACGCACAGATTGTTACTGAGGGGAGGTGAGGGGAAAGTATCACCCTTTTATTTTATTGGGATGGATTCATGCTCCTTGTTCTGCTAACTAGAAGAGATAATTCAGAAGAATGTTAACACCCAATATACTGCATTAAGAAATTTTGGGTGCTTTTTAAAAAAGAGAGGGGAATGCAGTGAACTGTAGCTGTGAAATTAATTTGGAAGAGTGGTTGCTGTGCAGAGATGGTGTTTCATGGGAAGGTTGCTATATATGCTGTAAACTAATTTAGTTTATCTGCAGGATTCTCCCCGATTGGACTCTGAGATATTCTCCCAAATACACGATTTATTTCTCACCACAAAACCTACATGTTCTGATCTTCCAAGATAAGGCACCTTTTGCACTAAAGTTACCTCCTTTTTATTTTATTTTTTTCTTCTTCTTGTGGAAAAAAAACCCAACAACTTAGCCAGGCAGAGTTCACGTATTTTCTGTGTTTGTCCTGGTGGGAATTACCGATGCTCCTGTACACACCAACTCTGGATGTACGTACCGGCTCCACAGTATGTACACAGCAAATGTGACCTTTTGGAAGCATGCCCAGGTAATCCGCACGTGTGCCGAGCCCGGCATGGTCAGGATTTGCTGCCCAGGCCTGTGCAAACAGGTATCTCACGGTGCTCTCAGCTCCCCGTGCTGGAAATCCAGTGCATATGCACGTGTTTCTGCTTGGGGAGCTCCAGGCACCGGTGAGGAAAACACATCTTACAACAGCAAGGAGCAAATGGGAGTACATGCGTATGGATTTATTTGCAGAGTAAGGACTGAGATCTAGATACAGTCACGAGTTCATCTGAGTGATTTTGTGCATTACCACAGCATCAGCAGCAGATAGTGTGCATTTTTAATTTGGGTTGGGTTTTTTTTCATTGTTGTTGTTTATTTTGCTAATCCATAGACTGTTCTGTAATTTTGTTTTTTCCATCAAAGCTGCTCTAGAGTTAGAGTACTATGAAAATACCTTACATATTTATTTTCCCCTACATTTATAAACAGAAAAAATGCCGACATTGTGCACTCAGTTATAGCTCAGAACCAATTTAAAAAACAAAGCTATACTCAATCTTTAATAACATTTGTTACAGAAATGCTGACCTAACTCTAATGCTGTGAATCATAACAGTTCTGTAAGAGAACAGATGAACAATGAGGAAGCCAGGAAAACATGCACCAGGTTGTGCTGATTTTTTTTTTTAAATATGCTGCTGTTTTTTCTCAACTGGAAATCTTCAAAGTCCAGTCCTCCCACTGAATATGGTCTGAGATGCCTGCCAGGCAGCTTTCAACATGCCACTTGCCCTAATCACCTTTTTATCAGGAAGGAGAGAACTTGTCCCAGCCATGCTCTGCAATGTTGGCAGCAAGCATTCACCACCATTTAGGTTCAGACCCTGGCAAATCAACCTGCTTGGGTAAACCTGCCTCTCAACTAGTTGTCTTTGGTACTTCCTGCCTTCTACTTCCCTTTTTCTCATGTGCCAGTTTCTCGGATGGCCCAAGATGGTCCCTTATATGAGACCTATAAAGAGCCTTGTGGCTTATTCTCAGCCTAAGTAAATTGGAGGGAAGATGAGCAGTTGGTCTTGTTTCTTGGCTCATGACAAAGGGATTGTTATTAGAATGGTTTTTATTCCACAGTGAAGTTAAGATGAAAATTATGAAAATCAATGACATGGGGAAATATTGTTCATATTGCTAAGTACTTACTGGCTATCATGAATTGTATCCCCTTAGTCAGTAGCGATTTCCATCTCTTTTTAGCATGCAGAGAACTATCAGTGAAAGTGGTTCAATACAGCTTTGCCTCCTACTAGACAGCCTCTTTTAAGAGCTCTGCTCACTTGCAGGCTTGGAGGCTTGACGTGACCCTGCCTGAAGACTGCACGCGAAGACGATCAGTCTTGAAAGCTCTCTGTAAATTAGGCTTTTACAAAATCACGGAATCATGGAATTGTCAGAGCTGGAAGGGACCTCTAAAGATCATCTAGTCCAACTCCCAATTTCCATGCTCATATATGGAGGAAGGATAACTTAGATCACTATGTCTTACAAAAATGGCATCTGAAATAACCAGCACGTGTTAGCTGGGGGAAAAGACAAGTGATAGAGTTGCCTGTTTCACCCAAATTAGCCTTAGTTAAATCTTAGTTAAACCTCTGGTGACATACCTGGGATGGGAAGAAGATTATGATGTACCCTATTTTCAGCTTCCTGGACAAACCTCTCCCAGGCTGTGTATGGGAGAGGACACTCAGCAAGAATTGTGCCATGTATGTCATTGTCCCTGAGGTAGAGCTTCATTCCCTGTCCTTGACCTCCAGGTGGAAGAAGTTAGATTGGTCACAAATGTGGCAACTCCTTGTCCAGACATTTGGAAGGGCTAGTGTTTTTCAACTCTGAGAACATTTGGGGAGGTTTGTTGGCTTTGGGAGAGACTCAATTGTTTTCCACAGTAATAAGGAAATTTATACAGACAGACCTGACTTAGCTCATGAAAGGAGTTGAATTCAGTAAAACTAGAGACATAAGCAAGACCTCTTCCTATGAGAAAGGGCCTTAAAGGTTTTCCATAACAAGGTAAACCTGAAATCAAAACAACTAGCAAACCCAAGAGGACATTGCTAGAACTATCTGAAAACATTCCTGAGCACCAGGACAGTTAAAAGAGAGTGAAGGCCACTTCCAAAGTGAGCAGAAGGAACTCCGGCAGCTTACTGTGTCCCATAGAGGGCAGAAGCTTTTTTGGATGCATCTTTTCTCCAGGAAAGCAGTTTTTATATAGCTGTCAAAGTTTCAAAAATGTTTTTGTGAGTAGAAAGTTTAATAATTTTAAAGAGTAGAAGATTGTTTCATAACAATGTACACTTGTAAAATTAATTATATAGCATCAAATTAGCAGTTGTAAGGAGATAACTGAATGGGGAAGTACTCATGAGCGTGGATGATTAGAGGAGAACAGGGAACACATGAGAAATTACAGGGAAAGTGCGAGGCCAATTAGTGCAGCAAGGCTCATTTTCTTTTAGTGCTTATTTCACACACACATACACACACACCTCTCCTGAGGCCATGTCATTATTTTCCAAATGGCATTGGCCTCTTCTTGTCTGGTGGTATCGGCCAACACTAATGATTTTCTTCTGTCACTGAATGCTTGCTTGCATTCTCCTCTTTCATTTTCCTGATCATCCTTTTCTCTGTTTTGGTGTCCACATTAGACTAATTGTACCTTTGATCTGCAACTGTTACACACAGCTCAGCATGCAGCTGCTCAGCATTGTCCACGACTCTGAAACCTGAAAATTAGAAAAACGGCAATTAGAATGATGCTCTACCAATAAAATTAAAAGAAAAAAAAAAGGAGGAGGGAAAAAAAAAAAAAAAAATCCAGCACAATTCAGTTAAATCAGGCTAGAGCAGATATTATCCCACAGAATTTTGGTTTGTCATGCCAGACAATTAAACAGCTACTTTGTATTTGACAGGAGATAATGAATGGGCTGTTGTGAGCAAAGTAATGGATGTCCAGTTGGGGCTTTTGTCTGAGTTATGAGCTGAGACTGAGAAGAGAGACTTGGGTTTGGCCCTTGATCCAAACTTCACCCAGGTCCTCCCATCCCTCAGCTCACCTGCTTCTGCCAGGTTCCTCCCTCAAGGAGGCTTTGGAGAGAGATCATGATGTACGGGGTTAAATTTCAAGCCTGGTGTACGCTTTTAGCAGAGACTGAATTTTGGGTTTTAGATCAGTCTTTGCCAGGTCTGAGGTTACAAGAGCCTTTTGGGGATAACCTCATTAAGATAATTAAACATCTGTGTGATTCTTTCTTTCTCCATACATGGCAAGAGTTATTAAGCTGTATTTTTGGTGGCACTTGAGCCATTTTGCACAACAACCCAGAAGTGGAAACAGCAGAATGGCTTGAAATTAAAAGGACTAAATTATTCAATGTTTGCAAACACTATGAATTTCAGCTATCTGACATCAGGATTAAATATGATTGGCATCTGTTTACAAAGCAGTGAAAAGCAATGCTTAGTTGGGCACAGCCTGTCAATATGACTCCAGCAGGAATGGCTTTAAAGGAAGTGGGGGAAAAATAGCTGTACGATGACACGAGGCTTGTATCAAAGGTAATACATTTTTGGAAAGCATATATTTTTGCCTTTTCACAGTTGAACAATAGGAGCAATACTATGTTCCAGAATTAATAGATACCTCTGTATAAGTCCATAATTTCCTATATTCAAAGGAAAGATGAGTCGATCCTCTAAGTGATTGGACAATCTGAGGCAGTTGGGCAGCGAGGGTTCCCTTTTCGCCTGCAGAACACGCCTGTTGTCGTAGTTAACGGTATCTGTAACAGTACATCAAACAGGACTTTGTCCTGGTGGTTTGTGCAATGGATGATAAAGGTAGATAGGTTATATATTACAGCTACGGCCGCTTATTATAGCAAGCAGTGTCACTTAAGGAAAATAAACACGTTTCTATTCTCAGGAACCAATTACCAAGAATATGCGGAAAACCAGTACATTTCACAAATTGTAGAACGCCTTTTGTGCCTTGACCTTTGTGCAAGAGTTGCTCTACCAACGCCCTGTTGCCCTCTGATACCCTCTGGGCCAGGGCCTTGTCCATACAGGGACCAGATGGAGCTGCTGAAGGGGTAGTTCACAGGAGTTAGGGATTTTTCCAGACGCAGGAGTGGATTTAGCAGTGCCGGCTCTTACCATGTATCATGTGGGACCTCCTGAAACAGATATGCTGTAATAATTTTTATTCCTTCCTACTGGGATGAATTCCAAGCCAGTAAAAAGGCAAACTGAATTAATTCAACGAAGGCATATGCCACTGGAAACTGTTTACATTTCTTAGCAAAAATGGAGTTTCCTGGTCCATTTTTTAAGCCTGTTTTCTCCCCCTCTCTCCCCCCTAGCCCCCCGCTCCAATGTACAGCGTATGGTGGGCGCAGTTACAAGGATATGCTGTTGACACTAGCAAGGCTCAACATTCTTGGAAAAGAGTAAAATGCTGACTAATTTTTGTTTTATAATATTTTGTTATGTAAGAGAACAGGAAGCTCTAAAGGCCCAGATCTGGGGGGTGGTTATGGTGTGTATTTTCTTCAGCTCTTTTTCACAAGTTACTCACTGTCCTGCCCTTTCTTGGGCTCTTGTCCCATGACACTCATGAGACAGGTGCCAGCACTCCAGCTCTACCGCTGTACTTCTGGCCCCAGCTGTGTCATTCCAGTACAATTTTGTTGGCTTTGGTTTTTTCAAGCACTCTCAACACTTTGCTGAAGCAGCAGAAGACACCTAAGATGACTTCTTTGTAGACTGCACAGGCACAGGCTCTCTTTTTTCCTAAAGCACATCACTACTTGGGCATTCCCAACTGGGATTTGGGGGTCAACCGTCAGCATGCGGGAATGGCCTTTGCTATTCTCGCACTCAGCACACCGAATGCTTTCTTACGTCTGCGGTGTTGGGAGTTGGCAGGGTCAGATAAGTGTGTTCTCCACAGTAGACTGAGTGAGAGGAGCATTGTGAGCACTGCAGAATTTAATAGTGTGCATTGGGACTCCAGCCCATGCTGTGCTTACAATGGAATTTAATTTTCCTCCCATGCAAACAGAAGCATATGTTTTTGTGTTGAAATATGTGGAGGTGAAACTAAACAGAATACTGCCCTTGGAGAGAGATGAAGCAACACCCTAATGAATGTAATGTAGTGGGACTGGTTGGCTCTCCTACTAATTTTTTTACGTTGTGTGTTTTTTTGCTTTCTCCCTTTTAGCATTCTGATTAGTAACACCTCAACAGGCTTATTTTTTTTTTTTGTGCTGTTAAATGATTTGAAATGCACTGATAAAAACTGATGGCTCCAGGCTTATGACTTTTGCAAGTTTGGCAAATCCAGAGAATAAGCGTTTGGTCTAATTCTGGGGTTGTCCTTTTGCTTATTCTTCACTAGTTGAGGAAATCAAAGACCTGTCTTAAAACCAGCATGTTGTATATTATTAGTATGCTCTGAAGAAAGATGAAAGCTCACCCCGTGCTGGAGGTACAACGTTTTGTGCCTATTCTGCAAAGTGGCACTTTTGGTAACCTCAGTAGCCTTTCTTACTGAAGTTGGAGACAACTGGCTACTCGTCCCTCTTTTGATCCCTTCTATACTCTGTGCAGGCTCACTTCCCCCAAACATCCCTCTGATTAGCACCTCATTTAGGCTACTTGCTAAAGGGCATTACCTCCATCAGCCTAGTTCTTAAAAGGAGAAAGATTTCTTGCTGGGCTTGCAGCAGCCTGCAGCCTTGCTCTGTTTTCAGCAGTCAGGCAAAAGCATTTACAATTAACCTTTACTTCCATGTTAGTTGAATTTTACTCCTGCCTATGGAGGAGTATAATCTAAATGCTATTAAAATAGAGTATGACTTCATATTATGTGACATCTGATGACTTCCAATTATCTGTGTTTTGCCTGCCTACGGTGAAAAGGCAATTATGTTCTTCTGGTAGGATTTGCAGCAGTTTCAGAAGATATGATAATACAGTACTGAACGAGGGCAAGGAAGCACATTGGTAAGGAAGACTCACGCAGGCTAAAAAGTAGAAGTCAAGTGCGTACATTTCAATCCTCCTTCAAATCTGAAGCTGTTTACACTAAGCCTTTCCCATTTCATCCTGTTGACAGGTATTGATCAACTACTGCCTGTTTGTTAGGAAACAGAAATAAGATACAGAATTCGCTGCTGTATTTTTCTTTTATCATTCCATCTAAAAAAAATGTATTCATCAAGCCCACATGAATTTGCACAAATTGTAGATGTCTTTTGAAATGCATTGATACAATGTCTATGCTCATTGGCTCCAGTGCTTGCAGAACCTCTAGATAGTCATCTTATATATGAGAGGGAACAGTAATGTTAACAAGATGTCATGCGAGATGTGAAGCGGAGTTACTCGGCCAGATCTCAGGATATTGACCAACTTTAATTTTGTTCAAAAGCTGTGGCATAACGATTTCTTCTGTCAGTTACAACACATCCTATCCATTCATTCATCCATCCATCTTGACAATCCATATGCTAAAAAGTGCTTTCGTATGCAGTAACTCACCAGATTGTGACAATTCTGCAAATGATGTGACATGACACCCAACATGTTGAGGATATTTTATTTTGAGATAGTTACCAAGAAATTTATTTCTGAAGCGAAGTATTACACTGAGCTTTGCAAACAGGGCTGTTCTGTAGTGTTGGGAAATAGAGTGTGTTTATCTGTGAACACTGATGACCGAGCAAAGCGTTTACGTTGTTACCGTGGTGAATGACTCGGTGGGGTACTCCACATCTGATAATAGGTGCTTGCACAATAGGGTCCTAAAATTGTCTATGAGACTGTAATTACAGGCAGTAGTAAAATCCAAGCCATATGTGGCAATAAACACCATACTTCTGTGCTCTCATGCCTCAGACTAGAGACAAATGGAGTCCCACCCTGCAGTTAGAAAATCTTTGCTCTGTTTACTTCTACCACCCAAAATGGACAAGCTATTTGTTTTGCTTACATATTTTTCCATAAGATAATTCTCTTTCCATTTAGTGATTGTTTTTGTTATGTCTTTAACACACAGCTGACAAGAACAGCTCCAGCATGGCCACGAGACCTTCTCCTGGTAAAATGGAATGGATCATCCCGCTTATCGTGGTCTCGGCACTGACCTTCGTGTGCCTCATTCTTCTCATTGCCGTGCTTGTCTACTGGAGGTGAGCCTGTTTCCTTTTGATTGGAAACTGATTGTACTTAAAATGCATTTCAAGTGGTGTTTTTTAATATGTTTCTGTGTTTTTTTATTTTATTAGATGGTATGGTGATAGGCAGCAGTAGATAATTCTCTGTATGTTAGAACAGCTCTGTTGGTTAACCATTAAGCTGTTTTAAATATTGATTTTTGTGTCACAAAAATTAACTTGGTAGAGCTCTAGCAATGGTAGAGCCAGCTATTAATGGCAATACATGTTTTCATAAGTCCCTCTAATATAACTATAAAGCAGTATCTTTTCCTTGACCTTAAGGAAGGGTGGTCATGGGAGTAGAATCTAGTGAGATTGGACTTGGTTCCATGGGTTGCTTTGCTGCAGATCTCCTGGATGATATTAAACAGTTATTTTTTCCCTTTGACTGTATTTCAAGAAAGGGGGATAAACTTGTTCCATGTCACATGGCAATGGTCTGAGTAGGAGTTCTTTAGCATGGATGAAGTGTTCCGAAGTGCAGCCTGCAAGGTCTTGAAGGTAAAGATTGCCTCTGACAAAGAAATACTGTCCTATACACCAGTGGTCTTTGATTCAGTATAGGAGACTAGGATTAGCATCAACAAATCCATCTGCATTTGATTTAAGGTAATTTAAAACCTGCAGCATCTTCTGGTGTCCAAACAAGAACCAAGAGACACCTCATTTGTCTGGTAGTGAAAATTACCAAGGGATTAGCCTCATAGAAAGTATTTAGGAATTATTTCAAAATCTGAATAGATGGGACACAGAAAGTAGCTTTGATGAGAAATAGCATTCCATTGATCAGTATATTTGCAGAATCAGTTAAAAAAATACCAAGCCGTTTTTCAGTACACCCATTTCACTGGCAATTAATTGGCTAAAATTGTTGAGGCTGGGAACATTTGAAAGAATGACATTCTTTCAATAAATTAATCACAATAGTTTTGAGACAATTATTTCTATTAATGTTTGCAAGTAATTAGCATCAATAAAATTGTAGCAATATGTGCACAAAAACTGAAATTAGGCAGATTTTGAAGATCCCCATTATAGTGTCCTGTCCTGCAGTATGTATTTTCTTCATTTGAAGGACTGAACTTGGTCGCATTCACACCAGGTGAGCCCTTTAAAGGGTATGGTATATCCTAAGCACCGTAATGAAGGGTTCGTAATATTTCTCTTGCTTTGATACAAAACACTTTTCTAAGGAGGAAAGGTTCTGAAATTAAATGCTAATAGCTATTATCAAGAAGAATGTTGGTGCCTCTCATTGTTTGGAAAACAGTTCCATTTCCTGCAATTTCACAAATGGATCAAGAGACGTAATTGCAAAATTAGTGTTTAATGCGCTCAAAGAGTAACAATATTATCCCTGTGAAGATATTAAAGTTGAAATGTGCTGGCTTGGTGACCATTAGTTAGGGACTGATTTTTGATAAATACTGGCTTTTGTTATAGATCATAATATTATTTGAGTCTAAAATTAAGATGTGTTAATGAAAGTTAAATACTTTTTATATTCAAAATTCCTAACCATCCACCTTATAAAATTTTCTATTTGCTTCATAATGACAAACATGCACATAAATCAAGGAATATACATGAGCAAAGACTTTACCTGAAGCCAAATTACTCGTCCAGTAATGTTTGCTATTTTGCATGTAGCCAGCAATTGTTTCTTATCTGCCCTCCATAATATGCATGAGTGGTTCACATTCATCAGTGGCTTGGATAATATTTTGGGTGTTGCTATTAATACCCTTGATGGCAGTGGATCAGTTTTTTGTGTATAATTGATAGGAAAAAAAAAAAAGGTAGAGATTCAAAATTAATATAGATATGGAAAGTATGTCATGTAGCAGTCAAAAGTTTTTGAAAAATACCAAGCAACAAATTGAGAAACAATAAACAAACTTGAGAGCACGTGTGTACTACCTCCAAAATCATCTCCCGTGTCTCCCTTTGGAGGGTGTTTTAATAAGTTCTGAGAGCGTATAAAAATGTCAATGTGTGTTTTAGAATAAAACAAAAAGCAACTAAAACACAAATAGTCCACAGTAACATTTCAAGTTGTGCAGACTGTGTCGGTAAAGTGGCAACACAGCATTTTTTGTGCCCTTTTCAGTATGATTACCTTTCCTTAGGAAAAATAAAATGTTTATCTCTGTGAGTGTTTTAACATAAGGAAAAAACAGATCCTCAAACACCGCAGAGTCTAATTTACAAGTTTGAAAGGAACAGTGATCTGGATTTTCAGGAAGAAATGTAATAGGCAACATATGGAATAATTTGCTAAATAACACCATCAAAGCAAATGGCATGAAAACGAGTTTGATACAGATTTTTCAGCAAGGGAAACATGGTATTGAAGTGCACAGCAGAGAAACACTTGTTATGAAAGGATAACCCTCAAGGGGACAGGCGTGTTGGACCTAGGGGTCTTTTCTTGCACAGTAGTTCTTTGTTTTGGTGTGAAAAAAAGCATCACAAAACAAAACTCGGAGAACTAGAAAATGCAGAAGAGACATGGTTGCCCTTTGGCAATACATTTTGAGGCTAAAACAAATGATATTTTCACTTTTGTGTTTTTGAGCATCTGTGGGATTGGATGATTTGAGACCAGAGGTGACATAAGTAGAACAATGAAGCAGAGCAAAGCCTTCTGCTTGTTTGTATTGCATCGATGCCCTGCTATCCAAGGACCAAAAACAAGGAGTTGGGGAGATTGCTTGTGAAGCTTTGGCAAGCGATTGTCTCTGTTTGGATCCTTTGTAACTCAGTCTGTGATACAGCAATGAAATAAGTTTTGTGATGATGTTTTGTTGTAAGGAAGCTTCATTTTCTGTTCCCTTTACTTGAAAAGGAGAGTGATAGGAAGCAGTCACTGTTTGATGAAGCTTTTCCATTCTTTATCTGTTGAGCTTCCATGCTGTGTTCATTAGAGACTTCTTGTAATTGAATATATTTGGAAATGATCTGTGCAATTTCTGAACAAGGCTCCCTTATTTGCAGAGCTAATTTGCTGTTCTCAGTTCCTTTTCTGTGTGGATCCTGGACAAATGGCGAAAGAATATGACCGATGCTTGAGAAAGGGTCACTTCTGTCTTTTGAGCATGATGGCCATCTCAGTAATGAAAAGGGATGGGAACTTGCAGGCAAGCAGCAGCTCTGAGTTACCTTTCCACTAAAGTTTCCTGAATCCAGGACTTTTAATGGCACTGCTGTGCAAAGAGAGCTATGTGATTTTAAGTTGGTAGAGTGGAAAATAAACTGGGTCAACATAATGAAGCTGCAAAAATTGTGCTGGCTCTTATCCCAGAACAATGAGGAGAGCACCATCATGGGATGACCAGGAGCCCCAAAGTTTGGTGGGGCTGCTTGGCAGTTGGGCTTCCTGGGCAGGAGGGACAATAGTGGCTGCAATTTAAGTTTGCTTCTGTGCATCTTTGATTCCTCTTGAGGAAAAGCTGACCTGGCTGATCCTTGAGCTGTTGTGGCCACGCTGAAGGGCACTGTTGCTCCCAAGACCTCTAGTGCTTCAAACTGTGATTTCTTTTAGCATCTGTTGAGAATTTGAGTCTTAGCAAACAGAAAAGGTGGAGAAACCAGATCCTCATTTTACTCCACATAAATTCTCCATTCATCACTTGCTTGTGTAGTGGCACAGTGGTATTTCTTTTTCAGTTTTCATTTGTTTCACTGGTTCCTGAAATTGCGTGCTTGTAGAAACAACCTCTGAGTATTTCTGAGAAATGTTCCCTGGGAATCAGGATCTTTTGCCAAAGCACCGCTCATCTAGAGCCCATTAAAATGTGTGCATCGTAAGGTGTAGTTTCCCAAGTGCATTATTTTTGCATTTCTGAGCTTTTGTTTTGCATCTGTGATTTTATACCCAGACTCAGTGTCATGAGATCCTTCTGCAGTTCTTCAAGGTCAGTTTAAAATTTGACTTGGACTGTCTGCAGTCTTTGCCACTGTTGTTCTCACAGCCTTTTCTACAAGCTCTGAGAATTGCAGAGTGTGTTTGGTAGTGACCTCCAAACTATTTAGGGATTGAGTGTGACTTCAGTTTTTTTGCAAGAAGACAAGTTCCTACAGCATGCTGAGCCATAATATGGCTTGAAACCTGTCTTTTCTAGCACTTCCACTATATTCCGTTGCAAATTGAACAAGTCCTGAGTGTTTCAAGGGAAATGCAGGGTCAGTGCCACTTTCTTTTTCACAGAGGTGCAGGAGGGTGACTGAAGTTGGGAAATCAACTAAAATACTTTGATAGGCATTAACGTCTGGCATTTTAGGAAAAAAAACAGAACCAACAACCAACATGTTTTAGGTGTGACTGGTAACCTTCCGCTCTTTGTTTTCCATTTTGATTTTTGATCTAAAGACTATAATGCTATAGATGGTGGTTTCAAAGGGAAAAATAAGCAGAGAGTATTAAGAAGCAATTAAGATTTTAGAGTTTAGCCACCAGCAACTTTTAAATGGGAACTAAATTATAGCCATTTCTCATTTTCAGCTAAGAGGAAGAAATTAATTCACAACTATAGCTGGAGAGTTTTCTTTTTCTTTCTTTTCAGCAGATATCATAATTCACCTCTGAATTATTGCCGCCATCAACATCGTGATCCCAAAGACAAAGCGGGAATATTGTATTGCATTTCTTATTAAATCAAGCTGTTTATACAGTGCTAATATGTTTACATTCAGGAGGGATTTTTGGAACAACACAGCTGCTGCCTTTCAAAGAGCAAGCAAGCTCGCCTTGCTTGTTTATAGTTGTGTGTATATGAGACAGCTTGGGGAAAAGATGCCTTTAATTTTCCTTAGGCAAAACCCTATAGAATTTAGTAGACAGTAAGAGTTTTCTTAGGTTTTTGTTAAGCACCCTGCTGAATTGAACAGAATCCTCAGGAATGGGTCCTGTGGCAGAGCCTTGTACTTGTCTGGCAGTGCCTTTCCGAGCAGAAGGAATGGCACTGAGCGACGGGAGATGTGGGTTCTTTCTCTGACTCCATCATTGATTTTCTGTGTGACCCTGGGCCAAGCCACTTACGGTTTGACAGTATTGTTGTTGAACTTTGTGACAAAGACCTCACTGGGAGCAACCTCAGGTGTTCGATATTTCAGCATCTGAGTTCTGTCACTGATAAAAGGGCGCTGAAGAAGGTTGGTCCACCCGTATTTGTAAATCGGTTTGTAATAGAAATGCAAGCTGCAATGTACGAACAAGGACTGTTGCAGTTACCATGTCTACTAACCATGCCTTGGAAAACTACCTTTAGGGTGTTAAATTCAGTGCTCCAGAGCTAAGGCAGTGTTAAAACTTCACTGGGGAGGGGGGGAAAGAAGAACTTCTGCCTGTAGCAGGTTGTAAAAAGCGCTGAAATTGTTATTTGAACCTATCTCTAGGTTTTATTTTATGAGTACACAATGTGTTGTTCATCTACTGTACTGATTGGAAAAGGAACATTGCAAATTTACAGGCCATTGTAAAATTGCTTGCTCACAATGATAAAAGCTGCTTTTGGCTTACTCTAAAATACTCGTGATTCTGCTCATTTTCTCACTCATGGAGGATGTGGTGGTAATGCTTTCTGAGAGTCTGTGTGCTGATTTTAAGAATGCCTTGGGTGCAGTCACATGAGTATTTATTTCAGCAGCAGTGGTTCAAGCAGCCTCCTCTGATCCTGCCCTTGTTCTGCCCTCGTGATACCAATGCAAATGTTTGTACAACTATGTGAGGGGCTGGATTGAGAAATAATCCATGGTTTAAAAAAAAAAAAAAAAGAAGAGAGGGGCTTTCGTGCCTTGATTTAAGTCAGATTTTCTCCCAGTCTGGTTTGTGCAGTAACCAGAGTTGTACCAGTGTAACTGGGGGACCAGCACAAGGCAGGAATGAGCAGGAGGGATGGGGATGCTCATGCTGACACCCCAGTGATGCCTGAAGACTACGTCTGGGTGCTTGTGCTCAGGTTGGGGATGGCAGTTCCCCCGGGGCAGAACCTGTGCCATCACAGGCAGTGAGGAGAATTAGCCAACCGGGGCAAGAGGTTTCCTAAGCAGGGAGACAGGCAACGCCACAAGGAGACAAGAGGGAACGTGGAGGTGAGTGGTGTGCCTGAAACCTTCCATCGCCTTTTTAGTGACCAGGTGTGCCCTACTCATGCTGAGCAAGGCTTACCTTCATTTTCTTCTGGGAATGGCCATGTCTAGTGTTGTCTTGTGACAAACAGCCTCAGAGGGATGGGGACGAGGCAGATCGCTGCCTGACAAGTGGGATGCAGCCCAGTCTGATTCTGAGCTCTCTGATCTCCCTGCCTCAACCCAGGCAATGCAGGAAAAGCACTTCAGCTTTTACTGCAGAAGATCCGGGTTGTATTTGATTTTACCAGTGCCGGAGGTAAAGATACTGAAATATTGGGCTCTTTTGTGTGCTGTATCTCCAAGCGCTGTTCGTTTTCATTAAAAGGGAGCAGGCCTGTGATCAGCTTCCTCTTATCCCATGTGGGGAACCGAGCTCGTCCTTTGTGCCAACGGCAGGCAGCTTGCTTTCAAGCCTGAAGCTTAGGGCAGCTGCCGGTTACTTGTTCTAGCTCTTGGTATCCTTTGAGTGCTTGTCATTCTTCCATTAGGGGGAAAATCAATATGAAAACTTCTCTGACAGCGTTTCTGCTCTTTCATCCAGCAACGTGCAGCCTGGGGCAAAGGGGGGAGAGCCTACAAGGAGATCTGCTAACGTCAAAGCGTAGTTGCCACTGCTGTTCCTTCTGCCCTCGCCTCGTGGGCTTTTATCTTCTCCTCTTGCAGGGGGTTGAATCCAGCCCGGCTGTTTGCAAGGGTGGTGGGATGATGTTTTTTTCTCTGTGCTGAGGGCTGAGGTAGGTGAGCACAGCTGTGCGCAGGGGAGGCCAGGACCTGCACCCCAGCACAGCCGTTCCTTCCCAACTTCTTGCTCAATAACCATTTCCCAAATGGCTACTTCAGGGCCTTTCAGAAATCACGGGGAGTTGTCAGTTGTTATAGTAACGGACCCCCTGCTGCTGAATTGGCCCTGAGATGCCCATTTGGGCTTTTGAACAGACTAACTCATGCTCATTAGACAAAAAAGAGAGAGAGACAGATTTGCAGATGGAAAGTTGCTTTTTAAGCATGCTGGATGATCTGTTAAGAGCTTGACTGTGGAAAGGGGCATGTTCTCTCATTATATGCCTGTTACTTTTACTCTTCTTTAATTAACACTAGTTTTACTTTTTCTTGCAAACCAGGATTCTGCAAGATTCCCATTTCCTCACAGATGAGGCTAGCAGTGAGCTGCTGCTTTAAAACCAACAATTTCTGTCTTAAGAAAGGAAAGAAACTGCAGAGGGATTTGCCAAGCTTAAATGCAGATCAGTGGTGATTTCCAGAGCTATCAGGATATCTACAAAGCTCAGAAAATAGTACTTTTATTCCTAGTTATACAGCAGCAGGAGCAACATCAAAAAATCAGTAAGTACGTTTTGACCCAGGAATGTCCCATTTCAAGGAAATAGCAGAGTCTAGATTTTGCCTCAGGTTTAAACTTGAGCAGTCCCATCGATGTTAACAGAGTGACTCCTGAATATCTAGTGTCAGCTAAATCAGACCTTGCCCTTGTAAATTTGAGTCCACATGACTGAAGAACCTTAAATGGGTTCTTGAGAGTATGCAATTGCAATAAAAAGTTACCTCTTGACAGGCATTTGAAGCCGGCTTCTTCCTGTGTCATGCATGTCCCACCTTCATCTGGATTTCATGAAGCAATGCTCTCCCCTCAGCTGTCCTGTAAATGAAAAGCAAATCCAGATTTATAGCAGGTTGGCGTATTAGGAATAAGTTCCTTACCATGAGGGTGGTGGGCCACTGGAGCAGGTTGCCCAGGAAGGTAGTTGAGGCCCCCTCCCTGGAGATATTCCAGGTGAGGCTCAACAAGTCCTTGAACAACCTGGTCTAGTTGGGGGTGTCCCTGCTGACTGCGGGGAGGTCGGACTACATGACCCTAGAGGTCCCTTCCGACCTGGACCATTCTATGAGTCTATGATGATCTCTGGGTGTAAATGAGAGAGGACTATGGATGTTCTTGTGCAATATACCTTTTCTGTGAGGGAGTCGGTTAGACCAGGATGGGCAGGCAAGGGTGTTGGAGAGGGGAAGCAAGTCCTGTAGTACGTGAAAGGGCTCTGCAAGGAATAGGCGATCAGCACTCGTTGAGCTGGGGATGAAGACTCTGGCTTAAATTGCAGCAAGAGAGAAATTATATTTGATGCTAAGAAAAGCTTAATGATAAGAAAGACAAGAAAGCAGTGGTCTACAGAACTTCCAACATTTCTAGGCTCCAAAACAAGGTTAAGCAGCCATTCATCAGGAGCACCGCAGGAGTCATTGATCCTGCACGGGAGCTTCGAGGCTGGCTCTCCACAGCTCTCCTCCATTTAAAGCACATGTGCAAGCATGAGAAAAGAGGAGGAATGGTGTAGTGTGATAAATTGTCCTGTAAATCACAGACTAGAAGCCTGAAAAAGCATTTGGAAGACGCAGTTCAAATGCATTGCGTTTAAAGTGAATAACGTGAAGCCGATAAAAGAGCACATCTAAGAACTGGGGAGAGGAGAGAGGGAGGGCTCTAGCTTTGTGGGGAGAGTGAAAGGAAGATACAAATGCGCAGGAAAGAAACTGCAAAGGCAGCTTGCAGAGGACAACTGTGTCAGGAGACCCACAGGTTGGCGGAAAAAAAATCTGTTTGGAGTTTTGTGCCATCTGTTCTCCTGCAGCAGGGAGCCTAAAAGTAGGTAAGAGTTAAGCGTGAAACAATGATTTGAAGTCTAAAAAAAACACAGAGGAGAAGGGGTTGGCATAGCCATAGCTGCGGTTTGTTGCACCCGTTGTGTGTTATCCAAGGCACAGGCTGCACATGTCAATGATGCCCAGCAACGAGTGCCACGTGAGGCCACCCCTGGTGCCCTGGGCAAAGCCCCTGTGATCAAGAACCCAGGGTGACCGAATCTAGACATCCACTCAGAGGCTGTTCTGTGGAAGTATTTTCTTGTAAAGAAGGTGGGGAATGGCAATTGCTTGAAGAACCAAGATTTCACAGCTGTGAAAGCACCCATCCCAGTGCCAGCGGTCCTGATGCCTGCTGGATTGTGATTATTTTTAAATGAGAACTCTGAAACTGTGTTCATTCCTCAGCTCCCAGGAGGTTTGTACCACATGGGTCATTTGTATGGACATCTTTTCTGCAGGTACTTTTATGGATGTGGCTATTGAAGTCAGTGGGAACCCAGATCTGCATCCCCTTTATTTTAAATATAATGTCAAGCAGGCAATCATAAGTCAAACAACAGGAGAACAACTGCTTCAGTTGTTAAAGGCTAGAATTCAAACTATCATGTTGGTGACCTTGAAAACTTCCAAACAAAAAAAGTATACTTTTTTTATTTCTAATTTGCTATAATGCGTGTCCCATAAGAGCTGGGACATTCAGCCTGTGCTTTGCCTGCAGGCCCACATAGGCCATCCCTAAAGGGGATGAGGTTTACACAAAAGACTGGGCAGCAAGTTGGAAAACTGCTGTTGAGGCACTCCTCACCGCTTTGTTTGGAGGCGTAATGACATGTCCCCAACATTTCCAGATATACCTTGTTCTCCAGAGAGAGCAAAGGGAAGCAGGCAAGGGCAAGGTGAGGTCTTGAAAAAACAGCTAATTTTTATCTGTGAGGTAACTGGATTAAAGGTAGTAGCTTACAATGCATAATTTTGAATGCATATTTTTTAAATATTAAAATGTTTTAGTTAAGCTCCATTAAAAACTGTTTTGTAGGTGCTGATAAATAGTATGCCATGAGTATGGGGTTTGGAATAAGCAGAGCGGTAGAGTGTGCCAAGCATCACCAGCTTCTCCTTCTCGTCTGTTAGGTCTTTTGTAAACTATTCCACAGGAAACTTTTATACAGCTTTAAAATTCTTGAACTCTGCCTTTTAAAGCTATGATAAGTATTTTAAAAGATAACAAAAGAAACAAATTTCACAAATGCATTTTGTGAAATTAAATAACTTTAAGACAAAGACTATTTCTTAAGAAATGATGCATTCTTTTTCTGTTCCCTTTCTTAGCTCAAAGAAACAATTTATTAACTCATGGTGTGATCTGCTGTTAGTTTATATCTCTTCTATAATATTCTTAGTATGTTGGAGTATGTGTTAAAGTGTGTACAGGTATCTCTGGAGTCAATTCACTCTCATAAATGGTAGGCTCAGAGCTAGAGGAATGTCTCGGACAAACTGTCAATGAAATATCCTATAATAGAAGTAGATGTACCCAGAGGGAACAGTATACCTCTACTGTGAAACTGTGATTTAACCACAACAACCAGATAAATTATATATTTTCTCTCTCCTTGTAACCATAAAATATAACTATTGAAGGGCCCTGCACTGTCCTGAGTCCCACAGCAGCATTTGGGTTATCATTAGCACTCGCTATTTCACAGCAGGATGTGGTCTGAGTGTAAAATTATAAGGTAAGAATATTAAATCAATTCAGCAATCTTAACTGCTTGGATAAATACTAGGAATCAGCAGCGTCGTAAAACAGTGACAAGCAGGGGCGGGCTTTATTTTACTTTTCTTAAACCCTGGGCAATTTGGGAAAAGCAACACCTTGAAATGCTCAATACATGTTATGCTGCTACTACAAATGTTGCAACTATGTGAATTCACTCAGTTTGTTGTAAAATACTGAGTTTCTTTCTTTAAAATAAAACATTTCCTCTATTGCTATGAACAGCATGTATTTTACTCTACTGACTTACAGGTTAAAATCCATCTGAGTTTTAACTTTAAAGCTGAAATGGGCGTGGGTGGCTTGCCTGGTTCTTGCTTGGTGAGCTGTCTCATGTTTTGGAACTCTTGTCTTTTCCAAAATAGAACAAAAATGTTTTGAAATATCCCAGAGAGTGACTTTTATAAAGTAATAGAAATAAGCCTAATTTGAATTTTGTTTTCCTCCTGATCAAATTATCAGTTAAATGGATATGTTTCCGTGCAGTGATTCACCCTCAAAAGCTGTTTTTTAACCGCCATCAGAAAGTTTCCAGTGCGTGCTGGTAGAATTCCTCATGTTTTGCAGCAGCACAAGCTTATCACGTTCACCTCCATGTCAAATATGCTTTAAGCCGTTACGGTTTGAGGCACATTCTGTCATGCCACAGGTCGGGCTTAGGGCTACAATGCTGAATCCCTGCAGGTGGGGGCTTGTCCCAGTCATGTATAAAGGGATGTCTTTCCTTGCTCACAGGCCTGAGGCTGGCCATACAGGTGCTCCTCAGCTGGAGCAAATGCCTTGCTAGCAGGGGACAGAGACAGGGAATGGAGCTTACCCCTGCTGATGGATATTTGGTATAAATGTGTGTTTTGAATGGGAGTCAGAGAATAGCCTTCTGCGAGGCAGGCAGAGGAAGTGTCTCTCCTAAACCCGTCACGGGAAATCACATCCGCCAACCTTGCTGTTTATTAGGAGCTGAGTGGTTTGTCAGAGAAGAGGATTTTATGCTGTTGAGAAGGGATCAAAGTAAACTGGCCTGCGAGCCTTCCAGCTGCTTTCCAACGTTTCTTAGGGTACTTATTTGCCCGAGCCAGTTCCACTAATGCTGAGAGGAGGAGTGTGGAGGGGTGGGCACCGCAAGGGCAGTGCATGTTGAGCCTGGACCAGGGAGAGCCTCTTCCCTTCCCCTGCAGAGCCAGGCTGCATTCTCAGCAGCAGTGGTGTGGATGAAGATGGTAGCGGCTGAACAGTGCTGGGGGCACAGAGGACTTCCAATCTTTTCATAACTCAAAATTATGATCATTTACACTGGATTCTTGTAAGTTTCCTAAATTTCAGCATTCATTGGTAATAACAACTGGTATTACAGACATGAAGAGAAAGCAGTGAAGACACACTCCTCATACCTGTCATTTTCTGGAGATGTATACATATATATATATGTAATAAAAGCTTAGGACATAAGTGTACCAGAATGGTTAGTCCCTTCCCATTCATGCAGCTCCTTATTTTTGAAGCATTCAGAGTGCTATTTCATTCGGGGAGTAAATGAGTTTGCTTTGCAGTTTGCTTTTCAGAGCCTGCAAATGGTGATTTTGTGAGGTAAGGCTGAATCTAGACTTCTTTATTCACATAGCCACCATTTACTCAACAACAAAAAAAGATTCTCCTGGCTGTGATATCATTACAGGCTTCATATTCATTAGTATGAAATATTTTTCACCACTTGCCTCACTGTTGCAGGTACAAACAGGCCTCTTAACCTGAAAGGGCTTTTCCTGCAATCTATTTATTCTTCAGCAAGCTTTTTTGTAGGCTTTGCATGACAGAAGTTGTGGTCATGTTTTCTGCTAATGTCTTGTCTCCCTACAACTATGCACTTGTCCTGTGCCCTTGTTCTGTCTAATTTTGGGGACGAAGGAGAGGGAGATTAACAGCCTATCAAACATCAAGGGCATTTACTTGCTTTACATCTCCTCTGAACGTGCCTTGTGATACTGAGGTGTGTGTACACTTTATATTTACCAATAATAATTCCTTCTTAAAGAAAAATCTAATAATAAAGTCAATCTAATGTTAAATACTTAATTAAGTAACACCATTTACATGCACAAATCACCATAATTTGACTTGAGTGATGTTTAATACTGAATCCATCTGTGCAAAGCAATTGTTTCTCTGTGGACATCAAACCTAAAGAATAAAAAAGCTGAAAAGATTTTAAAACTAATTTGGGCACAGAAAATACTCTTTTTTTCTGAGACTGTGGAAATAAAGTTTCTGCTTTCCAAAGGAAAATGCCATAATTAGGAAATTTGCAAATGGAAATTAACCTGTGTTGGTCTTCGTCTTTACTTATGTCATTAAATGGAGGCTTTAATTAGCATATATATTATTCATGTTTCAATATAATTCATTTTATAAGTCCGAGTTCAAATACAAAAATCAAAATGGGCTTGATACACCCTATTGTTCACATGCAAAGCAGCTAACATCGATGTAAAGATATGAGGTGAATTGAAACATTCATATTTCATAAGGATGCAGTCTACATTTTCTGAAATTATGGCTTGAACTCTTATTTTTAACTTTTTCTCATTTGCATACATATTAGTCCCTGTTTAAATGATGTGTTAATTCTATTCATTAGACTTCAGTGAATGCTTCTAACTCTCCTGATAATCAAACGTAGGTCCCTGGAAAGCAAATTATGGACTTTCATGTCGCAAACCCCGTTGTAAACGTGACATTTATTGCTGCAAAGCCAACTCATGTGGAGCACTTGGCTGCAGTCAGGAGGGCAGAACCTTTTTCTTATGCTTATGGTAGTGATTGTCATCTGTGAATAAGGACCTGGCACCAGGTGCCCCATGTCTCTTCAGAAATGATTGGGCACTTCACAACTGCACGACCCTCTTGATAGTAAAGATGCCAATTCATCTCCCATCTTCACACAAACAAATTCAAGAAAATGGGCAATAAAGAATCTTTTGCATGTAATGTGGTGCTGGAGATGAGAATTTGGGGGACCTATAAGGGCTCTGCAGCTCTCTGGAGTGTATTTGGCTGTCAAAGCAGGTTTGGCTTTGCTGCTGTCCAGAATGCATTTGTGCTTCAAAATCTCCAAAACAGCGGTCCCGAAAGCAAAAGGATGAAGGTGACAACACTGCAATAGGAGTCCTTTCTCTGCCTCTCTGAATCGCATCCTGTAGCAAATGTGGGAACAATGCGTGGGAAGGAATAGGGCAACTATTGGAGTTAGGTGTCTGCCATTGCATGTTCATTTGCCAGGCTGTAGCAATTAATCTTTTAAATTCTAGGTATAAAAGCTTTGTTATCCCAGTGGTAAACCCGAGGTCATAATTTCACACAGTTTTATGTTGATGGGGTGAACCCTGAGTGGTGCCACACGGGGAGTTGCCATGTGTGCTCTGATTAATAAAAAAAATGACGAGACGGAGAAAGATTCTTATGCTATCGCTGCAAGAAAATGCTTGACGTCTTTAAAGGCCCATAAGTTTAGTTTCCATCTGTTTTTTTGCAGAGTCTGGGCCTTTTCAAAAGCAGTGCTGATGTGCTGTAGGGAATTAATTTAGCTCTTTGTGGTAGCAGAAGGTTAGAGTTCAACATCACTGTTTTTGTTATCCGCAGAGCTACATGGAACAAGTTCCCTGCTGTATAGTTTAAAGAAATAGGTGGAGACTACTAGAAAGAGACCTGTTGTCCCTGCAGCATAGTTTTATTTGAGGTTCATGGAATAAGAGAGCCAAAGAGAAAAAATTACAGTACTTGATACCCATTCTCAGCAGCTGCTTCATCTCACCATGTCTGAATGTGTAATCTCGCTCTCAGGAGCTTTCTGCATGAGGAGCAGCTGGGCACTTCTGAACATCCATGGGATGCTTCCATTTCACCAGCTTTTCTGATCATCCAAGCTGTAGCTTGGCCTGGGGGGAAATGGAAAGTCTGTGCTTTATTGCAGCTCTGAGATTTTGGTGAGCTGCAGTGTTGTCTTCAAATCTCTTGCACATTTGAGCTTGCACTTGGATGTCCTCTCTGTCCTTAGCAATGCTGCCTTATCCCTGCTCTTTATAGCAGCTTTTTAGAAACACTCGAACCATCTGCAGCCCTCTCCTCCTTCACTCCTTAGATGGTGAGTATGGGGTCCCATTGAATTCCACACTGTCAAGCTGGGACAGGCTGTACAAATTCCATGTTATGAGCCTGGAAAAGGGTGCTGAGTCCAGAAAAGGATGCTGAAGAAAAGGCACTTTGAACCGACACTGGCCTGGGTTTAAGGTTATCCACAGCTCTTTGTTTGGAAAGTAGATGGCTCATCTCATGGAGAAATAAGGCAGCAGATGAGCATTCCCCTTCCATGCCTCCTTCCAGCATCTTTTTCTCTTGGTGCGCCAGGCAGCAGCTCCCCATCCCAGAGAGAGATGTGTTGGCAACCTCACTCCTCGTTGGGGTTTTTTTCTGGTGACTGGATTAACTATAACATTCTCATTGCTCTCTGCCAACTTTATTGTCCTGACTCGGCTTTCTGTGAAGGAATTAAATTCATATGGGTTGGATGTTTTCTGTTACAGCTCATGTTCTGTTTTGACCTTCTTGGCTTCACATATTTTCCCCTTTTAAAGTTACTTGCTGTATCTGAGATTTTAGCATCAGTGGGCCGCTTTGTGGAAATAAATATTAATGAAATGGCTGCTGATAGCATCGTATGGGTAGAAACAAATGCTTTTATAATAAATGGAATTTAATATTAATTGAGTGGTTTGGAGTTAAAGCAGGATAGAAAGTGACAAGCTGGTGGCACAGCAAACTGCCCTTTGCAAGAATCCAATTAGAAGAGTGAGCAGCAAATTGTAAGCAAACTTGCAATAATCACACGGGGGCAATGCAAGAGCGGAGCATAATTTTGAGCCTGGGACCTGTCCCCTTGAACGTCTCATAATTTCCATGAATCAACATTTAGTTACTGTGTGGTGCCAAGTTTGCATTCTTCAGCTCTTTCCTGGCGATGCCGCATCCCATTGCTCCAGTCAAACTGGAGGGAGACAGTATGTTTTGCAATAAAAGGGCACATCAATTAGATGCACTGTGTTCTGCTACACGTCTGTTGGAGAAAAGTGACTCATTTGTTAGCCTGCTGAAATTACTTCACATTGCAAACCTTGTGCTGATGTTAAAGGGTTTTGCCTGATCTCTTGAGGCTGTTACCTTTGCCATTTCCTCGATGATCAAGAGTTGTTCCCTTTCCAAAGTGCAATGTTTGTTTATGAGTTGGGAAAATAAATGATTTGCTGAGATGTGCTGTAGATAAATGGTTAAATGCTGCCTGGAGTAACCAAATGCAGTTGTCACAGGTATATCTCATGTCCTAAAGAGTGATGTAAAGTGTTCACTGGGTCTGAATTGTTCAAAAATAGTTTAAATATTACATATCATTTTTATCTGGCAGGGGGAGTTGCAGAAGCTGCTCCAGCGAGAGGTTGTTTGTGGATAACCTGGGCACTGTGTGGAATTGGTTTAGCCAGCCTCTGAAAGGAGGGTGCAGAGTGTAAAGTGCAGAAGCGGTGAAGACCTAAACGCAGCATCTGGGAAGTTGGGGCAATGCTTCCAGGCTGATGGAGAAGCATGTGGGGGAAAAAAAAACATGAACAACAAGGAGCAAGTCAATTTATCTGTTCTGTCAAAATGGCTACAATCAGCCAGGAGGCAAATGAATAAATGGATCAACAAGGATTTCACACTTGTGTGTTCTCGACAGGAAATCACAGATCTGAAACCAAATGTCTGGGACAAAAACTACCAGAAATAGTGGCAAAATACTCTGCTGTTTAGTCTGCATTTTAAACATTTTTAGCTCACAAAGCTCCTTGAATTAAAATACTGGAATAAACCAGGAACTTGTTACTAGAGTTCCCAGCAGAAATGAAAATAGTTGTGGTGGGTCTGACAGCAGGACCCCGGGCTGCGCTGGAATCTCCCTTTTCCCGTGAACCCGAACATGTCTTGCCATGATGATTGCTGCTGTCTTTTCTGCTCCCCATCTCACTGTCTAATTGCTGCACTAATGGCAGCAAAAGCACCACCAAAGATCTCATCAGAACATGGAAATGAAATGCATAGATACAGCAGGAGGAAAATGAATTGCTGGAGGTGTCAGCTCTGCGCAGTTCACCCGGGAGCAGACGTCTCCTGCGTTCCTCGAGGACGGTGTCTCGAATCTGCCTGGGCAGCCATGTCCCTTCATGAGCTGTAAAAGAAAAGGAGAATACTGAGCCAAGAGCTTGTGTTTCATTTCCCTGTCTGCTGCTGAGTGAGCGCCTGATGGATCCAGGCCCGTTTCTTCATACATTTAAGAAGCATTCCTGGTTTTTTGCTAAGATGCAAACTGCAGCTCTTGTGGGATTTTTTTTCTCCTTTTCCCCAGTCCCACATTTATCAACGGGGAAAGGTCATAAAGAGTTTAATAAGAGGTAGATTAAAGCTTTGAAAATAGTGCAAATAAAGAGAAGAGTCTATAAATAGAAAACATATTAAGCTGTATCTGGTGTTAGGGAGTCTAATAATTAACATAGGTTGACTGGATTTCTCCTGTTTCATTTATCTGCAATGAACTTTTATCTTGAATCAAAGTGTTCTCCTCACTGTGATTTGTTTTGTTATTAATGTTTCTACACACTGATTAAGACAACAGGAAAGCAATACATTATTTGTCCGAGTGCATACTTAGAGAAAAAGAGTTTGTCCTGAAGATGGAAGCAGTTTCTAATTTTCAGAATAATTTTGACTGATTTCTTAAAGGCAAAGTAACGTCTGTTACTTTATGGTTTTTCAGTTCTTGACTTTTCTGAATGGGTGACTGCTAATAGACTTTATGATAACTGTTCTGATATGCTTCATACTTTGAGTCCTTTTTGTGCAGTAAATGTGTATTTCCTTGACACTAAAATTCAAGGAGCTATGAATAGGTCGTGGCCTGAAACTTGAAAGATGTCCTTTTCTTAATAAACATTTTGAAAAGGGAGGTCTTTCTCACTTCATTTCAGGATCATTCTTCTAGTCCCCTCTGCCTCATGGTGAAGTAGACTTTACTTCCATTACTTGCTTATAGTATTTCTGGAATTTTTATTGTGACTTATTTGGTCTGTGGAGATGGTAATTTGAAATATACATTATTTTTATTTTCTATGCTTCTTTATTATGCCTAAGTACGCTTAATACTACTTACTGCTTTTAGTATTAATTAGATTTTTCTTATAGTAGTAATTACCTTGGGATTTGTTTGCTATTATTGCTATGGTTGATGCTATTTATTTTTTAGAAACATTCTCACAGAAAATACTGCACCATTTAAGGCAAACGCTACTGGATGGATGCTACTGATGCAGGGAAATTTTATTCTGATGTATTAATTGATGTGGGTCTGTTGTGTTTAGGGAAGGGAGCCCAGAGGTGATGTTCGTATAACACCAACTGCCCTATTTAACCAGAGGCCCCACTTCAGCAAATACATTTTGCCTCTCTGCAGTATGGCTCTGTTAATGCAGAGCTGTGGCCAAGGTACTTAGCCCAGCAGATAAGGAGTACTGGAGTAGGCAGAGCTGGCACTAATGTACCTCCATCTCTCCTGGCATCTGAGATAGGTCGGTGAGGTCTGACACAGGTATTTTCACAAAGCTAGTTAGAGATGGATTCAGCAAACCACAGCAGAATACACAGCATGGCATTTCTCAGTGGTTTGGTTCAGGGGATGGTAGTTTATTGTCTCTGATATTTGTATTTCCTTGTCACATTTGTTAACCTTTGAATGCAAGAAACTCATTAAAGCAATTCCTCAGACACGCATACTCCAGGCTTCCCCAGAGCTCTCGAGTCACTATCGCGTTAGGATCAGCGACAGCGAGAAGCGAATCTCCAAATGGGTTGATTGATAGCGAGATTAATGATCCTCAAGACTTCTGACCGGGTTTATTATTTGGCGGCTTACAAATCTTTGCTTTCAGGGAGATGGGTGGGGAAGGAGGACCAGCTGGCTGCCACCCGGTCTGTCTGTATTAGCATGATGAGGTGACGTACGCAGCCCTGTCAGAGCAGGAGCGTTAAGTAGTGTATTTGCAGTGTTCTCATTATCTGCCAGGTACTAAATAATTTGCTTCTTTGCTCTTGGTGCCAGCTGCTCTTTTCTTTTCTTTTGTGCTTTGCTTCCAATGGTATCTTTGTGTGCCATTTCTAATTGTGTTCTAAACAGAGTTAGCGGAGAGACCATAAAAAATTGTAAGTAGCTGCTTTTTTTTTATGGCCAATGAAAAAAGCCCACCCTCTAAATACACGGAGATGAAGAGAGAAAGGAACTAATCACACTTCAAATGGTTTATCCTGGCCCCAGATAAGCTAAACATGAAATATGTCCAGCAGTGTTGGGAAATCTTCCTAGTTCTCCCATGCAGGTTTACTCCAGGTGCACATGGACATGTCTGAGGAGAAAAGGGGAGCTTCCCATTGAGTATTTTATTATATTTAACAAACTGGCATTTCTGCCTGAAGATGGGCAGGTCCATCAAAACAGAGGAAAAACCTGTGCCTAAATTTCTAGCACATTTTTTTAGTTATGTTGAGGTCCCAGGCTGTGGCTTGCGATACATAAAATAATTGTCAATTGAATGTCCTGATGTCCCATTCGGAGGAAGGAAAGAATATTTTTAGCAAAGAGGAGAGCAGAGCTCTTTTATTTTGAAAGTAATTAGATGGGAGTAATTAGGTACATTTAGGTGAATGTTCCAAAGGGAGACATGGTTTCTCCTGCCCTCTGTTAGGTGGGATCGTATCAGTACTGTTTTCCTTATAACACCGTTTCAATCCAGAGGAATTACACTTTGCATCTAAAATTCCCTGTATTTTAACTTTGCAGTGTGTCACCCTGTTTTTATTCTTTTCTTTCCTGAGATTCATCCCAAAGGGAATTCATGTCCTGAAATGATAATATCAAGTATGGCCAATTTTGAGTTCTTAGAGGTGCTACTAAAAGCTCCTCTCTAGTAAGAGGCAATCTTCATTGATTGCTGCAGTTCTTATGATTACAGAACAACTCTTCACTTGGTTAAATTTAGCTTCCTTCTGTGAGAAAGTTTTAGGCTCCTTTTTAATATTACATGATGTTTGGGGCATTGGAAGACCACATTTTATAGGAACTGCCTAAGGTATTATTTGATTGGAAAAGGCATGTCTTTGTTTTCCTCTGTGATTTTCTAGTCTTTGTTATGAATGTTGCATTAAATAAATAGTTGGCTGAGGGGGAGGAAAATTAATACGTCAGGCTTCCCTTTGGTTTTTAAAACCATGCCTAATTTTTAAACCATTTTAAGATACCACCTAGATGTTTCTCTACCCCATTTTTGCCTGAAGACATTAAAGTTTTGAGTGGTAACGCATATAACCAGGAAGCTGGTTCTCTTGCAGTAGAAAATACTGATGGTAAACCCATTCAGTCGTCTGTAAAATTGCTGAGTGTATCCAACACAGCTGTTGTGAGTATTGATTAAAGCACGAGGGGAAGGTCTGATGCTGCTAGCCCTGTCAGAGGTCACCAAGAGAATAATTAGCTACCAAGTGTTACAGGGCCAAGTGTCATCACAAATAAGGTTTCACCATCGCCTTCACTGTTCTCCAGAGACTCCAGGAAGATGGGACAAGGAAGCGTGGAAAATGTTTGTGCTGAGTTAAACTAAGATTTATCCACTTACAATTTGCAGTTAAAGAGCTTTCTAAGTGCATTTCCGCACTGGCCACCTGGGCACTTTCTGGTCAGCCAGCTGATAAAGGGGAAGGATTGGAAAGCAGCTCATTTTGGTGTGTGTTGTCCTGTTTTAACTGTTTAATTATTTCAATACCCTTCTAAAAATTATTATTTCTTGTATAATGTCTGAGTTCAGTACCGTATGTGATGTAAATGAGTTGTCTAGTCTCTGGTGCTAGATAAGATCTCAGAGGATTGGGAGAAGAGGAGTTTTAATTTTGTGGAGAGCTGTGTAGTCAGCTGGCAAATTTAGGCCATAAATATTAAATTAGCTGTCTTTCTGTGTCAAAAATCCCTAGTCTTGTTTGTAGATTAGTTTTTCAGATGGACAATTTTACTAGTGGTGTGTTCTCCATCACAAATTCTGTCCCAAAGTTTTGCCCCCCTTCTTTTTTTTTTTTTTTTTCTATCTGCCTTTTCTCAGCCTTTTTCCTATCTTTCTTTCTCTCTGATACTGCAGAATGTGTGGTTGTGAATATGTGTGGTTGGACCGGTGATTAGCATTTGGATCCTTTTAGCTTTTGTGGGACTGTGTGGGAGCGCAACAACTCACCAGTGTGAGAAAGCATTTCTCCTTGCCCAGAGGAAGTCCCTTCAAAAGGGACAGTCTACTTTTCACCGTTCTGTCTAGGAAAAGATGCCAAGGACTTTGGCACACTGTGAACTCCTGAAACCTATCCATGTACTGTCTAGACCAGTATCCCGTTATCATATCTGTGCGAGGCTTAACATTGTTCAGGAAGATTACAGGCAGAAATTGCTTTGTGGGGAGAAGGCGAATAGTCTTCAGGAGGGGTACGCAGGAGAATCAGTATTATATTGTAGGGAAATTTTCCTCCTTTTTCAGCTTTCCTTTATTCTCTTGGGTTTTATGCATTTCTGCTTTGTATATCCTCCCGTAGCTCAAGTTCAGTCAGCCTTCGCTGCCTTACCTCTCCAGCCTAGCATAGGTTCTTTTATAACTCGGCTTTTGAATTCTGATCATTAAGCATGAAGACCTGGGAAGGAAAATAATTGTAGAAAATTGGGGCAATATAAGCCATTTTATGGCCAAAAAAGGAGTAACTGTAGATGCCCCTCTGATACAATGAACATAATATCACTGCTCCAGGCTGGTCACTTATTCATATTCATAAGATCAGCGTTTTTCATGTGGTTTTCTCTTCCCTTTTTCTTCTTAACGCTTGAGTCAGTTTTATTGCTCATAAAAATCGGTGACTGATGACCCCAGCTAGAGCAGTGCAGACTGCAGACAGCTGTTGTCCAGGCTCCCATCCACTGCTCTGCTGGGGACATGGTCGTGATTTGCAGCACTTCTGTTGTTCCGTAGTCTGCAGCTCTTTTCTGAGGAGTCATTGCCAATTCTGACAGTGACAAATACTTGCCAAGGAATAGTGAAGCTAGTTTAAAGTGCAGAGCCATGTGTTACCAGTACACTTGACTGCATACATACTCTGTTTTTAGTGCCAGCAAAAGCCCATCTTAATTGTGTCTCCTGGAAAACATGCAGAACTGTTCAATGAGAATCTGAGGCATCTTTTTTTTCCATTGGAAGTGGGACTGGATGTGCAGAGGTAGTAAAAGGGATTGTTTCCTGGATTTGGATCCTTGTTTGGGAGTTGTTTGCAGGCCTACCTATGATAAAGCAGCATGGTGAATAAATGCCTATATCCAGGTTGCATTTGATGAGGACTAAACCACGTCCTGGCTTAGAGGTCCCTTACGAATTCTGTTTTGACGTCTGTTCTGCACATCTTGCCTATTCTGCCCACCAGCTAAGGACTGTGTGTGAAAGTAGGGTGGCTGCAGCGACTATTGGCCTCTTCATTAATAAATGTACATTCTGCAAAGCTACTGTCAGTTGGAGGCTGTTTCTGGAGGAAGGGTACCCAGAAGACAAGGTTTGCCCTGCTCTGACAGTAGTGAATAGGCCTTTGGGACCCTTTCAAACCATCTGCCCCTGAATTGGTCATGCTTTAGGAGGTAATGACCCAAAAAGAGAGTAGTTGCAAGAAACTGGGAGCTGAGAGCTCCTAGATGCTATTACAGAAATTAAGTAATATAGATCTGGCTAACCTTGGAGAGGGAATACATGCTGTCTCAGCCAACAGAAATGCTTGGAAGAAGGAACAGATCCCCAGCGAACAAGGGAGCGATGAATGTGCCAGTCGCTTCAGCATGTGAGGCAGGACATGGCTCTTGGTTGTCCCCAGAAGGTAAAGCATTCCCTTTTGATTTTTCTCCTGTGTTCATCTGTGGACACAGATCAGGGGATGCTGCCCGCGTGAGATGGAGAGCAGAAGAGTAAAGGCCAGACGCTGCCCTCACAGCTATTCCCAGTTCTCCCATCGACTGCAGCAAGCACTGTATGTTTGTATTGGAGGCGGTATTAACTAAACACTAAGGCACTATCTTCTATAAGAAAATAAAATGCTTTCAGGCCATTATGTTATCTGGTTCTCCCTCTTGCTTTTAGATGAGTATAAAGGAGAAGCTGCTCGAGGTTTATTAACTAATAACCAAGGAAACCTGTTTTGAGTGTCAAAATCTCACGAGGCATCTCTTCTTCTACAGAAGCTAATCTGGTATTTTGCTCAGCGGAGATGGAACAAACATTTAACCCAGCTAATCAGGACCATCTCTTGGCATATTTTTATGTGTGCAGCTTGATAATAAGGTGCTGCTGCTCTGGACTTTGCATCATGTTAGTTTGCTTTAATAACCCGCTGCCAATATCTCTGCAAAAAGACTCTGGGCAGGGGGATGCTCTGCCTCATGTCAGCTTTGCACTCCAGCCCCTGCCTCTGCTCCTTCTCCGGGGAGATGCTAATCTCCAAGTGTTTTACTTCCTGCATTTTGGTCCATATGTGACAACTGTGTGTCTGATCACCACAATCTTGCACAGTTATTGTACCCCAGGGAAAGCGAGCCAAAAAAACATATGGGGCTAGAGAAAACGGTGTGCTTCACTGCACACAGGGGTGTTCCAGAGACAGCAGACTGTTCAGTATTTTGCAAAAAAGATGGGAGCTCTCTGAAATATTCTAGAAGTGAAATCAAGGCTGTGATTTGCTTTTTCTTAGAATTATTCTAAAATTAGTGTTTCATTTTTTAAGCTTTTAATCGTTTATGCCATTGACTAGTCCCAATTGCTCGTTCACGAAGGGCTGCTTCTGTCAGAAAAATATCTCTCTCTTTTTTTTTTTTTTTTCTGCTGATGTTTTCCTGAGCAAATGGGCACACAGGTGCAAGCACTTGCACATGTACACACACTGGAGTTAAAAGTTACAGGCTGAAGTGCTCCTGTGAAAACAGCTGTAGACTTGAACCTTGTCTAGCCCTGCGTCCATTCCACCCCTTTCCGTGGCTGCTTCTCCAGTGACTCGAAACAAGCAATTTTCTGCTCTTTTCCTTTACTCAGCCCTCCCCATATACACACGCAGCTTTACTGCAGCCTCTTGTAGCCTTAGCAACTGCTGCCAGTTAAGGTTTGTACACTCAGGGAAAGGCAATGGGTAGGGGAAATGCCAGGGGAGAGAAAGGAGTAACCTGAAGTTGGGGAGACAGCGGATACTGAATTGTCTGAAATGCCCTTCGGTAGTCTCAATCCAGCTATCGGTATATTTTTTACTACAAACTAGACGTGAGTTTGCAAAAGGCTCTTATTGGGCCTGGAATTTCCTCACCCAGTCGGTCCCAGGCTGGAAAACGGATATTATCTAAACTGGGGGCCTAAAAGCATCTGCCTGGTGCCTCAAGACACCTGGACCAAGAGGTGCAACTGGGAAACATACCCAGTAAGCAGAACTTGCTGGAAAAGTCACCCAGTAATTTTGCAGAACCTATCATAAAAGGTCTTTTAAAGATAATGCACTTTGTCCTGCTCTCAGTTTTCAGCTTGCATAGTCCTATCGGTGCTGCCTTCTGCTGTCACCAGCAGCCCCTGAGACACAGAGGGAGTCACCAGGAGAAGGATGCAATGGCCTGGGCACAGCAAGCTCAGCTATGGAGGCTAAACTTGGAATATTTACAGCGATTATGAGCAAGTTAAAAAAGAAAGTTTGGGAGGCATGTCTTCATCTGATGTGCCAGAATTCAGTATTGTAAAGTAGTGAGCATTCTGTATTGTATCTGTATATATGTAAGACATTATTTTAGCATGATGTTTATGACTTGAGAAAACCTTCAGTCAAATTCCGTGGTGTCTGCCTTTTTAAAACAGCTACAGAAAGTCTTCCAGGTATAAAATAAAGAATTGTAAAGGACATTAATGATTGCTGAGAACTTTACTCAGTGAAATATTCATTTAATACATTGTTATTCCAGCATTGTGCTCAGCAGAGATATGCTGGGCTGGGTATTCAGCCATTACCATCATGGGCCTTACAATATCAGGCAATGTGATTATCCAACACAATTACATGTTTTGAGGCTATTAAGCAAAAGCTGTCTTATGGCTGCATAAAAAACCATAATGCCAGCCTATCACAGCCTCTCAGAGTATAAAATAACAAATTACAAAAAATAATTGCTTTTCTTAAGTATCATCAGCTTAAAAATATCCTGTAAATCCCTACGTAAAGGTCTGTCTTTTTATCAAACACCTTCTTAAGGCCTTCATTACCAGGAGAAGCCGTTCAAGGATTTTTGTAGTATTGACTCAAGGGAAAGAGCCCCAAATACATCAAAATCAGGAACATTTTGCCTGTTTCATATTCATAGTTTCTTCTTTATGTGTGACTGATTTATTCTGCTGCGTGCCCCCAGGGTGTGCATTGTCCAAAATAAAGGCTGCCAAAAAAATTGAGAAAAGGGAGCATGTAGGGTGGGGGGAGTTCAGCCGATGTTTTTAAATGCTGTGAGACTATAGCACATCTTGCATCCTTGTGTGTGAATTCACCTTATGGTGTTTCTTAACAAAAGCATGCCCCTAAATAAATAACTTCAGCACAATGCAAGACATCGTGCCTGAAAATAGAAAGCTGCTCTGAGACAGTTACTCCATGCTGTGAAATCCACTCTCTTCTGCTTCTATATTGTCTTAAGTTGTACTTGTGCTGCCATCACATGTGATTGTGTTATAAAGCACTGGGACTGTGTGGTACAAAGTGTAAAAGCATAGAATGCAAGTGCCCGCAATTATTTTAGTTTCTGGTTTTGCCTCAGACGGTGGGTTTGATTTTCAGTGACTGCTTTTGCTCTCTGAATGTTGAAAACAAAGGGAGCAGAAATGGCTTTGACGATGTCAGCAGAGCGGGCTCTGCGTGGAGAGAGCACAATGCCCGAATCCGAGGGAAGCAGACTGCAAGGCAGAAACTTTGTAAGCCGGTACGTGCAAATATGTCTCAGCAAGGGAACCGGCAACTTGACAATAGGCACCGCTCACCAGGCTGCCCCCAAACTTTGCCCAGGTGTTGAGGAGCAGTTCATTAAGGGTTGCAATGAGGGGAATCTTTCTGCAATGGGAAGCTATTGTTAAGCACCCCGACAGATGAGAGCAGACCCTTCTCCTGCCACAATAGCTGCTCACTCCAAGCAAGACTCATTAAATATTCAGTTCCAGCCTCAAGCAGCTCATTAAGTCAGCAATGAGCAGTGACGCTGGTGTTGGAAAACCCTGCATCAGTTAACATCACCATGCAGAGTCTCTTCGGATCTCTTGATGTTATTCTGCTCAGTACCTTTTCTGTGATGACCAGCTTGTGCTCTCTGCTTTGCTTTAAATACAGGTAAAAAAAGAGTCAGGTGGATTTAAGTTCTCCTATTCTTTCTAGGCCTTTTCAGGGATGAGTCCTGGGGCCCAAGCTAAGTGTCTATTGCATTTTTCTGTACCAGCATGTGTAGTACAAGTTTGCAGGAGGAGGATGGGATGAGGGTTATATGGCTTTAGTGTTAAAAAACAAACAAACAAACAATCATCATGTTTGAAGGATAACTTTCCAAGCAGAACATCACGATACGCCGCAGTTACAGATGCTGTATTACTGTCTGTTGGCTGTTACGCAGCAGAAACTTTTTCAGTAAGTGTGTTTTCCTTGGAAATGCTAGTGTCTTAGGTGGATTTTGGCTTAAACTGTATGCTGAATATGTTTCTTGTGTGAGAAGTTACTCTCTGGATGATGTATATGAACCTGTTTTGCAATCACTAACTTCTGTGAGTATAGTTTCATATTCAATAGTACTGAGCAATAATATGCAGAGGCATTTATGATGGGTGGATGTCAGATGTCAATGAATTAGAACACACCACAATCTGGAATTAGGATTGCAATTACGGAAAACGCAGTTTTCTTTCATGCATCAATGTTTTAAAACTATAATGCTTGAAAGTATGGAACAGAAATGGAGATGCAGAATATGAGCAAAAGCTTTTGGCTATGTTTTTTTTAGAGGGTAGTTTTTCACACCCCAAATCTGGTTTTCTTCTTTTTCCTTTAACAGAAAGTGTTTTCAGACTGCCCATTTCTATGTGGAGGACAGCAGTTCTCCCCGTGTGGTCCCCAATGAAAGTATTCCCATTATACCTATTCCAGGTAAGACGGGCTTAATCTCCTGTGTTTGTGCTACTTGGAGTCTGTTTTAATTACATAAAGAAGGCTATGCTTGTGATAAATCATGGGGGTTTGGTAGAAATTTGTTGGATCAGTGCTGCTTCATTTAATTTAAGGTGCTTTGCAATGAGGCTCTGAATGCCAATGCTGTATTTTTCCATAGGCACCTCTCCCCTGTTACTTTAATAGAAATTTCAGAATAACCTTTGTAAAATGTCAAAAACATGAGCAACATTTCTTAAAAACACTGAAGTATTGCATCCAGGCTGAAACCAGCTGCTCCATCGGGGCAGGCTGTGGACGAGGGATATGCAGCTCCACTGCTCTCACGAGGCTGGGGGACTTGCCCCCCAGTTTCAGCATGGACAGAGGTGGGATTTGCTGGGTCTCAGGGAGAAAAGCAAGACACAAAGAAAAGCAAACAGTCTCAAGTGAAGCCCAAAGCTATCTGTTAATTTGGTATTAATCAAGTTACCAAAGGTCAAATTCTCCTCTCAGCTATACTGAGAACAAAGCTGGAAGCAGAGTTTAGCACCATACTCTCTTCACGAGGCATTTCCCCTGGGAATTATTAAGAGCAGAATCCAGCTCCCTTTAAGCCGTGATGACAGAGAGCAGCTTGGTGTTACAGTGGCCTTTGCAACCACTGCCTTGTTTGATGTTGTTCAGTTTCACAGGCAGAATTAAGGTACTGAAAATGTTGTATTGACCTCAGTCTGTCAAACACTTGTACTTGTTGCTTCAAGTGTTTTAAGTTTCCGTGTCATATTTGGTAATTTGTGTCATCGGTGGGATTCAATCTGCAGCTAATGAGATTCGTTTTACCAAAAAAAACAATCAAAGCCATCTCTGAGATACTGAAGAAACATGTGTCCTAGAAAAGTGAAAGACTCCAGTTACATTTTCCTTGATTTTATTCAGTAGATGTGTAATTCCTTTCTAGAAAGACTCTTTCAAAGTACCCATGGGAACTAATATGAAAGGTTAGCTATTACATTGCTGCAGAAAATGTTAGGCAGTTTGCCTGGCACTCTGATGCTGTGCCATGGAAAATTAAAGAAAACTTGCTGTTATCTCCTCTCCTTTCTGTGGCAGACTAAGATGTGGGTCCTTGCTGCCTTCCATAGCAAGAAGCCACACCTTCTTCTCCTTTAGGGTAGCAGTAGATGGGAGGTTTTAGTCTGAGATGACCTGTGATGAGTTTTCACAAAAGAAATGAAATAGTTCGAGAGCTTTATTTTTTTTACTCTAAAACCAGGAGGAGCTCTTCCCTGTTTGGGCTGCTTTTGGTGGTCAGTTTAATGGTCTCACCATGTCTCCTCTCATGTGATACCTCCTTAGAGCTCACGAGGAAAGGGAAAGTGGGCTCACCCAGGGGATTGTGCACAAAAAGCAATGGGAAGAGAGAAATTCTCCCCTGAGAGAAGTCTCTTTGGCCAATGTATAGTTATTTTACTCTAATTGAGACAATTTTTTCTTAGATAAAGAAATTGGGAGAAAGCTCCATTTTTTCATGCTGCAGTCTGTGTTGTTGAAGAAGTGGTTCTTCCCTGTTTCATGGGGATATTTTGATGGTCTATCCTTTTAAAGACTGGACAGCATTCATATAAATTGCAATATAGGCTGAAGAAGTTCCATTAAAACTGTGCAGGTGGTAGGTACTACAAGACCAGCACATGCACTAACACTTCTCCAGCAGCCATTCTAGCATGTAGCAAGTGACTGAGAACAGAAGAACATTGCCTTTTGGGGACATCTTCCCATGACTAGAGCAGGCCGAGCTGTTGGACCACAGCAGCTTTGGGACTGACATGATGCTACCATCGCTGCAGTACCCTGTCTGGTCTGTTCAGGCTCAGTAAAGCTGAGATAGTGCTGCTCACCCCTGATAACGGGCACTGCAGCTAAAGGCATCTGCTGAGGAAGTGCTGCAAGACACCTCAAGAAGCTTTGTAGTTAAGAATCTGAAAGGACTGCTGATGAGCTCTAAGGTACATGAAGAACTGGACCTTAGATGGAGGTTTAGTCTAGTTGGGAGCAAAGGTGAATTCAGCCCTCCAATTCCCAATCTAATGACAAGATTTTTATGGATATAATGAACATTTAGACACCTCAATACAGACATCTAAACGGACGTGCCTTAATCTGAAGCTGAGTCATGCCCAGAAGGTTTTAAGAGAGAATGAACTTAAGAACTTGAAGATTTTAGCTCTGGCAGTAAAGCAATTTGGGCCATCAAAAGCCAAATCACTCTCCAGATGTGCCTCTCTGTGTGTGTATTAACTATTATCTGTACTGGGGGTCTGCAATGATGTTCAAAGTTAGTAGAGATAAATTCCAGCTCTGTTGGCTTTTATTAAAGATATGAGATACTGCCTAGAAAGATCTTGAAGCTCTGCTAAATGTTTTCCTTGGTTGGAGTTGCAGAAGAGGCCTTTTGCCCCATATACCTGTTGCTAAATGACAGTCTTTTCTGTCATCAGCTACTGCCCCTGCACAGACAGCCCACTGAAATGCCTTAAAAACATTAAATGACAAAATTCTGCTTTGAACTGATTGCAGCTGATAAAATGATAAGCCTCTGAACTTTTCCTCCGGAAGCTGCCAGAGGGTGTGAGAAACTCTTACTTGCCATGTTGATCCTAGAAGTGAAATATAAGTGGCATTTTCACAGAAGCAAGGTTTTTTGAAGTAACCTTGTTATCTTGTGAAACCCTATTCTTACAAAGGAAGGAACCATGCATGTACCTCCTACAATTCAATGGACCAATTTCTTCTCTCAATTACACACAAGTTGCCACACTGATGGCAATTTAGAGCCGTGTGTCTAAAGACATTTAGTAGATCTGCCAGGGCCCATCAACAGCATGTGGTGAGCCACCGGTTGGAGGAAGCTGAGCAGGTTTGAGATGGCTGGTCCTAGCCCAGGTGTTGGGTGGACCTGCCAGGTGTCCAGGAGACAGGCACAGCGACATCCTGACGCAGCTTGAGCAGTTTCAGAAGCAGTGCTGGTGTCTCTCCATGCCACTGCTCTGCTCTGTGGTGTGTTGGCACTTTCAGAGGCAGCTTTTGTGTTTATTTCTGCGCCACGTTCTGCTCTTGTTTGGGCAAGTCCTCTGTTTTCTCAGGTCTATGAACTCTAAAATCAATCCACCAGCTACCTGCAATAGGCACATAGTACAGCTTTTAGGTCCAAAATCTAAAAAAATCTTCTTGTAAAGGAATGATTTTACCCATTTTCCATTTCAGTTCCCATGGCAGGCGTGCTTAATTATTGTGCATGAAGCCACATCACCGATAGGCATGTGCCTATCTGTGCAAATTTGCTCTGAGACCCAAATCATTATCATTATTCATAATTATCTTCACTGCTTGATCTGGAGAAACACAGGACAAAGGAGATATCATTAACTGAGTCACCCACTGAATATTACAACTGAGGTATAAATCTAAACTCACACAAGCCTTGCATTTGACAGTAATGTATCTGTAATCAAAGGCAGATTTCTGAAACTCCCCTGCTATTCAGCTCAACTAAACTATTCCTCCATGTCTACTCTCTTTGCCTCCACACTCCGTTAATTTTGGCCACGTCTGTATCATCTTTGTCTGGATCTCTTCACCATATCATTTGGTCTTGGCAAGATCTCTTTGTCAGCAAACCAGCTCCTGTTCCTCCGTGGGTTTGTTGTGGGTTTTTTTCCATAGCTGGGGCAGTATCTGGTTAAAACATTTTTGGACTTGCTCCTTTTTGGTGGAGTTGAGTAAGAGTAACAGCAGCATCATAGCTGCAGACCTGTAGGTTTTGCAGCACTGTAAAACCAAATACATCCCTTACCAGTTTTTCTTTCTTCTCGTGGCAAGACCTGCTGCACAACAGCAGTGCCAAAGTACTCCTCTGTGCAAATGAGATGATATCAAATAGTAGAACTAACACAAATTGCACTTCTAGCCTCCTCCTTTGTTTCAGAGCTTTCCTGCTCTTGGAGGGGTGCATTGTTTTCCATCTTGCTGTGGTTTTACTGGTTCTTTGTCCAGCCCACAGGCACAATGGATGCTGTGGCACTGATGTCAGCAGGACTTGTGAGATCAGCACAGACGCAGTTGAGACTTGACCCTATGGAAAAACTCAAAACTCTGCCTAGTATTTTTTTAAGTAGTACTGGAGTTTATTAATAGTTTATTTAAACTAACTCGTGGGAGAATCTGATGGAGAAATATTCTGCTTCTTCCAGTGTGGGTGCATGAGCTCAGGAAATAGTGGAGTAGCCAAGTACGTTGCAGTGAGAAGGTGTCTTGACCACCTCATGCAATCACGTGAGGGTGTGAAGGCCAGTGCAGCCGTGATCCTCCTTCATTGCCCTCTGTCTTCTCATGGTTATGAGAAGGAGTTCCATCTTATTAACTCTTAACTTCTGTTAAATCTCTGCAGAATTTTCAATAACCACAGTTGCCTTGAACCTTTCCTGATGAACATCAGAGGTTAGACTGAATGTGTTTTTTACAAGCTCAGTTCATGCACTTCTGATATCTTCTGCTAGCACCCACTCTGGAACAAACTGTTTCTATTCAGAGATTATAACAAGGGCTTGACAAAGAAGCTGCAGGTTCCCAGCAGAGTCTTGGTATCTTACTGGTTTCTGCTAAGTTGCAGCTGTCTCATGTTGCATCCCAAGAGCAAAAGAGCAGAGGACCAGGGTATGTCTGTGGCCAGTATGGTGACAATGATCCTTTGTGCTAGAAACTGGCAAGGTACAGGGAAAAGTGCTAACCTGAGGACTTATTTCTCAAGGGCATGAAGCTCTTCAGTGAGCAGAGAGGTAGTGCTCTTCAGCTGTTTAAGACTTTATTTCCGCTTTTTGCTCCCTGCGGATTTATGTTCCAGCACCATATTGTGAATTGTACCTATCTTCAGCTTCAATTAAACCCATGAATGCAATATTGCAAACACAGCCATCCTCTGGAGCCAAGAAAATAACGAGGTATTTCAGTGAACATCCACCTTCCTTTTTTATCTGCCACTAACCCTGTCTCTACAGCACACTAAAGAATTTATGGTTTGATATCTAATCATGATATTTGTAATGGGAGCTTCAGGAGTTGGCTAAATCACCTGGAAACATGTTTTCATGGGGGCTATGTGAAATTTGGACAGATCCTTTTCTGAGAGCCATCACACTGAGCTCTGGAGAGCCCTGGAGTTGAACCTTCATATGCTTAAATGTAGGGCGTGTGTGTAATTGATGGCACCACTGGGACCTGACAGTGGAAATGTGCGAGATAAAAACTGTGTTCCTTAGCAGGCAGTACCAAATAAGATCATGTTTAATGTCTGCACTAAAGGAAAATTCACATTATTTCATTCTCTTGGACTGAAATTAGTTTTTTGCTTAAAGGGAAGAAGTGTATTGCCATTACATTTATAATTAATGATAACCTAATCCAAGATTTGTACAAGCAGATTTAAACTGAGTTCTTATTTTGACACATATAAAATTTTATCATTAACATCTTTATATTCCTGACTGACACGTGGTTAATAGCATTGTAGTAGATTAAATCTTGAGCGAGAGAGATGAATGTAACTACAATATTACGCAGGTGATTTTTCATATTCTGCTTTTTCATGTGTCTCCCCTTTATCAGAAACCTGCCCTTGTGTTCATTTGACTTGATTATAACAAATAGATAGCAATTATCTTGATGGAAAGGACTCGTGTGTTTTTCTCTCACCGTGCCCTCCTATCCAGCACTCTCAAATGTATTGAAAGTGGTTTCTGTGCCTTTTTATATTGAAAGCTATTTTTTATTGAAAACTGTACTTCATAAACACATGATTACAAAACTGTGAACATTAATGAGCAATAGCATCCCCAGTGGTCAACTCTTAGTAATTTATTATTTATCTTAATTGATTTTCATTTATAATTTGTCTTAATTGCTGAGGTCAATAACTGCAGGACGATGCCAGACTTAAAGGGTTTCAGCAGGTAGTTTGAGCTCCTAGAAAGAAACCTACAGGATTGCCTTCTTAGTGTTTATGCAGATATGGTCTCCACAGAAGGCCAACTCCCTCTCAATATTAAGGGGTTTTTAATGACTTTGTTTGATTATAAATTAATTTATATTCATGTTATACAAATAAAACTGTTCCAATATTTCTGGCCCTTTTTTATACAGCAGGCAGTGTGATGAGTCAGAAAAACTGTGGCACTTTAGGGCATGCTCTGGTGCCTGAGATTGTTGTGTGTGGTGGTTGTTGTTATGGGGGGGGGTGGGTGTTGTGTGGTTGGTGTCTGGGTTTTGGGTTTTTTTTGTTTATGGCTGGACTTAATCTCAAAGGTTCCTGCCAACCATAAAGATTCTGTGATTCAGTGAAATTAATTATTCCAGATGAAACACAACAGCTTCAGACTTTGGTCCAAGCTTCTCTGTAGAGGTGAACACCTGACCTTGGTGGAGTTGCTAGAGGTTTTTCAATAATCTCTGCTGGGGCAGAATTTTACCCAAGGGTGTGCTATTAATCCTTGCAATATTCAGCTACTCTTCTAGAGGCAGACCAAATACACAGCTTTTTGGGCTTTACACCCCCATGTAGTACTGTGCTGTGGGCACGCCCATATTGTGTGGTACAGCTGCGTGGATCCTATTTAAATCCATATAACGAGTGCCCCGTCACTCAATGTGGAAATGAATCTGTTGGCATCACGCTCCGCGTGGTTCTGCTGCAGTGCTGCGTGTGAAGGCAAGCTTTTGCAGCCTTCACTCTGATATGAATCATAGCTATTGGAATGGCTGTTAGACTCAGCTTTAAGTAACATGCATCCTAAATATTGATGCTAGGTATTCCAGCTGCTTGCAGAAATTTTCCACCTCTCTTGTTAAAAATAAAAACACATGAACCCCCCACTGAATGTAGTTAACAAGTCCTGGGATTGCATTCAGTGTTCTCTCCAGCAGTAGAGAATGAGAAAGTGAAAGATGAATCAGCATCCCAGGGCTGAGTGCTGCTGGGAAGAGGAAGGTGCTTGTTTGCTATGGATATGGGAAAACTTTTGTCAGATACTTTATTTTTCAGTGAGTTAAGAGGTCAAACCCAGTCCTGCTATGAGCCTACTGCTAGCTATTTCTTTCCAGCTGGGAAAACTTTTTTGCAGATGAGAACTGTGAAGCTACACTATTGAGAGTGGATTCTCCAGGATTAATGTCACCAACAATGTCACTGTCATTGTCCTAAGCCAGGTTAGTTTTGTGCTCCCTTCAGAAAGGGCAGTTTCCCTGTCGCTTCACTATTCCTCTTGGTAATGAGTAGGATCAACCTATCTACCCCACTGACAACTAATCCTTCTTCTCCTTCCCCACAAATCAATTAATCCTCTCTTGTACTCATCAGTCATATCAGCAGACTGATTCGGTTCACTGCTCAGCCCCGCATGCAGGGAGGGGGGAGTGGGAGAATCCCCTCATCCTTTGGCTGAAATCAGCTGTGAAGAGCATGCGGAGAACTCATGGAGGTGCTTCTGAGATGCAAGGGTTGCTGAGCAGTGAAGTAAGTGGCTGCTGCCAGAGCAGATGGGCCAAACCACGTGAGAGCTATAGCACGTGAATCCAGGTGGCTTTGCAAATGAGAGACTGAAGTGCAGTGACTAACAAATGGAACAAGCTTTCACAATAAAAGGCATAAGATACAAGGAGTAGATTTGATTTAATAGACTGGGTGAGATAATAGCTGAAAAACAGCAAGCGTTTACAAACAGAATGAAAGACATGGGAGAATCTTCTTACCAAGATTTCTTCATGTGTGTCAAACATCTGGTCTTCAGAAATACCAAAAATCAAAACTAGACAAAGGTAATATGAGGAAGCACTTTGCTTTTGACCTTCTGGATTAATTCCTGACCCAGACCCACCTATTCCAATCCTGTGCCACTAAACTATCCAGTGAGCTCTTAGGCTATAAATGAATCAAAATGAATCAGAGATCTTATTATGTGGAAATGCCATCTCTGATACGATATCCCATTTTTCTTTTGAAATTGGCCCCTCTTGCTTTAACATTACAAAGGCAGCTTATTAAGTGGGAGATAGGGGAAATTCCTTCCTGGCAGGATTACTAATTATCCAAATTTTAAATGTAACCCTGTCTGAACTTTATTGTTCCTATGCACTTCAGGCTTCTTTTGAAGGTGGCTCTCCTCTGAAGGAACGTATTAAGTATTCTGCACTGTCAATTCCTGTTTCTTAGAAAATGAGGTGTAAGTGAAGGTTTTCCTCTTCTATGTTTTTTTTTAAGCAAGCTTGACTTTCTTCTTGGCATTCTGCCTTTGTGACAGGAAATAAGCTGCACTGAGGCCCCCTTTGTTTTAGGGTTTTTGATACTCCTCTCGGATACTTGTCTTGGACCAGCAACTGAAGATGGGAACTCCACCAAAGCATTAAATATCTAGCATAGTAATTAAACATATCCCCACCTGTCATCTTCAGTAGTGTCTGATTATAAAGAATATTATTATCAGATATATTATTTGTAATAACAAATATATATACAGGCACACACAATTATTTTCAAGTTCTGGAGACTTTTGCCCCTGTCCATTTAAGATTACTTCTTTCTCTGCGTAACTCAAAGGATAAGTACATCAGTACGGTGCCAGGTTCAGCTCATATTTTGTAGTGACATAAATTCAGAATCACTTTATTGACACTGATAAAGCAGATGGCAAAACCCAAGCTAGACAGAACTGTAATTATATCTGCAGTGTTAGAGGTAAGGGTATGTTATTAAAACATTTCCCTCTGCTCTTTGAATAACGTACAGGTCTTCCAAAATGTAAGCATCATCCTGACAATATTAAATGTCACTCTAGCTTTTGGATGGAAAAAAGTATGTCATGCAAAAGGGAATATGCAGACAAGAACTATGAGAGCTCCTAATTAGCCATTATAGGATTCCATTAATCTCTTCAATCGACTAAAAGAATTATAGTCATTGAAGTCCATTTGTCTTAAGATGGAAAGAAGGCTTAACCAAAGCCTTTGGACTGACAATAGTGCAAGGAAAAGCATGTTTTGTGCATTCTAGCTACATCTGTTCGTTTTCTTAGAGAAGGTCACAGCTATCTTCAGGTAATGTCAGAGCAGATATCATTCAAGAGCGCAGAGTGTATTAGTAGATATTTTACCAGAGGTCTGACAAGCTGTGGCTAAACATGCATATACCCCAGGTAAAGTAACCTGTGTTCTGGCTGGGGGGCTGGAGTTGGAGGTCATTAACAAAAAAATACGGGCTCAAATTACTTGAGCACTTTTCTGTCCCATTGGTTAGTGTAATAGACTGTATCTCACATACAGCTGCTTTCTGGTGGCTGTCAGCAGGGGGCAAGACAAGCGTGCAGCCGGGGGCTATCTGTCCCCTCAGGGCTGCGCCTGTCTCTCAAGGGGTGACCTCCGCCTGGCTTCTGAGCAAGAGCTGCCAGGTCTTGTACAGTCACTAGGACCATGTTATCCCAACAGTTTGAAAGCTGGAAATTACAAGTGATTATTTTTTTTTTTGAGTTTTTAACATTTGTGGCTCTGATTTTAATCTTCCTAATAAGAAACCGTTACATTTGCTCCAATGTGGTTTTCCTGAGTTTAAGGGCAGCTTTGGTAGCACAAGCTTCCTCTCACCCAGTGAACTCACATCAACAGTGTTTCCTGTTTAATTAATTTAATGTTTAATTATTGCCCGTGTTATCAAACAGGGTAAGAAAGTGCATTGTGTTATGGCATCTGGAGGAAATCAGAAGTGAAAATGCAGTAGAGGAAAAAGGGAGGAGAAACAATAAAGGACAGTGAACAAGAGAGAAGTGAATTAGCAGTGGCTGTAAAGGTGGAGACATACTGCCACCGTGCAGTGATGATGATAAAAAGAAAACTAACCGTATTTTGCCATGGACCTCTGGTGCAGACCCATCCTTGAAATTGGTGGGAATACAATGGACCGGAGAGCACACTATCTCTAATGTATTTTTTGACTCACAGATTACAATTAAAATTAAATTCTTCCTTCTGCAAAATTAAATTGGACACATCGGTCTGCTGCAGTGAATCCTCGATCTTGGTTGGTCTCAGTTGAGCTAGACTACTCAAGAAAAAAAAACAAACAACTGATAACTATGGAACTTTTCTTGTGAGAGTATGTGAAACTGCCATCATAGCACCAGGTATTTTCAAGAAAACCTAGAATGTATGGATTGCTTTCCAGGAGAGGAAAGATTGTTTTACAAGCTCTCACTATTGACTGCTGTTCCTATAGATCATTCCGTTCAAGTGTCTTGGCTGCAAAAATATTAATACAAATGTTGTTATGAGATGATGATGTTCTCAATATTACATAGAATAAATGTTATCACTTAAATATTGTAAAGTGCCAGCCTTTCTGCATGCTGCAGCTTTTTCCTAAGATGAGCATACACTTATCAAATGTTTTGAATTCTGTATTATCCAGTAAATGAGCATGTGGTTAATTAAAGTAGCATTACTATACTGGGAGGTGATCAGATTGCAAGCATATCTTTAGCATTGGTTCTTAAAAATAAAATAGACAAGAGCTGATTGAAATCTGACAATGTCAATAGAGGCAAAAAGCCACCTTAGAGCACTACCTGATAAAATAACAGTAAAGAAGTAATGATGTGGTCAATATTAACTGCCATCAGAAGAAGAGAAATCAGATTGTCAGAGATCTATAAAATTCTTGCCAAAGTAGAACCTCATTTACACATACAGATCTTCCTACCCTTTGCTAAGAAAAGCATATGTGACAGCTTAGAGGTTTTAGCTGCCAAAGATCTTTCACTCTGAATACAGTAAATGTCACATCTATTTATTTATCGTTAAATTTTGCTAAGTATCTGTAGAAATATTTGGATTTTTTCTATCATAATGTAGATGTTTAAAAGTAAAAGAATCCAGATTATAATGCAGCTGTAGCACCAAACCATATGGCTGCTAAATGGGAGCAAAAATACTCCACTGAATTACTGGAAGTAAACATAAACTGGATGCTATCTTCAGAAGAATATTAAATGGGATATATAAATACCAGAGTATTGCCATAAAATCATGCAATCAGACAATAGTAGCCATCAGTCAATAGATTATTTCATATGCTGAAACTAATCACGGTTGTATTGCAATTTACATTTTCCAAATGCCAGACTGAAAATATTAACTAATGAATCTTGGCAAGCACAGTGTTTCTACCAACCGCGGTGGTGGTTATAATATAACAACATCTAGGCCGTTTTTGAGAAAGAGAAAGATTGATAAATAAGGCAGCCATCCTACACTCCAGCTTTATTAGAATCTGTCCGGAGTCCCAGGTGCTCAAAACAGTCTTGTTTGTCTTTAATTCCATTCAAGCCTTTGACTTTTTTCTATTACAAAAGCGTCTGTGGGTGATTTATTGGTATATTGGGTGGAATTTGCACTGTGCTGAGCAAGAACAATTGGTCCAGTGGAATACATATTCAGTGTTCTGCATAGCGTCTGGCACGAGAGGATTCAAATTAGGGTGGCTGTTGTGTTGCATGTTCTTTTACTCAGAGTCAGTTTCGTGATAAGTCCATTTGGATCCTACATCGTTGTGTAAAAAGGAAAAACTTAATAACTTTCAGGAGAAAAGCCTGCATGTCTGCTCCATCTGGTAAAAACTTACTGGGGGCAATTGTCCACTATACTTTCATATTTTGAGTCTCTTCTTTTTATACAACATGGAAGAAGAGGAGGCCTCTTTGTCTCATCCACAGCCATTTTCAAGCTGTGAACAAGAACTAAATGATCCTTGAACTTCAATGGGACTTTGTAAATTACCATCACGGGGATTGGACTCTCAGTATTCATAACTGCAGTGCTTAGAATTAGAAATATGATATGAAGAGTTTACTTAAAAATTGGCCAGATTCATCAAGGTTTCTTATTATCTCATATTGAACCAGCTCTGCCCCTGGAAACTCAGGTCTAAGTGATATTGAGTGAAGACTTTTTCTCATGAAGTTTTATGTATGAGACAAATAGCAACTCTGAATATCTCTTTCTTTCTACAGATGATATGGAAGCAATTCCAGTCAAGCAGTTTGTTAAACACATCAGTGAGCTGTATTCTAATAACCAGCATGGGTTCTCAGAAGACTTTGAGGTATGATTTAATGATCCACCAATAAAATGTTGTTTTCCTAAAGTTAATTTTGTATTAATAGTTCGGGACCGTGTGACATCTGTGTGATATTGTCATGTCTGGTAAGTGCAATGCTCAAATGTATCAGAGGAAATAGGGAAATACCAATTTGCCACCAGCTATGAACAGTGTGGGACTGCACATTTACAGGTACTTTCTAACCACCACACGTTTGCTGCCTTTAACTAGGGGGCCCTCCTAGGTTTTTATTAAATAGGAAAAGCTGCCTGCAGTCCCCCCAGGAATGACATGAACATAAAAGTTGCTCTTTTTATCTCCGGGCTTTTCTTGTAATCTGCAGCTTATTTTTCTCTTGGTGACCTAGAATTTGCTCCTCTTAGTCGCACTAAGTCACCTACCCTTTGAGTAGCCCAAAAGGAGAAAGTAGCACTCACTATGAGTAAGAGTAGTAGACTTTGGTCTTTTATGAAAATGCAAACTATTGGGTCGGCTCCTGGAGTCCTTTTTCATCCTCTGTTCAGCCAGGAAGGATTGCTGTTGAAATTGTTGGTTATTTTGTTCCAGTAAAACCAAGGAGAAAGGCTCCAGGATTTAGTTAGTAGTATTTACCTAATGAGACTATTTTACACTGTGCATCTTGTTCCCTGCTTAGGACCGATTCTGACCTATAAATCTGCTATAAATTGGAGGTAATTCTGTTGAAGTGTAAATAATTTTCCACCTCTGGGTTACCAAACCTTTATTGCGCAAGCATGGTAAACATCACACACTATGAGAATGGGCTGCAGAGTCAGGCCTTACTAAGCTCAAGTGAGTATTCTCTGGCTAGTTTTTAGGCATTTGTTTCATTCACCCTAATCACAGTCACAGCTGAACTTTTGGAAGTGTTGAGAAGAAGGAGGAGCCCCAGGAAATGGTTTGGAGCTGTGCTACTGGTGTCCCCGCCAGCAAGAGGTGTGTTTGTGTGATACATGAGGATCAGAGAGGCAGCTTTGCTTACAAACAAGGCAATCAAACAAAATAGGTGGCCTAATATGTATGGCTTCTTCACTTACTGCAGTAAAGACAAGACTGTATGCAGGAATTGTTTTTAATGGGATCATTTAAAACATTTATTGTTGCTGTTTGCTTACTGTCTATAAAGAGTGGCTGGTTTGTCTGATGCCCAGAAGCCGTTGTGTAAGTTAGAAACATTTTGTATTCATGAGGAAGGCAAATGTGTAAGGTGTTAAAGTGATTTAGTTCAATTGACTGCTGGCTGGATGGCTGAGCAGGAATATTGAGGCATTTAACAATGTTGATGGTATTCAGGACAAACATTTATTCTCCAGAGAGTAGAATTTGATCAGGATGATCAAATGCGACTCACTCTTCTCAATTATTTATGAATTGCGACCCCAGTGCTATTCATCACAGCTGGGTTTTACGCCATTTAATTATTCAAAATAATCAGCAACACATCTGTAAACTTGGTCTGGCTTTAAGCAGGCTTTGCTTCAGCTGTCGCAAAATCACTGCTATTAACAAATGTTGGACACCTTCCGCCTGTGTTTTAGCAAAGAAAAACACTGTTTTAATAGCCCTATTTTTTCCCTTCCTCCTGGAGCTCCCTGCTGCAAGTGCCACGCTGTGGCAGCCAGGCAGGAGAGATGCTTTGGCAAATTAGTTCTGTTCTGGGGAGCATGGGGTCCCCTCTGAAGGGAAGTTAAACTCCACTGACTGCACTGCACATGCCAAATTCTGTTCCCCACGCTGGCTTAAAATTTGGAACGTCTCCTTTGAAGTCAGTACAGCTACTCCAGATGTATTTCTCCATAGCTGAGGTCTCAACTTCCTAAAGAGTAAATGAAATCTCTTCCTAAAGTAAGAAGGAACAGGAGCAAGACAATCTCTGTCTGGGATAAACCATCCATCTCCCTGTCATTGCTTGTGTTTTGCTTTGCTGACGCCTCGTGGGGCTGATTTTCTTCCTTACGGTTCACAGTGATGGGACAGAAGAGTGAAACCTTGGATTTTTCACAGAGCCTGTGGGTTAAATCTTTCTCAAGTGTCTAAACTGACTCAGAAATCAGATTCCCAGATTTGAAAGTGGCTGAGGGATAGAAGAGTCTGAGGTTATGTTTATGCAACAGCTGTTGGAAGTGGCCAGCGGTGTAACTTCTCACGTCTGGTCAGATCCATCCATGGTGTATGTGCTGGAGTCAGATCTGCCAGCTGGAGTGAAGGCTTAGCTAAAGTTTTATGGAGAAAAAGTAGGATTCCAGCTGAAACAGAAAATTCAGTTTCACAGGACTGCTTGGGTGAAAGGTACCACAGCCATATCATGCCTTTATGCCCTGGGGAACTTGTGAAAAGAGGTATTAGGCTCTGCAGTTATATGCGCTTTTTCCAAAAAAATCTGCTTTTTATTTTTAAAAGGAAGAGAGAGGAGGGATGGCAATGAGATGCTGAAAAATGTAATCAATACTGTAGAAAAAAATCAATCTTCCCAAAGATAGCCAGTACATGGGATTTTTTTAAATGAGGAGAGGATCAAAAAATGTCTTCAGAAACTTCTGTGGGAGGAGGTTTGATGGTGGAACCTGTGGAAGGAAGGAGTAAGCTACACACACACATACTCTGCCCAATGTAGAAAGTAAACATTCCCCATTTGTTTGTTGCTAGTTTTTGGTGTAAGTCTCTTCCTGGGTTTTTGGCAGCGTGTCGTGGGTTGCATTGAGTTGGTTTTTACATGGAGAAGATTCCTTTGAAAGTAAAGTGAGTGAATACTCCCTTCTCCTCTTAAAATGAGCTGTAATTGCAGCTAAATATTTTGTGAATGTGCTTAGGAAATGTTTTATGTGCAGAGGAAAAAAGGATTTTGAACTCACAAATCTTTTCCTGGAAAGTACATCCAAAATGAATCCTTATTCCCTTTGGGTAATCACAGTGCAAGTAGCCAGCTTTATTGGCTGGTGATAGCTGAGCTTTCTTGTATATACAGAATTATTAGGATTTCCTTTGAGTCCTATGAATTTTCAATTTTTGATATAAACTAGAAGTATAAGGGCCCAATTTAATACTGAACAGAAAATAGCTTTTTAAAATAAAGTTTGCGATCCTGCATCACCACTGCTGGTCTCCAGTACCACTCTTCATATTCCACCTTGAAATTTGTTTGACCAAATACTGAAAAAAGTTTGAGGAGTTTTTTTGGCTTGCTCTTGGGCAGCTCCAGCACCCTCTTGCTGTGGCACAGAGGGTGAGGTACCACATTTTTACGGGGCAGCACCGGGGCAGGGTTTAGTGGCAAGACTGAATAGAGATAGAGAGGCTTCCTGAGGCAGAGATTATATCTACTCCTTGTCTAGCCAGAGATTTTCTTGGCATCATTATGTTTAATAGACTTTGATAGATCTTCCACAAATTTCTAATTGCCTCTTGCACTCTTTTAGGCTTCTGCATCCCCGGCGAATCATCCCATGGCAATGAATTATACAATTTGTTCCACAAGAATGGACTTCCTTTTGCTTTTAACTCATGTCTCATACCTTCTCTTGGTGCCTCCTTGTTTTTGCATTACAAAGTACACCCCTGTTCACTTAACGGCCTCACATGATTCTGTCTGCCGGCCTCATATCACCACCTTAATCATCCATTTTCGAATCTGAAGAAGGCTAAACTGTTTAATTTGTTTGTTTGAGGAAGCCATTCTAGACTCATGATGACTTGTTCCCCCTGTACCTTTTTTCTTCCTTTACCATATCCTTTTTGAGACGGGAAGACCAAAACTGTGCACAGTATTTAATGAGTGGGTTTACTGCAGAGTTCTGCAGGAGCAAAGTGATATTTTCTGTTTGGTTTTCTATTACTTTCCTCCTTCCTAACATACTATTTGTTTTTTAACAACTACTGAGTCCTCAGCTGACAGCTCCAAAAAACTATCAGCTGAAACCCCAAGATCTTGCCACTGAATGACAATAACAAATTGGGAACCTGTCAGTATGTATGTGTAGGTAGGGTTTTTTTCCCCGAGTACATCACTTTGCATTTATCAACATTGAATTTCATTGGCCATTTTATCATTCAGTCACTCGGTATTGCAGAATTGTTCTGTTTCCCTTCACAAACAGCTTTTGTTCTAATTATCCTGAATAATTTTGTATCATAAACACACTTTGTCTCATCTGCAGTCCATTTATGAATAGAGTTAGGTCTCCATGAGGTCCCAGTGGTGGAATATGGACATTGACAATGCCTGGGCTGAATCCCACCTTTAATCTGTTGTTATACAAGGAGAGTTCCTCTTTCGCTCCAAGACAGATCAGTTCTTAAGTAATGTTTTCTGAGAGGTCTTTTCACAAATATTTTGGAAGTCCAGATATGCTATTCTTTTCATGCTTCTTTTGGACTTCTTCAGAGACCTCTCCACAGTGTGATAGAGGCATTCAGTGTCTCTGCTGTCTCTGCCATTTATTACAGCTTCTAGCAGTTTGCCCCATGGAGAAGTCAGGTTTAGTGGCCTGCAGTGCCTGAAATCCCTTCTGGATCTCCTTTTAAAAACCGATGTCACATTTGTCGTCATCTCTTCCCCTGATAGCCTGACCATGTTGGGTGCCCTTCAAATTCTTGTTTTAAAAAGAGTGTGAAGTGCCACCTCCCACAGGAAAGCTTTTCATTCCCTCCCCCTGGCCGGTTACTGGAATAATGCAGTAAGTTTTTTTAGTGGTTGTGTCCTTTTGCTCTAAGAAAGGAACACTAAGCCAAGAAATCTCCCTCCATCCCCAAATCTAACTGTGAATTTTTATAGTATAATGCAGTATTTGGATTTTTTGAGACCAGACAATTTTATTTCCCTCCTCCCTAGTTCTGGAGTGAGTTGGTCAGTGCTGCTGTGGGAGCGATTAGAGCGGGTGAATGCAATCTCTGCAGACCTCTCCTGCCTGTGGCCGTGTGAGTGTAACGATTCTTTGCCAATTTGGAGTCTGAACAGGCTCGCTGAACTTGGAGGCAGGCTGTCTAGCTCCCTCATCACATAAATTGAAAATATCTTTATACTCCAGTGGCACCTTCTTCTAAATGTCCTGAAATGTAAGAAAATAACATAAATCTATATCTTCAGTGATGTGGCAGGGATTTGCTAACATTTTTCTCATGGTTGCTGCTGTTCGGGGCAGGGGTCAGTAGCTCTTTTTAACCATTGACCTCAGAATGATACTGTCTAACAAAGGGCTGCATTGAAGACAGATAACACCACACTTTGCACATTTCCTGAGACACTAAAACTGCTGTGTAGTTGTACTGGCATCCCTTACAGATTAGACACAGTTTACACCAGACACATGCTTATAACTGCATCTACATTGAGGAATTTGGCAGTAGAAAGATGCCATTTCAAAAGCGTGCTGCTTACAGACATTACTGCACTGGGAAACGTTTTATAACCATGGCCCAAAACTGCCATCAGTAGAGGTTTTCTCAGCCTGTGCATTGCTTTGCTGAAACCAAAGGGAAGCAGTGCTGTGGAGCTGGAGGAGGAGGGATTGCTGCAGAAGAGGGTCTACCTGGAGTTCTCCATTCTTATCTCACCACTGGACCTGCCCTAAGAAAACGGCATTGCGAATGAGGAGATAAAGTTGAAGAGAAGCAATAAAAGAAGTTCAGCTATATGGACTTTCTGTTACTGTCCATAGCACTGCAGCCATTCCTGAAATTTCTGCCTAGAGACCCCTGCTCAGAGGAGCCATAGCCCCGCACGGGCAACGCAGGGCTTCCCTCGGACTCTGACACCTCCCTGCCTGATGAAGGGCAGGATACCGCAAGCAAACGGTCCTCCACCGTCCTCTTCTCTCCTCTTGCATTCATGTACATGAATTTTAGTGCTCTGTTCACTATTCCTCCACTGTTCTTCCTGTGTTGAGTCCTTTTGATTTGTTCATTTTTCCCTTCTTTCTAGGCTGTCCCCTGCTCACCTCTCTCTTGAGTGCCGCCAGAGAGTTTATACTAGTGCTAAATGTTTGTAAAAATCTACACTATTCCTGTGGGATATCTTCAAATACTACCTACTGTCTCTGTTGGTATGCTGTCTTCATGTCTACTGAGATAAAACAAACAGCAAGAGCACTACCACAGAATTCTCTAATTTGGGATTAAAAACATAGATCAAAAATTATTTCAGGGGTGAATGAACTAGCTGCTTTCATGCTGAAATAGATATCGCAATAATATCAAAACATAGCTATGGATCTTCTCTAATTTAGTCCTTCAGATTAGGATCCTTTCTTTGTTCAGGATTCCTCCTCATTGCTATTCATAGGCTTTCACAGTTCAGCCCCTGCTAGGACATCAGACTGAAGTAATGGGAAACAACAGCAGCACTGCATAAGGCCAAATCAAGAGACCGAGTTCCTGCTCAGCCACTGTAGCAAAAGTTCTCACTCAGAACCTATATTGCCAGCAAGACGCTGGAGCAGTTTGATTTTACACTTAAATGGAAATTCTTTGAAGTTTAGAAGAAACTAATCTGTAACTTGGTTCAGAAAGGCAATGAAAATGGGTCGTTAAACCTGGGTGTATCAAATTGCAATTAGTATTAGCATGGACAATATAATTAAAAGGTAAATTAGCCATAATAGCATAGACTAGAACACTTTTTACAGTAACTAACGGTCAATTGAAACCATGTACTTTGGTTTCTTGGGTTGTCAATGATAAGTTGAAAGGACAGAATAAGAGCCTGTATCCATTCATCTCTGGACAGTAATGTGTTCTGCAAAGTTAAACACGAAGAGCAGTGGCGTGCTAGCCAGCTGCCATTAAAATCAGTGGAAGAGACTAAGCAGGATTAAGGAAAGCCAAAGAAAAGACTCTACAACTGAAAAGTTTGTGGGTGAATTATGGATGTGGGGATACGGCCGCTATCTGTCCTGCTCCAAGGTGCCAGTAGCAGCTTTGTGCTAACTGCAATGAGCAGCCTGGGATCAGACCTGACCCAGTGTCCTGCCTGCAAACTTAAGTTGTAGTAATAATATAATCACGGTGATGTTTTAAGTGCAAATGAAGGACTTGGTAGCCAGTAAGATTTAGAAATCCCAGGGTGTTCATTGTATAAAACAACAGAAAATGTTGGGAAAGGTAAATATGTAATATACATAAATGTGGTAAATTGGCATAATCAGGGTGTTGATTCTTGGAACTTTCTCCAGGGTGCTAATTATTAATGCTGGGCTGTCCTGTTCTGCCAAAGGGTAAATAATCCCCTGAATAGAGGCAGAGATAACAGGCTGCAACTGGTCTTGTCTTTGTGCAGTGTTTTGTGCATTGATGAAAGGCAACCACCTTGACTTTAATAACAAAGGAATGTTAACTTATGCCTTACTGCCTGGTGGGGTGAGTCTGTGGTTTAGTAATTTGCTACTAGAATTTGGAGAGATGAACGTAGGAGGGTAAGAGAGCGTAGGTACCTGCCCTCTGCTCTCAGCCTGATCTCTCCGGGCAGCACAGCCAAACGTTGTCAGTGGCCCACACAAAGCTGGAGGATCTCCTCAGGCCCCTTCTCTTTGGACAGCTTCAGTGTTCCAAAGTGTTGGTTGTGTCCCGGACTGGGGGGAAGAGGGAGGGTTAGAGTCAGAATGGCCTTTTATTGTTCTACACTGATTTTTTCAAATGACAAAAATAGTTGAGGCACATTGGCAAGGGAGAAGCTTTTCTTCAACAGTCTCCTTTTGCTCTGCTTTTGCAGTGTGCAGACGTAGGAATCCACCATTATAGCAGCTTTCCAGAGTATTAAAAATCATTTAGAATGTTATGTGTTAAGAAAAGCCATTTGCAGACGATCGGCTCTCACGGTGTCAGACCTTCTTTTCCCTTGCTGTGTTTTTCACTGTCTTAGCTTAATCTTCCTCTTCTATTAACTTTATATTGGCCAGCTGGGAACATGTACAGTTGAGAAAACAGTCAGCATCAACATAAAAAGGTTAATTAAAATGATTAACCTCACCAACAATTCCCTTATGGAAAAATCCTATAGAATTTAATAGAAAGTGATACATTTACTATGTAGTATTTAAACTGTCAGAGAAAATTCTTAGGGAGGTAATTCCCTATTAAGTTCTATAACTTTTTAGAGTATTCTCCACAGAACCTTATTGGATTCATCTGTATTAAATTCTACAGCATTTGGCATAAATGTTTCAATGCTAATAACTTCTAAAAAGAATTTTATAGTGACGCAGGGATGTAGGGTTTGATGTGAGGTTTTTCAGAAGCAGGGGGGTACTTTTTGGGAGTGACCCACTGTGGTACAGCTGCAGTGTTATATGATTTCTAAATGCCAAAAAGAAAGGTAAAAGAAAACTATGTTAAATCAACCTAACATATAAGTGATGCTGCTTTTCCACTTATGACTTAGGCCCATTGTGTAATCCAAGTCCCTTGCTTACTGGAGCTGACAGGAAGAATTAGGGGAAGCGCACACTTTGATGTATTTTTCTTTTATTTCTGTGATAGAAATGAAACTATGAAAATTCTATTAGGGCCAGCTGAGAGTTTTGCTTGATTCCTCTTTGTCTTTGCTCATCTCATCTCCTTGAATGTAGTGCATTTCTCCCTGTGCAGACAGGGAGAAAGAGTGAGGCAATTGTTATTTGGGAGTGTCATGTGGATATAAAAGCTGTAAAATGTTCAAGGTTTTAGTATACTTTGCACTTTTAAAATGTAAATGCTGGGGAAGATAGCAAAATTGCTATGCAAGTCCTTTGTGAAATGTCTGCATAATGCTGAACTCTGTTACATCTGCTGTTTGTATAGCATTTCTCTTGATAATTTTTCTCTGTCACTTAGCTCATGATCTTTGTAGCAGCTGTGAGCTCCTAATGACTTTCCCTCTTAGGCAGGTTCTATACTGTTCTTTTTAAAGCCTGAAGTACAAAGTAATTTGGCACTTCCCCACATATCCTTGGGGAAAATTGGTTCTGTTTGGTGCGATTTCGGGGACTTGCAAAAGATTTGAATAAATATAGTTTCTTCCACAACTTTGTAAACTCCAAACATTGACATGTTTTTCAAAACTGTGTTTTTAAACTAGGAACATTTATGCTAGTGATAAAAGTGGTTTAGCTTTTTCAGGAAGATCATGGTTAAATAGATACCCCAAAAATATATAACTTGGAGGTTGTATCACACATGAGTTTTAGTGATTCGTTTTGCAAGACAGTCTCTGGAGTGTGTAACTGTCTAGGACAGTCTGGCCAAGGGGAGTAGCTGCTTTTCTCTAGGGTCAGAGAAAAGACCCTCCATTGCCACATTTCAATAGTCCTCTATTTTGTTGTTGGACAGTGTAAGTAAGGGATAAGTTAAGAACTAAAAATATCAATGGGAATTAGGTTTTAGCCGAGGTGTTATTAGCCTACAGCCTCAACTAGACAGAAATCTGCTTCTCTAGCTTCAGAAACACCTTGGCAAGCCTGGCTTCTTTCCGCTTTGTAAGTATATATATGTGTGTGTGTGTGCACATACAACCTTTTATTGTTTTCACTATATTGCAAGTTGTTAATCAGTGTCCAAACAGTGGTATTTAAAGTGTTCGCTGTTACCTTTAGAGATCTATTTTATTTATATTTTATAAAAGGCATCTCTCTGCAGAGAACTAACAAAAGGTCAGTGCCAAACGTAAATGTCAGAAACCCCGGTTTGAGAGGTTATAAGCAGATGAGTTGTCCAGCGGTCAAAGGCTTCTGTTGAAGTGGGTTTTGAGCATTGTTTCTTGAACTGCACTGGCCACTCTTCCCTTTGAGGAACTCTGTCTTCCCTTCCCAAGAGGGGCCAGAGTGGGGCATCCCAGGAGATGCAGTCCAGAAGATGGATGGACTGCTGGTCAGAGGGGACAGCTGGCTCTTGGGGTGCTCAAGGTGCATTTGTCACCAAGTCTGTGGAGAGGAGCATAACGCACCACGGAGCAGCTAATGTGGCTCAGTTAAAGCATGTGTCATACAGGGTAATTTTGAAGGACTTTGTGTTCAATCCAGCAATTAAGATATCAATATTTTAAACTGGTTTCTGGAAGCTGTTGCAAAAGAAGATATAGCTTAAATTATTTGGACTGACACATTTTCCATTGGAATAATTTTCATGCCTAGGAAGTGCAGCGCTGTACGGCCGACATGAACATCACTGCAGAGCATTCCAACCACCCCGACAACAAGCACAAGAACAGATACATCAACATCCTAGCCTGTAAGTAAGCACAATGAATCACCCCAAAAGGCATTCTCCTCTCTGAGTGTCCGTGTGATCAGAAAAGGCATGTGGCTTCCAGTTACATTATGGCATTATTAATTAATAAACATGTGAAACTGTGGCTGGGAGATCATCTCCCTACTAAAGGCAGTGGACCTTGTGACCTCTCTGGCACCAGGATTCCACCAGCTTTTGCTTTAGAATATTTTGCAGTTGATGTTCCCAGTGTAGTTTTAGAAGTAACAGTTTGGTTATGAAATTTTGTGGCGGGAGTAACTGGGATAAATTGATGACCAGAGGTCTTCTACCTGCTAATGTCTGACAAATAGCCTAAGAGAAGTGCATGGTGAAGCAAAGAGTTTTACTGATGATCCTTGGGATTCTCTTATAATCCCAAAGGTGTTAAATCTTACAGAATGTATCTGCTGTATTTCAAACTGCTTCAGCTGTGCGTATGACTTGCACAAACAGTGATCTTTGTAGCACAGTGCAGGCTTTGCCTGTATTCCTCTGAGAACTGCAAATCTGGACTCTGCTCTAGAATGCAAATTATTACAAGTCTGGGATAAAAATGCAGTAACTTTTTCCATGTCGTTCTCTGATGTAGAACAAAAGGCAGATATGGCAGTCTTTGTGGTTTCGGAACAAAGATGGAAAGCTGATGATAAGAAGTTCACAATGTTCATAAGCATAGCAATAAACCTTGAATGTTTTTGATGGCATAGGAAGGAAATGTGTGTCTCTAATAGATTCTCAGAAGTATAATCAAGGTGCCGGATGAGGACCAATTCCCAGACCTGTAAAAGACATACTGTATGGCCTTGGGCAAGGGGATTCATAGTGGTTGTCCCAGCTGTAGTTGTAGACATAGATGTCTGGTCCCTCTAGACACAGAGAAAAAGGTACCATTGGAGGAAAATTGGAGCAGATGCTCCAGTCCTCCAGACTGCCCCTGGAGGAACTTCTCTCTCCATTGGTGCTCAAGCAAAGCAACTGAAACCAAATTCTTCATGCTTGAAGTTAGCCAACATGTCTCATTTCTGCACATGTTGGAAGCGCCACCCAGCCCGATGCTGCTGCCTAGGAGCAGGAGGAGGACTGTGATTCTTTTCTGATTTAAGCCAGAAGTCAAGCACTTGGGTGGAACATAAAGAGGAGCTAAAGAGCATGACCTAAACTCTGTGAGTTTAGAGAGGGTGGTGAAGGCTCCCAGAGCCAGCAGAGCTGCCTGAGCCCAGCATCCAGTAGAGAATAATGAACTCAGATACTGAGCCAGGCACAGGCAGCCTTGTTGCCTACAAGAGCTCAGCCGGTGTCTCTGCATGGTGCCCCACGGCCCTGTTGAGGTCCCCTGGCTCTGAATCACACTACACTCTGTGATGTGTATAATCCTAGAGATTATACACACATCAGGTGCTTCTGAGGCTCCAGTGTCCTTCAAAGAGAAGCTGTCCCAGCACAAGCCACATACTTTAAGGGATGTGAAGCCTTAGGATGTGCTACCATGAACTGATGACCAAGAACAGATTGTCCCGCCTCCCCCTTGACTCCAATCCAAAGCCAATTCATTTCGTGTATTAATAAGGGAAATGAGATATTTACCTGCAGTTCTGCACTGTATTTCCTTAATGCTTCTCCGATGTTTTTTATCCTGCAGATGATCACAGCAGGGTGAAGCTAAGGCCTTTACCAGGAAAAGATTCTAAGCACAGTGACTACATTAATGCTAATTATGTTGATGTAAGTTGTTTGAATTGTTTTTTCTTCTCTAGCTCTGAATCCTTCCACAAGGAGGAAATACTGCTACTTGTGAAGTGGTCGTGTTTTCCAACTTCACCTGATAATTTTGTTACAAATTTCTCACTATTCTGAATGAGGAAGGCACCTTTCTGTGTTACCTTTAAAATATTAATATGTCTGCCATGATATTACTTTCATCTCACTTGGTATTATGGTTTTCTTTGAAGGGTTACAACAAAGCAAAAGCCTACATTGCTACCCAGGGACCTTTAAAGTCTACCTTTGAAGATTTCTGGAGGATGATTTGGGAACAAAATACTGGAATCATTGTCATGATCACAAACCTTGTTGAAAAAGGAAGAGTAAGAGATTTTCTAGCTTGTTAGCAGTTGCTCCTCCCCACCTCCCCAAATCATATGGGCAGAACTGGGTGTTAAATGGTTTGGGCTTATATATATTGGTATAACGGATAACTAACATAGTAAAGGGTTACAGAGCTTGCCATGCATTTCACTCTTTTAAAATGCTGTCAACACAAATGTAAAGAACTCAAGCCCTCAGCCAACTCACCCAACTCTTGTCTTTGCTCAGAGAAAATGTGATCAGTACTGGCCGTCGGAGAACAGCGAGGAGTATGGCAACATAATCGTCACGCTGAAGAGCACAAACGTCCACGCCTGCTACACTGTGCGCCGCTTCACAGTCAGGAACACGAAGATGAAAAAGGTGAGTAAAGCCTTCACTGTTCTCATCCAGGTGCCTTCTGGTTTGTGTCGGATGCAAGGCACACAGGAGCAAAACTCAGCGTTTGCATGGGCAACTCAAAGTAGTAGGTGGCTGGGAAATCAGTAAGCAAAGCCAGGATTACGTGGAGCCTATATTTCTTGTTCTCAAGTTCACTGCTGCTTTGGTGTCACAGTTATTGCTATTATTACCTGTTCCCACATGTATTTTTCCTTGAACTCTGTCTCCACCTAGCAGGAGGCAGAGCTGCAGAAGATTTCTTCCATTAGAGTCCAGCACTTTTTCAGCTGAGCAAGCCAGTAGGATTGAGTATCTTTCCATGCTTCTCTTCCCTAATCGTTCTCCTCTTTCTGCACACACTTTGCTCGCAGGGTCAGAAGGGAAACCCCAAAGGGCGGCAGAACGAGAGAACGGTTATTCAGTACCACTACACTCAGTGGCCTGACATGGGTGTGCCGGAGTATGCTCTGCCCGTGCTAACCTTCGTAAGGAGATCCTCCGCAGCCAGAACCCCGGACATGGGACCAGTGGTGGTGCACTGCAGGTAGGGTGGGTGTGAGGAACTGCTTCATGGCAAAGCGTATCTACTGCACGGTGTGTGCTTTTAACACGCCAGCTAAGACAAACGCCCTAAGTTATTGACACAGGAGGAGTGTGCCAGTCCCATGGAGCGCAGGTAGACAGGAACTTGCTTTGCCTACATCTTCAGAGAGCTCCAGTGCAAAAGCTTCCCAGCTGTGTTAGCAAAATCCTGTGCCGTGATACCGAGCTGCTGAGCACTGCACTGGTGTGGTTGTGCAGTTCCTTGTCCAAAGGTTGTTTGTGGCCTGCACATTTGATGAGTGGGTAAGGCAGGATTACCTCTGCTGGCAACCCACAATGTGAATACTGTGTACAAGTACACCTGGGCATGCAATGGCCACTGAACCACACTCATGTTCACCAGCACTTGCGGTCAAGAGAGGACTTCCCTTACACGAGTTACTGTGTGTGAGGGGAAGATGATGGGGGTTAGAACTCCTTCCAGAGCAGAAATTGAAAAGTTCTGAACAGCTCCCCTCTCCCTCATCCCATGTTGGGCCCAGAAACACCCTTCTTCCCTTCAAGGAGTCCTGCCTCCACAGGATTAGTCCCCTCTTAAACCCTGCCATAGTGTTGGTGCCACTTGCATTTCCAGAACAGGATTACAGCTCCACTGTGCAATTTAAGCCGTACCTCGAGGCTGAAGCCCACCAGGGCAGGCCCACAGCCTGGAGCAACCCTCGTGGTCCAGGATAGCAGCAGTTTGGCATAGGGTGGATCTCTATGTGGCTTCTTCTAGCCAATACCAACAGCAGTGGAGACAGGACAGACAAGTGTCAGATATACATCTAGTAAAGTTACCAGGAAACCAGAATATTTTGTTTAGAAACCTTCAGGGTTGGAGGTAGTGTGGAAATGAAAGTCTGTGAAGGGGAATATTTGTTTAGTTCTGTTCTGCTGTTGTGAACATTTGCTTGGTCTGACTGTCTTACCTGGGTTTCTCTTATGTCTTCTCCAGTGCTGGTGTTGGCAGAACTGGTACCTACATTGTGATAGACAGTATGCTGCAACAGATAAAAGACAAAAGCACAGTTAATGTCCTGGGTTTCCTGAAACATATCAGGACACAGCGCAACTACCTCGTCCAGACAGAGGTAAAGACTGCAGTGGGGTTGAATTTAAAGCTATGTTGGTTTGGGGTTTTTTGTTGTAATCAAAAAGAAAATTGATTTTTCAGTTACATCCCTGTAAAAATGTAATATATCGCCAGGCATTTTTTGCACTGGAATATCTTTTCCTAGACCAGAAACTTCAGAATTTGCTTTTGCCTTATTCAGAGTTGTAAATACTGCACTTGTAAATGTTTATTCTGGATTTGGCAGTATTTGCATGGGTGCCTTGTTTTGCACACCCTTTCCTTGGGTGTGCTCTACCCCTCAGTTAAAGACAGCTGTTTAGTTTATTCCAAGTGCCTACATGACATGCTGTTATTTTTCTAGGAGCAGTACATTTTTATTCATGATGCCTTGTTGGAAGCCATCCTTGGGAAGGAGACTGAAGTATCTGCAAACCAGCTGCACAGTTACGTTAACAGCATCCTCATACCTGGCATTGGAGGGAAGACACGACTAGAAAAACAGTTCAAGGTAAGGCTTATCACTGCCATCCAGAGAGACTTAATTTCCCTACTCTCTTTGGTATGGCCTGTCTTCACTGTCAGTTGTCATAGATAAGAAACCAAACCTGAACGCTTGGTTAGCACAGCACAGCATCTTGAGAAGTTCGGTCCTCAACAGCCTTAGCTGCAGTGCTGGAAATCAGTGCTAACGCTCCTGAAGTCAGAGGTGAGAAGAGGGACATGGACACTGATTTGGAGTGTGCTGCCAGTCTCCCTGTTCCCAAGGGGGCTGGGATGTTCCTCAGTCTGTGTTAGCGTGGCTGGAAGTCTTTCTCCAAACTATGGCTCTCGTGGATTTATATGGAGAAAGACATGAAACAAAGCTCTTAGCACCACCTACTATTTCAGCACTGTAGACAAAGAATTTAAAATGTTTTAACACCAAGAAAAACAATATACCTTTCTCATTGCTAATAACTGTGCTTGCTGCTTTTCCCTGCTATGGCATAGCTGCCTTCATCCTGGCCAAAGTACATTTTTTTGCTTCTATTTGAAACCTAAGATTTTTCTGATTGGATTTTATTAGGATGCATTTTAGTATATTCTGTGAGACTACGTTTCATAAGAAAATTCTACGTGACATCTGTTTTCACATCTAAACTCACTCAGTTAATTACCTAAGGAACTGAAACTGTTAAATTATACCAGGTGCTAAGCTATTCAAAAAGCGAACAGGCTCTTCTCTGAATTTGCTTGTAGAAATCCCAGTACTTCTCCATTATTCAAGACATTCCAGCTGCTTGATTACTAAATTAAAGAAACAAGCACAAGCGCACACACATGCACACAAAAGGCAGCAGGAGAAAAAGACTTCTTATTTAAAAAAAAAAAAAAAGTGTTGCACTTTCCAAAACAATGCTAAATTATACATATTAAGATGTTTTCTGATGACTTGTGGCAAAATTTCAAAAATTAAGTGCCTTTTTCAGAAATTACTTTCTCTGCCAATGTTGCATGGGTATTTAGACACCCCGTAACTTCTAATGGGGCTTGTGCCAGTACATATATGAGTTGAGTGCTATCTTGTTTAGAGTGCATTTGAAACTGGGACGTGACCAGCAGCAATTATTAAATCTTTCTCTTGTTTCTACTGCTACTGCCAAGCTGGCAGAAAATAACTTGCTCTCATACCCTGGTACCGTAGTTTTACGTTCAACCATCTTGGAGTAAAATTACACTGAGTAACGAGTGGCTGGTGCAGGAGACGAAAAAGCCACCTTCACCCTCTTTGCTCTGGAAGGGTTTCCCCATACGCTGGGGGAATATTCAGATACAAATCTGCCTCCCAGACTTTGCTTTTTGCCTCATAAGCAGCCCAGAATGAACTTGGCAGACCAGACAAAGTAACCCATGGCCTCAGACGCTTGGTGTGGTGGGTTCCCGAAAGGCCTGGCAGAAAAAGACATCCTGCAGGAATGATCCAGCTTTTGTTTTAGAAGAAAACATAAAAGTTTTGTTGTTATTTTATTTTGCTGGCTTTTTTTCCTTGAGACTTGCTTCCAACTGAACGTATCTGCAAGTCTTTGAAATATATTCTTAAAGATAACTAAACATGGTATTCTCTGAAAATACATTTTGATGGAACTTCATTTTCGAAGCCGAGAGCTGCAGAGATCTTTTTATCCATTAAACATGTTGTATGAAAAGGATGATTTCCATTGGCATCTTGGTACTTCAAACAAGTTTAACAATGCAGTTTATTCTTCTACTGATGCATCTTCGCCGGAGTTGGCAAAGAAACCTCCTCTCTTCATTTAGAGCGCTGTGAGGACTGACTTACTACTTTATTCCCTTTCAGCTGGTTACGCAGTGTAATGCAAAATACGTGGAATGCTTCAGTGCTCAGAAAGACTGCAACAAAGAGAAGAACAGGAACTCATCAGTCGTGCCGTGTAAGATCACATCTTCGGTTTGATTACTGCCTGGCATAACTTTTTGTAGTGAATTCTCCTGGTGTTATGCATGAAAAGGCATAGCCACTAGGAAGGAGAAATGTAATCGCTTGTTCAGACCAAGCTGTCTTGTCTTTCGGAATTACCCCGATGACACTGAACAAAAGAAAATAGTTACAGTGTCAGCCAGATATACTGCCCAAGTGAAACGTTAATTTGAAGTGCTTAAGAATTTGAATAATTAGGTAGGGGATATATCTGTGGAATACTGACAGAATTCCTTTGATACTGCGTCCAGCTCTGGTGAGATCCCCCAGTGTGATTGGCACAAGTTGTTTGTAATTCAGCCTCTACACTCAATTTCTGCCTGTGAGCCTTTCCTAGATTTGAAGGTATTTAGTGCCCAAGGATGTGGTTTCACAGCACATTAATGCTTCACGTCTCATCCGTGCTTATCAATATCTAAAGGGTGGGTGTCAAGAGGATGGAGCCAGGCTCTTTTCAGCAGTGCCCAGCGACAGGACAAGGGGCAACAGGCAGAAACAGGAACATGGGAAATTCCACCTCAACATAAGGAAAAATTTCTTTCCTTTGAGAGTCAGAGCACTGCGACAGGCTGCCCAGAGAGGGTGTGGAGTCACCTTCTCTGGAGCTATTCCAACTACCCCTGCTCTGGGTGATCCTGCTTTGGCAGGTGGCTGAACTAAATGATCTCTGAAGGTGTCTTCCAACCCCTACTATTCTATGTTTAATAGGGAATCTGTGCAGTTGCCAAGCAGTATGAATTTGCACCAGACCAAGCATGGGCACAGTGTTGTTCCCATCACATTACCCAGAGTATAGGACATACAGGACAGATGATAGCCAAACTAGGACAAAGGGGTAATGGCACAGATACAGTCCATCATGAAGTTTGTTAATAGAAAGGGAAGTAATTAGGATATGTCTTTAAAGAAATGTGAATGGGGCAGAAATAGAAACAGTCTATACAACTTTTGCCTTTCTGTCATGTTGCTGCAGTGATTTCAGTTTGGCACTTGGGGCCTGTCAGTTGGTTTGAGGATGTTGTTGAACTCAGCCCTCAACCACAGAGGAGTGCAGATGCGCTAAAGAACACGCACACATGCTTCTGGGTGGTTACCCGTGGGGAAGGGGGTTGTCTCTGGAGGTTTCCTCACCCTCCAGCTGGGAGGAGTGAGTGATGGTAGTGCTGTGGAGTGGTAAGGAAAACAAAATAAATCAGCTGGGTTTGTGTGCTGCTGGAGACAAATGGAACACTACAGTCAAGAATTACCTGAAATCCCCTGTTATCACTGCATATACTGTTATTTGGTAATTCAGCCTGCTGTGAAAATCTTTGCTATAGTAAAATTTGATTCTTGAAATTACTTTGTCCTTGTGGGAATATTGTGCAACATTCTCTTTTATATCCTGTGTTAGCAGGCAATGCTTTAACGCAGTTAAAGTGCTGGTCTGCTCCTGTGGGAGAGGGGAGCTGAACACTGTTTGGTTTGTTAACGTTGGAGAAATTCTGACTTTCTGCATTGTGCCATGACCAGACTTTGATCTTTTTTCTTTTTTTTTTTCCTCTCCTCTCTGTATTTTTTATCTTATAGCTGAGCGTGCTAGAGTGGGCTTGGCACCGCTGCCTGGAATGAAGGGAACAGATTACATTAATGCCTCTTATATCATGGTGAGGAAGCCAACACCTAATTACAAAGTAAAATCAATTCTAAGGTGCTAAATACCAGATGCCTATAATTGTCTTAATTCTGTATGTAATGGCTGTGTATTAACAGATGAGATTTTAACACCTTCCCCATAATGTAAAGCTATTAACTGTGTTTTATTAAAGATTGTTACCTAAAAGAATTAAATACAAGATGCATTTAGAAGGAATGTGTATTTCCATGAGATACAGTCAAATAAATACTGGTATTTAGAGTAAATGAAAACAACAGGGACTGCAGAATGGAAATGGACTTATAATATTATAGTCTGTGTGAAAACATTGTGGAATAAAATGAAATAGGATCATTATGTGTCCCCAAAGATGAAATTAATGCTTTAAAAGTATTGAAGGCAGTAAGTAACTGTGGTTTGTTTTGCTGCAAAAGGGCTACTACAGGAGTAACGAGTTCATCATAACCCAACATCCGCTGCCACATACCACTAAAGATTTCTGGCGAATGATCTGGGATCACAACGCACAGATCATCGTCATGCTGCCGGACAATCAGAGCCTGGTGAGTCGAACGTGTTCCTGCCTGTGCAGTGCCCGCGCAGGGTCACTTCGTTATGTGCTAGCCCTGTTCTCTGGTTGAAAGCAAAGCCATAGATGATGAGCCACCATCTCAAACTTCACCATAAGCTTGCAGCAAAAAGACAAATTCTGAGATGCGGGGTGTGGTGCTTCACCCTCCCCTTCTGCACTCGCCCTTGGGAAAGACATCCCGAGCTGGATGGACCACAATGTGCACAGGCAGCACGTTACAGGAGATGATGAGTGTGAAGGTCCTGAGGGCTGTAGGGTGCAAGGTACTGAGGTGACTGGGTGGGCCTGGCCATGGGTAAAGGCTATGAGAGAAGCAGAGATACAAAGCAGGGACAGGAGGATAGCTGCTTGTTTGCCTGGGGACTTAAGGTTCAGGCCATGTAGGGCTACATCTGCGCAAGGTTACAAATGCTATTTTTGATGAAAGTAAAAAGCAAACATGTATGTTAATTTAAGTGGAAATAATGAGACAGACAGAGAGGGAGAAAAAAGGAGGCACGGGTGAAGGGCTAATCACTACTTCCCGCTTTACTAGCATGTCTCAAGAGGGCGCGTTGAAAAGGATTAAGAACTAAACGGTTCGTTTTTTCATGCACGCATCACCGAGGTGCACAGACGATTGTAGCTGAGAGTGGAAGAGAAACCACCTTCATTACAGCAGGAAAATAGCAGTCATGAGGGGCTACTAAAGAGGCAGCAGTCGATACACTTCCTGCGTGCGGCGCAATGAAAGGGATTGCAGGCACTGCCAGGCGAAGAGCATTCAGAGAAATCCAATCGAATCAAAAAGCACTAATGAAATGAAAGTGTGTCAGGTGGAAATGAAGAGGCTGATCTTGTCTTTACAAGTACATGAAATAGCTCTGCAGAACAATAGTGATTAAAGAGTAAAGCAGCAATGCTGGACTTGCCCACATCCTTTGCAAGGATGCCTGGTCCCTGCTTTCACCTTCAAGGTTCCCAGGGTGGAGGTTGGCCATCAGGGCAGTAGCATCTGTGCATAGACTCAGTGTTTGGTGTGGGTTGTTGGCAGACAAGGATATTTTTACAAGGCTCAGAGTATTTGGGTTTCTTCCTTCCTTCTCACTCCTTCCCTCACTCCTAAAAATTCAAGCCCTACATAAGTATTCATCAGTCTTCTACCTAGACCTGATTCACAGACCCTGAGTTTCAGATTACACCACAATAAACACAAATTAAAAATAATAAGCAATTAATTTTTAAAGGTTAATGAGTTTTTTCTAAGTAAATACCTGATTTTCATGCAACACTGTGTAGGCAGGCAGTAATAAAGCCTGGGATACAACAGAAAGGTTAAGTATGAGTGAGCTAAGATAACCATTTCCCTGTGAAACCAATTAAAAAGCAGATGTTACCTGTTTGGACACACGAAGGAAGGATCTGGCAGGCTTACTGCCTACTGTAATTGTAAATCTGTTTTAGACAGAAATGGTTTTTAAAGGTCAGCTCCTGATCATCTCTATTTATCAAACCAATTTTCTGATCCACTGGATTTTTGAGTCACACACAAAGTACCTGAAAGGTTGCAGTAGTGTGTTGTTCTATTCCTCCAGGCAGAAGATGAGTTTGTGTACTGGCCAAGTCGCGAGGAATCCATGAACTGTGAGGCCTTTACTGTGACCCTTATCAGCAAAGACAGACTGTGCCTCTCTAACGAAGAGCAAATTATCATCCATGACTTTATTCTTGAAGCTACCCAGGTAAAATAAACCTCCAAACATGGGCCTTGCCTTTTCATCAAAAAGTTACTGATGTCATTTAAATATGGAAGGAGTTCAGAAACTGTTTTGAAAAGGATTTACTTGTAAATGCATGTGCATGCATGTTGCTCACAGGGAAGGATATTTTCCTTGACTCCTCTCCCTTTCATATCTTCTACTTCCAGGTAGCTAGTGAGACCATAGTATTAATTATTTGTCTTATTTGAAAGTGAAGACAAATGGGTTTTCATTTTGAAATCACACAAGTAGACTGAACTATGTTTTGTAAAGTACACTGAGATTTATTGTCTTATTTCTGCTTAAAAAGTCAGCATTTATAGTTTAATTTTGGGGTGTGTGTGTCTTAATTAAGGGGTTTTGCTTGAGGATATTTCTTTTGACTTGTAAACCTGCATCTAATTTACTGTTGGGATTCAAGCTGGATTTTGCTGCAAAACATTAGTTTGCAAACCCTTTTAAATTTGAGTTCCTTGGTTGCCCTGCTCTTGTTTGACTTCTGAGCTATAAGGGCTCTGAGAGAAGATTTATACAGATATAAGCCCTAAACTCAAATACAAAGTCTTTTATCAACTCAACATTTGGTTAAAGTTGCATTATTTTAGGGTGTTCACTGTTACAGAGGCACTAGAGCTGCGTGTCTGTTGTCTTCTTTCTGTATAAACTGATTGGAAAAAGAAGGTATCTCTTCAGTTTGTAGTGAGGCTCTTCCCTCTTTCTGCATGGAGTAGATAAATGTGAAACTAAAGTAGCTAATGCCCAGGCTGGTTTTTCATTGCAGGATGACTACGTTCTGGAAGTCCGCCACTTTCAGTGTCCTAAATGGCCAAACCCAGATGCTCCCATAAGCAGCACCTTTGAACTTATCAATGTAATCAAGGAAGAGGCCTTAACAAGGGATGGCCCCACCATAGTTCATGATGAGTATGTCATCTCTTTTCTTCATTTATGTGCAGGTTGTACAAGGAGTTACTCAGCTACAGGACGCCTGTTAGGACTGATGTCCATTCTTGCATGGAGCAGTTGGGATTTAGTGGTCTAGAGAACAGGATCAGAACATTTAAGCTTCCAGTGATGAGTTTTCAGGTGGCATCTGAGGGCAAATATGTTTTGCTTAGTGTAGTTTTTATGCCGGTCACAATCTTAGGTGGACTCAGAAAGTCAGGCTGTATTTGCGTTGTAAGCATTTTGGGTTATTTTGCACCTGGAAGTATCCCAAGCAAATTCTACAACCTGTTTCAGAGCCCAGCAGAGCCCTGGTTTAGATAAGGCTCTAAGTAGCCCAATGTAGGCTTATGGAAACCAGTTGCAAAACAGCCCTGAGCTTCAGTCTGACAGCTTAGGTTTAATGTGCCCTGTAAGACAGAACACGCTCAGCTGTATCTCATGATACAGGTCTCAGCAGAAGTATCTTAGAATCATAGAATCATTTAGGTTGGAAGAGACCCCTGGGATCATCAAGTCCAACCGTCAGCCCTACTCTACAAGTTCTCCCCTACACCATATCCCTCAACACCACATCTAATCTACTCAAACACAGTCAGGGAGGGTGACTCCACCACCTCCCTGGGCAGCTGATTCCACTGACTGACCACTTTCTCCGTGAAAAATTTTTTCCTAATGTCCAGCCTAACCCTACCCTGCTGCAGCTTGCAGCCATTCCCTCTTGTCCTGTCGCTCATTGCCCGTGAGAAGAGACCAGCACCAATCTCTCTACAGTGCCCTTTCAAGCAGTTGTAGAGAGGGATGAGGTCTCCCCTCAGCCTCCTTTTCCTCAAACTAAACAACCCCAACTCCCTCAATCGATCCTCATAAGCCTTGTTNCCCTGCCCTCAAGCAGATCAACACTCCCACCCAACTTAGTGTCATCTGCAAACTTACTAATAGTGTTTTCTATGTCCTTATCTATATCATCAATGAAGATATTAAAAAGGAAAGGCCCCAATACTGAGCCCTGAGGAACACCACTTGTGACCGGCCGCCAGCTGGATTTAACTCCATTGAGCACCACCCTTTGGGATTGTCCTTCCAGCCAGTGCTGGATCCAGCAGATTGTATGTTTGTCCAGGCCATGAGCAGCCAGTTTTTCCATCAGAATGTGGTGGGGGACAGTGTCAAATGCTTTGCTAAGATCCAGATATATTATATCCACTGTCTTCCCCCCATCCAACAATTGGGTTATCTTATCATAGAAGGAGATCAGGTTCGCCAGGCAGGACTTGCCTTTCATAAACCCATGCTGACTAGGCCTGATCTTGTGACTAGGCCTGATCTTGTGACAAAGGACCCAGGTTTTCTGAGAGCAGGTTTGTTTTTTGTCTTTCCCCAAAAACATTCCAGGGGCCACTATGGTGCCAAGTAGGGGGGAAGGAACCTGTTAACAGGGGGCCATCATGCCCCAAGGCTTGTCTCTTCTGTGGTGCAGTGGTGAGCATTGTCTTGGCAGGTTCATTTGAATGCCCAGTTACACAGGGTGCTAAATATTGCATTGCATATTATTACTTTGCACACATTATGTAGCTGCCAAAATACCATCATAGTGAAGCTGGAGCCTGAGTCTAACAGGATCCCCTTGGAGGCATTGTTTCCTGGCGGACAGAACACTTTCTGCAGTCATTCTGCTGTTAGAATTCCAATTTGTGACACTGCTTGAGTTGCCCCCTGAGCAAAGACCAAGCCAGCATAAACGACTGAGATACCTGCACCCCCCTGCTCTAGAGTCCACTAGACATTTTGTCATTGCTACATAACAGAATTGGTGGGAAGGTCTTGGAAATCTTCACCTTTTGGTTGTAGGGATATATGCAAAAACTGGTATTTCCGTGGTCAGATCAGCCTTTGTGCTGACCTGGGGTTGCAGGCGGGTATCTGCAGTTGCTGAACAGGCTTTCCCTTCACACCGGGGTGTTGCTGCTGTGACAGGTCTTTTCCCAACAGACTCCTGCAAACGGCACCTTGGGCTGCAGCAAGTAGTTTTTCTCCCACCACCTCCTGCCTCGCTAATGCACAAGCCTAAGCTCTGCTGCCTTTTGCCAGCACTGATTAATTCCAGGCTCGATTTAATATTCATGCTGTGGGTAGTCTGAAGTGAGGTTTTGCTACTCTTGCAGTATTTAAGATTATGTTTTACAAAATTGGAACCATTATTGATTTGGGCATTTCATGCTAGACAAAAAAAAAAAAAAATCAAAATCAAAATTGCGTTCCTAACAGTGCTGAGTCATTCTTTCTGTAAATTGCATTTTTGGTTTATTTGTCATATTCAATGATTTTATTTTTATGCCTAATACATAATGTGGATTCTGTTTTTCATTGGGGCTTAAGCAAATGTAGCTGAAAATGAAATTTTCCCTTTGCTACATGCAACAACTATATCACATAATCCACTAATAATTACAACTGCAGATTCATTCCAAATATATAAATTTGCAGACCCTAAATGCCTATGGTATTTAGGAAGTGCATGGTGAGATGAACTTGATAACAACATTTCAATGTTCAGAAATTCCAACTTGACATAGTTGTACAGATTTTTAAACATAACTTCCCATATGTAGGCAAGTAGATAAAGATTTGTTGCCTAATTCCCCAAGAGAAAAGCCTTCAGGTTGTTGGGAGCTGGAGGTTATCAGCCCAAGTAAAAGTGGGGCCATTAGACCCTCAGAGGCATTTAGTTGTGTCCCATCAGGCACAAGGATTGACCACTTTGTCCACTGTCCCTGTAGGTGATCAGTCACTGCTGGCTACATAGTTCTGCCGGAGCTCTGCTTCTTCAGACTTTTCATCAAATATAGCAGATCTATTGTCATTTGATTTTTCTTTCCCATTTCTAGGCAAATTGAGTTTGCAAAAATCATACGAAATTGTCAGCATATGTCTTGATTTCCATGGGAATGTAGTAAAAAATCCTAGTGGTAATCTGAAGGTACCAGATGGCTTTGCGGTACTTGCCAGTTATTTCAGTTTTCATGTAGAGCTCTCCAAACCGTTCAGAGAGCAAGTCAGCACCAGTGTCCCCTTTTATGGGTGTCCCCTTAGACAAAGACCTTATCAAAGTCAGAGAGCAAACCCATAGTAAAGCCAGGACACAATCTGTCTCCTGGGTACTGGGAGAGCAGAGGACAGTTGAGGCTCCTCAGAGGCAGTTATGGGCCCCTATTTCTTCAGATCCTCTATTCCACGCCCCACAACTGCCCTCATGATTCAAGCACACAGACAGATTTAGCAGCAATAAGATTTTGACCTGACCAGTACCTCAAGGACACGTTGGTTCGTGCTCCTGACGAATAACCGTTGCTCAGGTTCTTACTAAATGACAGCACAGCTCAACTCCTCAGAATCCTTAATGTCTCTTGGGTGCCCAGCTCAGGGATGTTGCCTTTTGCCGATGAATCAGACCTAAGGAACGCTTTGAGATGTGCCCCATTTACTTGTGAGCACCTCATCTCCGTGTTAGCTTTATATAATTGTCAGATGTGGAGGAAGAGGCAAAGTCTCATTTCTTTCTAATCGTTTATGTTTTGCTTGAGCTCCCACTAATGAATTTAAAATACGCTCAGCTATAATGCAGACGCTTCCAGTACATGTGCCATGTGAGAACTGATCCCAGTGTTATGCTCTCCGGGCTGGGTATTTTTAAATGGCTCTTGTTCTTCTCCTGATGGAGTTCTTTGTACTGAATGCTGCAGATATCCTGAGGTGTACCATCAAATTTCCTCTATAAATGAAAATTACTACAAATTAACCAGTGTAAAACAAGCATTCAATAGATACAAAGATAAACTACAGCAATCAAATAAGACTGTACCAACATTTTCATGTCTCTGTCAGTGCCCGGGTACGTTTCTGTGTATCTTATCCTTCTGGTGTGTCTTTTCAGGTATGGAGCTGTGTCAGCAGGAACGCTATGTGCCCTTACCACTCTGTCCCAGCAGCTGGAGAATGAAAATGCTGTCGATGTTTTCCAGGTGGCAAAGATGATAAATCTTATGCGGCCTGGAGTATTTACAGACATCGTAAGTCTTTGAATGGAATGAAAATGGGTAGTTTACAAGGTTTTCATCTGAGACCAAAAGCGTGAACTAAAACACACATTGTATGTGTTATCAAGCCCTACTGCATCTGCTACCAAGCAGAATTTGTGTTTGGGCTTTTTTTGTATAGTTGTCATTTTTTTTTAGAACCTTCAAACCCACACTGTAAGTCTCTGATTTGCAGTTCAGCTTCTTTCTCACTCAGTCGGGGTGGTCCTGCACAGGAAGCCCCAGCAAAGAAGGTCCTTTCAACTGGTCATCCTGCCAGCCCTGTTAATCTCTGTTGTTTAAACCTGGCACGTGCTGATCCAAAGGGGTACGGCAGGGCAGGTAGAGCTGCAGGGAGATAAAGCTTCACCTAGAAGGGGCTCTTCACTCAGTGTGCAGTGAGAGCAGCTCCCTGGCCCCAGTGTGGGTGGCTCTGCTGGTACAAGGGGACACAACCTGGGGCTGAGCTGAGGGCTCAGGTATTGTCCTGCCCTCCTGTAGTGTTTAATAACGTACCAGGAATAATAGAGCCTACCCCAAACTGGAATTTTGGGTTGACGAGGTTAAGCTAGATTAACAAAGGTAGTTGCTCTCCCAAGTTTTTTGCTTTGCTCTATGTCTGCTTCTAGTAGTGATTAGATGACTTTCTCTGGAAAAAAAACAAGTTGAAGTTCCACTCGCTTATGTACACTGAAGGCATTGAAATAATTTTTCTTTTCTTTTCCAGGAGCAATATCAGTTTCTTTATAAGGCAATGCTAAGCTTGGTCAGCACTAAGGAAAATGGAAACGGTCCCATGACACTGGACAAAAACGGTGCTGTGATGGCCAGTGACGAATCTGATCCCGCAGAAAGCATGGAGTCTCTTGTCTAATTGAAAACCTGAAAAGGCACTTAATTTGTAGAACTTCTGAAGACTGAGTGAACTTTTTTGAGGCCTTTTTTGCCAGACTCTAGGTTATACAATAACCCAATTACTTTTTTACACTGATAAAAGTTTTGATATTTATTTTTTGCCATTTTATGTCTTAATGGTATCCTACTGAGCATTTGCACCTCTGTTTATTTCACACAGTGAAACGCAATTTTATCTAGTTTGCACTATATGATCAGTGTTACTGCCTATAATATTCTAATACAAGAAAAGCCCTGATGTGACATTCCATGACAACACACATATGCTTTTTCTGTTTTGTTTAAATGCAGTGAAGTTTTTGCTAACTACAGTGACCCTCGAATCTTTCAGTCTTGAATGCTAGGCCAGGTGGATTCTGCGCAGGATGTACCCCTGCGTACCATATTTATTGTTTTAATGATCATGTCACAGTTTTGGTAACGGTATTCTGCATTCCAGAGGAGCGGATGAGCAGTGTTCATCCTTTCTTGACAAAACGTGGCAGGTGATTATTAGCTAGAGCGAAGGTGTAATAGCCTTGTGGAGCTGAAACAATTTTTTCCCTATTTCCAATTGCTGTTTTGTACACTTACAGGCCTAAGACTTGCTTCACATGGAATATATAAATTACATACAGCATAATTATAAATTAGATGCAATTTATATGCGGGATGCAGTGATAGGCTTTGAATTTACAGTTTCAAAGTTTCGCCATATATTCAGAAAAATGTCAGTTTTCGTTTTGAACCAGCCCTGTGACGGGAAAGTATTTTGGTTTTATTCTCATCAGAGCCAACCCAGTGAGCAGCCTACTACAACCCCAAATCAGACCTGTTTTCAGATATATTGAAGGTAGCAATATTTTACATTACTAAGCTATTCAATATTTTAAACACATTAATTTCCTTACTATTTCTTGAATATGACCTCACACCTAATGGTATGTTACATGATGACAGGCGTTTTTTAATTTCATAACTGTTAGATGCCATTTTTACAGGTGTGTAATTTTCATACTTTAGTGCTAAAACATAAAGTACTGATCCATATTTACTGGTGAAGCAAACTAATAAAAAAAACTACCTATAAAGTTACATTCTCCCTCTTTTTTTTTTGCCAGACTAATTCTTCAGCACAAACCTAGCTTACTGTGTTTTCCCTCCCACACCAACAAAACGGTTTCCCCCAGATTATATAAATAATTGAGTTGTTTGGAGCATTTAAGTATTCATCCTCGCTGGCTCCCTTTTCCTTTGTATTTGGTCACAATTCAACAAGGTCCATCCTTATTTAACAAATTACATAAGCACATACTTAATTTTCATGAAAATTAGAGCTAATAGTGTCCTTCGTAGCTTGGCTGAGTAGGGAGGGGTTATTGAATGTGCCCTGAAAAGGAAATAAGTTATTTCAACTGTCCTGATGTTTGGTATACGGTGAAAGGCACTATCTCTTAGATATGGCAGTAATTTCTTTACTTTTAAATTTAAACTGCACAAAACATGCATTGTAATTTTTCAGGACTCGTCAAAAAGTTACAGCCTATTTTTTTCAGGTAAAAGTAAATAAACCTCTTCATTTCTGCCAGGCTAGTCTTGACGAAATGTAGACATTTGGCAAGGTCCAGTGCATCTTCACACGCAAGGAAGCTGAAAGCAAAGCACTTGAAATTGTATCGAGAGTAGGTGTTTTGGTTCAGAATCTCACAGGGCACAAAGTGGTACAGCCTCACTGAGAGCAGAGGAGCTACATGAACTGGGGTGTGCTGACATCTGGCCTTTTGTTTGTAATAGGGAAAGATTTCCTAGTGTGGATACACTTGATTCATTCAACACCAAAGTATTCAAGAATTCATCAGCAGCCTTTCACACAGTCACCTTTTTATTTCTCAGTTGGTGGAATCCCTCCGTGCAAGTGATCCAAGTAACAGTATAATATATCCATGGTTTCAGTGAGGAAAACCCATGGCGAGGAACAGCTAGTCCAAATCAAAAGTGTGCAAAATGTTTCAAAAAGTGGGCTTTGTAGCTTGCATCCCCTTTGCCCTGGGAAAGCCCAGTGCCGAGGAGGGAGTCCGTTAATGTCTGGTAGGAGCTCAGACTGCCTCTCCAGTTGCGACGCCCCAGTAACAAAAATTGTTTAAGTAAGTTTTAAGGTACTGCTGCCTGTGAGGGCTGGAAGGTTTTGCCAAGTGGTCTGGTGGCCTGTGTCCATCCACATTAGTGGCTGGGGAGCCCCCGTGGAAGTGATTCTGTCCCCGGGCAATTCCAGCTGGTAGCACAAAAGGACTCTCATGAGTTGGATCAGTTCTATCTGAAGTATTTCAGTTCCTGGGAAGCTGTAGGGGAGAAGTTAAGAATTAAAACCCTGACAAGAGCTAAGTGACACAAAGATTACTGCAGGCATCAAGAGGGTTGGATTTGCTCAGTGCTTTCAGCTGATTACTTTTCACTTCAGTGGCGTGACGGAAGATAACTGTGGTTCGTGACACACTGCCTGAATATCCTTGGTTTAATCCCTTACCTTCTCACAAGGTTTAACATTCGATGAAAGAAGGGTGTGGGGGTTGAACTTTGGTAGCTGCTTTGGAAATCTATGCATTTGCACTGGCATTTTCCCACACCTGAAGTACTTGCTTGGGGTTTAATGCATGGGGAAATAATTGACACTGATGTTCTATGAATTCTCCTTGGATTCTTTTTCATGGGGGGCGCTGAAGCTGTGTGTTAAGTGCTGTGCTGACAGTCAGATAGCCAATGTAGATCGTAGTGGTGCATGAGGCTTGAAGTGGATGAAGGTAGGAATTGCTTTGTGAAGGTCGGGGATTAAAAGCACAGAAAAGCCAAATCCATTCTCCTCTAAGCAGCTGCAGTTCTGCTCTTACACGGATTCATGTCCTCCCCACCGGGGCCAAGTGGGACGGGCAGGAGGGGAGTGAGGGTGTGCTCTCAGAGCTGCGCTGAGACGCTCTCCTAAGTCTTCGTGGCCAAAGCCCTGCTCTGTGCATCGCAGCCTTGCTTTGCCACACCAACCCCCCACCCCCAAGGCTGTGACCACTTCTTGGAGTTTGGCTGGGATGTCTTTCCAGCATCAGAAGTTGCCAGACAATGTGCAGGCCTGCAAATTAAAAGAACCTTGAGTATATGGCATCGCTATAAACCATGGTCCTCGGCACCAGCCCTGAGAAATAAGGAAATAAAGGACTGGAGTACACATGAGGTTTTGTGTCTACATTTAGAAAATAGTATTTCTCCATATCTTGCATGTGTACTGTGCCCGCAGACCATGTGAAAGACGTAAAAGGCTTCTGTGTGTAGAGCCCAGGAGAGCAGCCAAGCTTTCCTGGAGGGAACGTTTGGAAAGCTTCCGTGGCACCTTAACATCTAAAAGGGCGACAGTCTCAGCTGAACGTCCCATCCTACAAACCCTCCTGTACGTGGAGCTGGCCTCGGTAGGCAGGTCTTGGAGGGGCTGCGGGACTGCTCAGGCATGTGGGGTTAAGCACCCATCCTTCTGCAGGACCAAGGTCTAGAAAACATTCATTTTAAACAGCGTTTGTCCTTAGTATTTCACAGTCTCTTGTTTCCAAATATTAATTTAGGAACAGGAAAAAGAAAAAACCCAAACCCTTGAACTACTTCTTGTTGTGGCTGTTTCTGTCCCATGGGTCTGTTCTAGGTTAGTGGAATCCTTTGCAGGATCTGCAAAATTTCAGATGTTTTTTCCAGTTTCTGACTGCTTGATTTGCTTGAACCCAGAGTGATACATTGGAATATTAGGAGAAGAATCTTTATGACACAGCACAACTGCCTTCCTATTAATCTTTTTTTAAGCTGATATATTTTATTTAAAAGCTAAAAAAAAATATAGATATCGATTCTACCAAAGATACATGCTACTAATTCTCAGCAAAACAAAAACAACTTAAATAAAAAAAAAATTAAAACATAGTTATCTTAAAGATTTAGCAGTCGTTCTCAAACTCATGTATTTTGACGTTGGATCTTGTGTTCTGAAGTTAATGTTCAAATGGTGCCAGTGACTTTTTATATGAAGGGAAAATGCCTATTCATTAATCCACTGCATTGCTTTTCTTCTTTTTTTTTCTTTTTTTTTTTTTTTACAGATGTAACTCAACTCTTATTGTTACCCCTTTGCTCTTCTTCTCTTTGTTGCCATTCTAACAATGTGAACTACATTGGCTTTACTTATTAAAGGAGAAGGAATGCAAAAAATAAAGAAAGAGAAGGAACTGTAATGAAGAGATTTGGCCTCAACTTTGTCTTAGCTGTTAAACTGTTTTTAGTGTTTTTGTTAACTATTTGCAAAGGGAAGCATTTTCTACAGAGGATAATTAATTTCAAGAAAAATGTCTTGAGTTTTAAGAATAAACATGTCTCCAAAAGAGGAGATAGTCAATTTTATACAATGTCACAACTCTCCAACATTTGGGGTAGTGACTCTTTTTGTTTTGTTAGAACATTTGAAACTAGCAAGCAGCCATTGTTTCTAAAGACCGAAGCATTCACCTGTACTCCTATTTTTTTTTTCCTTCATTTTTGAAATAGCAAAGTCATTAAAACTGTAAATATTTTGTTGCTTGGATAAGCATCTTCTGGGAACTTTGTATCTATGGTATATAATCATAGAATTTTATATTTTCATATAAAGCTAATTTTTTTCTAGTTTCACCTTCTTCCTAGTTCTGTGGTGGCTATGTGAATACATACCTTCTGTGTATCGAGGTAGTGAGACACCATCATCACACTCCAAAAAAAAAGATTTCCACACATGTCATTTTTTGGGGCAGTGATTGTGAAAGTTGGATTGGTTTTTTTTTTGGATTCCATTGTCAGTGTGTGCAATAGGAATTAGACTTAGCCAGTCACTGGATACGTTTGTCTCATTGATCCATTCAAAAAAAAGAAAAAAAAAAATGTGGTGTTTGGTTTGGGGAGAGGGTGGGAGGGAGTATTTTGAGGGAGATTTTTTGTTTGGTTTGGTTTGGTTTTTTTGTTTGGGGTTTTTTTGTAACTTGAAGAATCTTCTTTTTGTTATGTTAAAACTATATCAAATCATTCTATTATAGTGTTATTTAATATGTAAATTGTATTGCTATACATAAAATAAAGTATGGTTTTTGATGTATTTACAGACTTCTTCCTTATTTGCATCAAATACACATACAGAACAGATGCACAAGTCAGTATTTCATTGTCCCAGGCATGCAGGAAGAATGATGAGATCCAAGGCCTCCTTTAATTAGATCTCAAATTTCCAAGCAGTACTCAGCTGGGAACTGTCTCTCAGACACTGGACAGTAGAGATCACTGTTCCTTTCTTATGTGTCTCCAACAATTCGAGAGCTCCTGGGAACCCCTTTCCTTCCCTCCCCGCCGCTGGGTCTCTCCAGACAGTTGTGACCCATCCAAATCTCTTTTGGAAGGGGGACTGTCTCCAGAATGGGACCTTGGAGCCTGAGCATCATTGGGTGTGCTCTTCCTTAGGTCTCATCCTGGTCTATCAGCGGATGTCTGCCTGGGAGAACGGGGCCTTCCACCAAGCCACCGTCACTGGATTCTCTGTGCCATCCTGCATCTACTCGCTGGTCAACTCACCCTGGAGCAGAGGTACAAAAAGCAGAAGTTCTCATCTCCGTTTCAGGCAGAGTTGGGAGGGAGGAAGGGAGGGACAGATGTTGCAAATCCTAGAGATAAAGCAGCAGGTATTGCCCATGGAGCGAGTTAATAGTCATACCTCCCCACTGTGCCCGAGCCAAGAGCTGTCATTGCAATGGGCATGCCTTACACCAACCATGCTCCATGTTTAGCAACAAAACCCTGACAGCTCCACAGATGGCCCCTGTGCCAGCTCTGAGCTGGGCACGTGTGTCACTTCTGTCGTTCTTGTGGGAAAGCTGCTTGGGTCTGTGGATATGGCCTTGTCCAGCTCTGCTGCCAGTAGTGAGCTGTGGAGCCACAGCTCCCGCAGCGTGGGCAGAGCAGCACCCGGGGCTGTACCGTGGCGACACTTATATCACTGCCCTGCACATGGACAAACATCATCAATAACTGAAATTGCTTGTTGACATAAAATGGCTGGTTAGAATCAATACACTAGATGCCTGCTGCCTTTTGTGTTGTATTTCTCACCTGTAAGGTCCATGCTCTGGTTGACCAACAGCCTGCTGACTCCTGCAGTGCCCCTGATCTCGTATCATGCTTCCTCCAGCTCTTACTCCATGCACTACCTCATGTGGCATACCAGTACCAGCCCAGCAGTATCCCACTGGCAGGTGCAATCTGTCCTGCAGCTCAGGGAGCCAACATGAGAGGGCAAGGAGCCACTTCCCAGCCTGCCCAGGGAACGCCACACCAGCAAGAAAAGCCCTGTGTGCCCTAAATGCCAGGGGTGGGCATTTAGGGCAGGGCACACAGGGAAGGGGCTTCTGCCCAGCTTGGCTGCCATATCTCCATGGAGAAGCCAGCAGCCTCTGCACACACAGGTAGGTGGGTACATAGTGCTTTGTAACAATAATCTGAGGAAGCTGCTTAAATACCACTTCACAGAATCATAGACTGGTTTGGGTTGGAAGGGACCTTTGAAGGTCATCTAGTCCAACCTCACCTGAAATAAGCAGGGACATCTTCAAGTAGATCTCGTCACTGGCCTGGCAGCGTGGCACTTGAGCCCCTGGTCACCCTGAGCTGTCCTCTTTTGAGCAACAAAAGGGCAAGTCGGGGACAGGGGACAGGAGTAAAGGCAAAGCCTTGGAGAAAGTCCTTGTGCTGAGAAGCCTGGCTGAGACCTCTATTCAGTGGAAACATGTAGCAAGTAGTTCATTAATACTTTGGCAACAAAGCTATGATTTACCAGCACTTCCCACTCCTAACAATACGCCTGGATTAATTGGTGGTATCGGGAGATCCCAACTCCTCCTGTAATAAATAGCTAATGAGTTTAGCCTTTAAGGCTTCCAGAGGCTGCTAGCAGTCATGCTAAGCAGGCACAAATAATAGCAGCATTTTATTAAATGTATTCAAATGCCAGAAGGTGTACTTTCAAGACCTTTTGCAACATAAAAATAATTTTGATCAATAGTTTGGTCCCAGTCCTATTACTTACCCACTTCAAGCTCCATGAAGTGCTTCATGCACTGACGTGTCCCCCCCACCTGCTGGCAGCTGCCTTATTGATCACTTGTGGTTTCTGTTTCCCCTTTGCTGCCAATCAATGGGTTTGATGTCTTTCTGACTTTGTGATGCTTTAAGAAGCAACACTTCACAAAGCAATCTTTCCTGACACTGTGTTCAATTAATCTGACAGTCACTGGGCTTGCTTTTCTTTTCTAAAGTTGTTATCTTCCTTATGTCTTGAAATCCTTGTTTAGGAGTTGACGCCTCCTTTGCTGGTGTTTTATGTTATGTTTTTGGACTTTGAAAAGATTCTGCATTTCAGTTCCATGTCTCCTGTGGGAGCGGTTTCCAATATTTCATATTTCTCCGTGTCTGTGAGCCATGCTTTCTATGTGGCTCACAATTTCTGTCACTTCTAAATTGAAAACCTGTTGGTTGTATGTCCCAGATCACAGAATATTCTTGCACAATATCTAATCATAAATTCTTTGTTCCTATATCTAGGGAGCTGCTGAAAGAGATAGCTTCCGAGTCAACATCAGAAGAAAGCCAGAAGGTACGTGTGCTTTGTCTTGGAAGGATAGCATTATTGGCCAGAAGCCCAAGGCTTGATAGAAGGGAATGCGGCACAAGCCTCCACCAGCTGTTTTGCTGGTTGTGATGATCTAAAATGATGCCCCATCTGAAAGATGAGGGCCAGCAGGCTCTGACTGCACTGGTTCCTTTGTAATGTAGATGTTTTTCTGCGCTGTTTAGAGTCTATAGGTTCCAGCTTTCTCTGGGTCCATCAGGGGATGGTGCCAGCAGCCAGGAGTGAACAGAGCACTACAAATTCTCCTACATGTGAATCTGGCCTCGCATGGGTTTGAGACAGCTGATGGCTATATTGGTACTGCTCCAGAAAATGCATTGCTGCTCTGGTCATAGGTACCACACGTGTGCAGAAGGTAGGGTGCAGTCTTGTTAGCTGGTGTCACACCAGACCTCCAAAACAGAACCCGGAGGAATGAGGCACTAAGGCACCAGCAGGAACCTCCAAATAAAACCCAGGCACTGTAAGAAACCTGGTACAGATTCTTGTCAAATTATTTTCACATCCTAATAATGAAACTGTGGCTTCTCGACCATGCATCACACACAGCCATGATCTCTCCCTGCACCATCCACTGCCCAACTGCCTGTCCCTTCTCCCTGTGCTGCTATGGTGCATGTGACAGCTCCAGCAATTACTTGGGTAGAAATAGCAGTAACATCTGACCAGCCCATTTTTCTATTGATTTACACTAACTTCACACTGTGTCATGAATAGGCTGCATGTGGGACACAGATGAAGATTTGATAGACGGCTGGAGTAAGAAATAAGCATGTCCCATAGTCAGTGATAGTGGTCAGCGTGTTCTCACCCATTGGTTGAGGTGCTACCTTCCTTAGCGAGGCAGGAAATACTGGTGACATTGACATTTGCCATGAGCTTTGTAGAACAAGGCATAGGGGAGGGAGAACTCTATTGCAAATACTATCCATTTGGCACATGGCACGGCAGGTGCTGTAGTTCAGCAGCAGAGCTCTGAAATGCTGCATGTCCCTTCCTTCTATGAGAGCAGAAGACTGCAATCCTCCTCAGTTCCTTGCTGAGAAGGAAAAAGAGGGGAGAGACGACAAGCTTGATTGCAGGATAATATGAGATCTTTAGCGTTCTCTCAGCCAATGCATGGGAGAAAAATTATGATCTCTTAAAGAAAGCCTGGCTGCTTTCTCACTGCAAAGAGGTTTCTACATGGTGCACAAGAGGGATGGGACAGGGCAGGGGTCCTGCATGTACTAGATAAATGAGCAATTTTCTGTAACAAGGTGCTTATCAGGTTTCAGCAGCAGATGATCAAGAAGAATAGAAACCCATAGAAACCAATAAATTGAGGCCTTCATTACAGGCAGCCTGATGGGACCATCAGCACCACACAGCTTCACCCTCTAGGAATTTTTCCTGACAGGCTCAAATCATTATCTTTAACGGTATAGGCTCCGTGTCAGAGCCATTGGACAAACTCTGAGTCTGATCATCAGATGAACGTCCTGAAACTAAACAGTAGTTTAAATCAAAATATCACTTAATGTCATTTAAATTAAATATAATTTCATTCAGGACATTGTGAATTGGCATTTGTAGAGAACATTGGGTTGCAGAATGTCTGGTGTGTTCAAATGCCATGAGTGTGACTGACCAAAACACACCGCTGGCGGCTGCAGCTGGAATGCAGCAAGCTGTATACAAATAGGTGACACAGAATAAACGGGTTAAGCTATTTTACACTTTATTTAGCTAAGTATAGAAAGATTATCACGTTTTCACAACTAGCAAAAATATGTCCTTAGTTTTGCTTAACACTAGCTTTCAAGCTGAAAAACACCGTTAACAGAGAGGAAAATCATAAAAACTTAAAAGTTCAGTAACTTAGGTTATGAAAGGCTCTGCCTCCTGAATTCTAGTGCTTTAAATAAGCTTCCTTATTACTTAAATCCAATTTTCTAGATAGCCTCTTACTTTGAGCCTGTTAGACACATGTTATGCCTTTGCCTGAGTGTCTCCTAGTGACCTGTAAATTGATTGCAGCCTTGAAATTGGCCGTAAGTTAATCTTTGCTCTTTATTTTGTTTTCCTATTTTCTTTTATTTTTCTGAAGCAAAAAGGATGCAGGTGGCTTGTCTATTATCAGGACATAGATCCTGTATGCACTTCAGAAATGGTACCGACCTCCTAGCAATGATGTAGCTCCTGAAATCTGTAGCGGTAGGCTCTCAAATTATGAAGCTCAGGCTTGATAATAACACTGTGTAACAAAAAAATTAAATTCTTCTCAATCTTAGTTCTTTGTCACCACAAGTACATTTGCAATAAGGAGGGTTTCATTCATCTGCTAGGTTTACATGTCTCACGGTAGTCTGCTATGTAATGCGTTTGGAAAGAATGAGGCACACCACAAACATACCTAGTTGGTTTCATGCAGAGTTTTAAGAGTTTTACAACATATATTTGGCTATTTCTGTTTGCAATATACGTGTGTTAAGAAATGTCCAGTATCTTCCTTGCATCATACCAACTCCATGGCAGCAGAGTGCCATAGCCAGCTCTCATGTCATTATATCTCCATAGCATTCACTCAGTGAACTGGGAGAACATTTTATGACTGTGAAGTAAGAATAACTGATTCAAACTCACCCTGTCAGATGAGCAGAGCCCTGTCACAACACAGTTTTCTCTACCTGCCAAAATTTTCCTCCTCTTTCCCCAGCTTGAGTCATGGGCACCTGATCAGTCAGGACTCAGCACCTTCCAGTCCCCAGCAAAGATCAATGACTGCTCTCTGATTCATCATCTCTAATGGTTTCTGAAACACATTGTTGTGCTGGTATCCACAGGAATCGGGAAGATTAAGTATGTAGCTGACAAAAAATATATTAAGCTGGAGTTTGTCACATAAAAGGTATGACAAAAAGGAAACGAATAAGCTCCAAAATGACAAGTGAAAAGGACACAGTGATTTAATATAAATGGCATAAAGTTGTTCAAATTATACCAAAGTTCACAAATATTAGCAGTCCCCTCCTACCTCCACTTTTTATACCCTTATGTCTTTCAGGTGATGCTTGTGTTCATGCTTCTGCCACTGCACGTAACTGGGAGGAAGACCATGTTCCACTACACGATAAAGCTAATTTTGCAAACGATCACTAAGTCAGAGACACGTGTCACAATACATTCACCCAGTCCAACGCCCTCCAAGTGGTTTCCAGTCTGTTCCAAAAATTATATTGGGTAAATTTTATCCTCATAGGCTTTGCACCAGCTGAGGATAAAATCGCAACTGGCATAAAACCCATCACTTCAGGTGCTTTTACCAGGTATTTGTTACTAACAGGCACTTAATCACAGCCTCAGTAACAAACAGTCCTGATGTCTTCCTGAGCACACAGACACCCCTGCCCAAATTTTCTGCCTCTCTCAGCCCCTTTTCTTCCTCAGACTATAGAGTGGGCCCTTTCCAAAAAAGAGAGCAAGGTCCCATTATGTTATTTCTGTCTTACTAAGTCCAAAAAGCGTGTCCCAAAAAGGTAATATTAACTTTGTCAATTGCATTCTTTGCCTTTGGAGCTCTTATTCCACATTCTGCCTGCACTTATAGAGGCTTCAATCTTTATTGATTTTTCCCATGCCACCTCTCAGCATCCTTCCTAGGCAGCATGATGCATTAACTTTCCATATAATGAATATTCCCATTTGGTTCTGTACTCTGAAATACACCCATCTCTGAATGAGATTTCAGCACTCTGCATATCTGATTTTCAGTTGCATGTCACAGTCCTTATTTTTCACAGGCTGGGAACACCAGAAGAGCCCTCTAGACCCAGAGGTCTTGCTTTTAACACAATCACTGTTGTACTGGGGGAGGGGAGAGCCCTTATTATTTTTTAGACTAGCTCCAATAAAGTTATTAAAGCTATTTCCCACCTTGCAAGAATATTTCACCTGATGATGATATTGTTCCTGCCTTTTAAACTAATTTTATTTCAATATGGTACATTTGCAGTCATCATAATCCTATTGTTGCCTGTTATTCCCAGCAAAATGACTGAAAATGCTATTGCTTGGGGGAAGGGGTTTGTTCTGGTTTTTGTGGGTTTAGGTTTTTTTCTCTTTAATTTTATCTACTTTTATAATATCAGAAGATCACCCAATTTATTTGCTAAAATCCTTCCTGTCCATTCCTTTGTTGACTTCAGTTTCCAGTGAAGGGTAGAAGGTACTTTTGCAAACCAATATGAAGAAAGTCCTATAGTTATTCCACCAAAGGTAGGCTGCATCCACACAGGTAAGTGTCCCAGCCATAGTGCAGAGCAGGTAGCGTCCTTCCAGTTCAGCTTTTCACAGGAGATGAGGACATATACACATAGCTGCAAAGCTATATAGTCAGCTCCTCCACACTGGGTTTGTCAAATGGTGGCACTAAATCCACAGCCTCTCGAGGGTGGCACCTCCACAGCACTGGGGACATCCATAGTCTTTCTGGCCTGAATGGCAGCAGACCTCTAAATAAAAGAATTCCAGATCTTTTTATTTTCACTCTTAACTTTTTGCTGGGGTTTAAAAATTAATTTTTTAACTTGTGCGAAACAGGGTGATAATTGGTTTCCCACCATGCCATTACCACCATTATAGCTTTACACTATAGCACAAAAGCTGTTGAGTCCCAAACTTCAAGCAACTTAGAAAGTAATGAGCTTCAGGAGAGTGGGATTTTAGCCTTCCTGCAACTACAAATTCTGTGGTAAGTACACAAACCCCCAAGACTTTCTCAGATATCCACCCGAGCCTGAGATTCAGAGTGGCTATGAGGTACATAGTGACCAGGTTGGCATAGGAAGCCGTTGCCCCACTTGGACATCCAATTCTCTACCTACAGCTAGGGGATACGATTTCATTGATATGGAATAGTTGTTGCGGGGGGATGATGTCCAGAGGATGTAATTTCCCATACCCCAGTGTACTTGCATGGCTGTTCTATGTGCTGCTGTAATAAACCACTTCTTGGTGAAACCATTATTGCCTCTGCCCAGCTCTAGACCTGAGCTTCCTAACAATGCAATGGTGGGGGAAAAAGAAATTTCTCCCTCTCCCCGCACCCGAGTTCTAACTGACACAGCTCCTATTTACAGAAGGATCTTGTCAAGCATAAGCAAATGTTGAAAGACAAAATAGTATTAAAAAAGCGATCTTGTATTATATGCCCATTACTGCCATGTTTTGTGTTAAACTTCCTTTTATAACAGATAGTAAGAATTAATAGATATTTTCACAAATAGGTCTCAATTGTTATAGGTGATTACAGAGTTCAGCAGGTTGATTACTACCACAATAGAGCATTATCTGCTGATGAGCTTGTAACCCATGTTACTCTTATCTGTTAGGTGCTCATATTATCTATTAATAATTTATAAACTAACCTCATTATAAGGTTGTAGTATGGACTGCGACAGATTACAGCACAAACAGGCGGTGCTACAGCGCTGAGAAGTTTCTCTGTGCAGCTAATCCCAGCCTCATTACATGTCCCTGATTTAGATTTTATCACAGGCTGTTGATATTCTGGAAGGCTCCAGCTCTTCCTAGGACATGGTTATCAGTAATCTGTGTACTGCATTTCCCCACATGGCAACTGATGCCTCTAGCAGAAGCTGAGCTCTTGCTCTTGTATCGATAGAGATGGATTTGGGATCAAAACCAAGAGTTTGCTAATAGTCTTTGAAGTCAGCAGGGCTCCACAAAGGTTCGTGAGTCTGAGTGTAGTGGTGAAGCCACCATGATGGACATCTTTGCTCTCATCCCCATCTTTGAGCTGGTTCTTTCAATACTCCTTTCACAGGAGTTCTGTTTAGTGCCTGAAGGCATAGCTTCACCAGTACATGAAACCGTGTTTCCTGCCTGTGTCAGCCACGCTCTTAATAGATTTATTTCACTAAAATGGCCACAACATCAAGTACTAAATGTATAAGCAGAAGCACTTGCTGGAGAAATTGCCAAGGAAGGACTGTGAGCGGTTCTTTTCCTGATTTGTATGTAGAGAAGATGGAAAGCTTGGGGAAAAAAGTGGTTTATGCTCATGTCTTTCATTTTTCACAACAGTCACTCTCCAGTGGTATCTAAATAGCAAGCCAATGTGATTTCTTTTTACAAAATCCTCTGTTCTTGAATGTTTTTTTTGCAAATTCTCCCTCACAAGGTGGAATGCAAACACTGACAACCGTGAATGCTCAGCTGCAGTATCTGACTTTGTGAAAATTAATAGCAAGGCTGGAAAGAGCAGGTTGTTCACAAAAAGAGTAGGATAACCCTTCATGGTGCATATGTGCTTGCTAAAATCCACTTTTCTGAATTCATGACAAGACACCTCTCCCTGGAGCCCCTTCAGGCAGGAGACGCTCTCAGGACATTCAAGAAGAGCAGCTGGTCTGGGCAGATTCTCAAGGCAAAAATTTGGGCTTTACTGAAGCCACTGGCAAAGTTCATTTTGACTTTAGCAGAGCCAAGATTTTACTGTCACCTTGTCACTAAATCTCTTGGCTTTCAATATTACTGCATATTTTCCTGAGCAATTTGAGGCATATCTATTTCAATCTTCTGACAAAGATATTTATGACGAACAGTAATTATTCTGTTGTAGTAGTATCCTGGGACCTTAGCTGTGGGCCCATGTGCATCATCATGTCAATGTGTGTCGATGAATAATAAAGAGACAGGTTCACTATTTATGTATGTATGGTGCTCTTTACCTTATCCTCAGACATTTAAGCAAAGGAGTTTAAACTGAGGAGACAGACAAAGATGTGGACACAACCTCTGGTTTAGGCTGTGCCTAGACTAGAGACTGTCGGAACCTGAAAAGAATTAATGTCTGTTGCTCTTTAGCACTTTCCCTGGATATCCTCTGTTGTCCCCTTTTAGAAAGAGGATACAGTATGAATATTCCCACACTCTCAGTAATAAAAACTTTACTGCCTGTGTGACGTTGGGAAGGTCTGTCTGGAACACTGGTTGTTGTGGTAAACAGATTGGAATCCTGCACCCTGACTGCAAATGGATGTTTTTTTCTAAAGCATTTGTGTGATGCGTGCCTTATGTGTTCAGAACTACAAATGGGTCTCTGTAGAACATTTTGACAATTTAAAAAGAATAATGACATTTCTAACAGTGTTTCCACTGAGGTTAATCTGTTTTTCAGGCATGTATTTTGGCCTAGAAAGTAAAATAATCTAACTGCCTTGTAAAAATTTTACTCAAAGTAAACAAATACTTTCCCCAAGCCACATTCATTGTAAATCTCAGTCTTGTGGCTGTAAGATCTTTCACCATCTCTCTTCCTCCTCACTCTCCATATCATGCTGAGTCATTTTCTAAAACTAATCCAATTGCTTTTCTATAAGCAAGGGAATGAAATCTAAACACAGACTACACCGGGAAGATGATGAGAAGGAAGGCATATGTTATCATAACTTCCCAGCCTTCCAGGGAAGTTTTGGTTTTTTTTTTAGCCTTGCAAGCATATGCAACGGGAGCAAACGACGACTCTCAATAAACTACCGAGAAAAATAATACCTCTTTTTTAATATTTTTTTTATTATTATTACTCTCAGAGCTTGTATGGGCTTTGCAAATACACAGTTCGTTAGTTACTTATCAGGCTGAAACAGAAGCACTTAGGTTCTGTGGTAAAAGCACCTCAGCTTGGAAGAACAGGGCGGGTGGGTCACAACAAGGTGGAGAGCATGTCCTTAGGTATTTTCTTTCTGCTCTACACTAAACACTGGCAGTTAATACTCTCTCAGCTGAGAGGAGCAAATTCTGCAGCAGCTGCTGATTCATGTTCATGGTGGGAGCAGCTTCTGATGCTGTCCCACAGCCTGGGGTCACACACTCGGCCCTGCAGGCTCCCACAGAGGAACAGGCGCTGCTCTGACAGGAGCTACTCAAGTGGTGGTCCCAAGTACAGCGTGCTGTACTGTACCAGTGGCTGTGAGCCTTTAAGGCTTCCCTTGGCTTGGGTGTTACCCAGAGCGCCAAAAAAGGATGGAGATCAAGAGCAAGCAATACATTGCTTTTATCACACAGTGATATGAGATGGTATGGAATCTCACACTAGTGAGATGGAGCCACAAAGTGGCTCACTAGTTGCAGCTTGTGGTCAGCATGGGTCATGGGTATTGGCGTGGGTACAGTGTGCATGGTCTTCTCCATTCCTGCCACCCCACTTGCTAAGACTGAAGGCACACTGAAAAGAGCAGTTAACTGAGTGGCCAAAAGCAATGGAGTAGAGCTGAAGTTCTTTAACTTTTGTCTTTAGTGATTCACTTTATTTCTCTCTCCTAGTATGTCTCTAGAAAGTCTCAGTGACTGAATAGCTCCTGGCTTGTATAATTCCAACTTTACTGTCCCAAATTAAATCAGATGGTTCTTTATTTATGAAAAAAACTGAGCCCCCTTCCAGAACAAATTCTTATCCAGTTTCTCTTCTTCACCTGGTCTCTGATTTTAAAAGAATGTTACTGTATCTATAGTGGGAAATATGCCCCAGAAATTACTCCACTGATGTCCAGGAGTTCTTGATAAATAATATTCAGGTTACATAGAAAATGATCCTTTATTGCCATGATTACATTTCAAATTACATATTTAACCAGGTCACATCACCAAAAAGGAATTACGATGATTACATGAACAAGGGATTGCATTTTTGGTAGGTACCTTCAGCACCTTGTTGTGATGTCCCTTGCTGCCTTCAGCACACTGCGCGGGATCCATAGGCCATGGATCCCGATGATGCTTCCTACAAGTAGCACCCATGGTCTCTCTGACATGAATAGAGACTAATAAACCATCTTCTTCCCTTGGCTCTGTGTCCTCTAGTACAGAGACCGTGGTCCCTTCTCAGAGTCTGTAACAGTCAAAGCCAATTCTAAGTATATAAAAGTTATGAACTACATTTTTTAGATAGAACTGGGGAAGCATAATTTTAATCAGCCCCATTTGATTATTCCAGTTGGCACAGTGTGTAAAAAGGTGTCACAAATTATTTTGAGAGATTAGGCAATTACAGAGAGCCATTTCCAGAGAGGAAATATAGGGCATCTTGCTAACATCTTGATTTATACAGCAGTCCATATTTTAGCAACAGATCGTTTGATTGCTTACATAAACTAGTTTCATTTCAGTTGCTTTAAATACAGAATAATAGTAAGTAGATAAGCAGCTCTATGAATAACAGAACCAAGAAGCCTGGTTTCCTCTGGATTTGAGCTGGTAGCAAAAATCCTATACAGACCCTCTGACACCTACTAAATGGCAGGCTCCCCTTATAGCCTTTCTTTTTCTCTGAGTACCCATCTATTTTCAGAAAACTTCTGGAACCGCAATATCTTTGACACCAGTAACCTTGATGTTGGGTTTGGCTGCAATTGCTCAACTTCAAAAATTACTGAAGAGACATGAAAGATGTGTGCATGCATGCACAGCTACATGCACACACACGGAGCATGACCGCATAACTCTCATTTAATCAGAAAAATAGGGTCTTTAAAAAACTCATAGAAAATGCTGCAACTCTACAGCTTTTGCCACAGTCCTGCCTGTTTTCAGAAGAGTTAACCATCAACTGGTATTATTCTGCTGCATGGTTTCCTGAAGAAAGTAGATTACTCTCCCTAAGGAAAGTAATTTTCTCATTCCATGGAATGTACTACTTTTCTCATATTCTTTAATGAACTTACGGCTTCATCTTTTCAAAGAAAAATCTCCTCTACCACGTTATTGCTAAGGTGAAACACTAATGACAGAAAACCAAGCATTGACCCTTTTCACATCAGTGGCAGCACTGCCATTTTTACCCAGTTATTTTAAAGCCTGGGCTCTATAGTGCTGTCCATAACTCTGACCACAAATAGAGCCCTGCTCAGTAAACTCCAAGACAGTCAATCGGGCAAGAAAAATCCAAAATTATGTTCGAACTTTTTGTTATTTTAATATTTTAAACTGACAGACAGCATTTGAAAACAAGCTTGAAAGCTGAAATTGAAATTCACCTGCCTTTCTGTGCCTTAGGCTATGAAATAGGTTCAGACAAACTGCCGGCTACAAATAATGTCACGTAGGACTTTGTAATATAAAGCTCATAGTAAGGTCACAGCAAATAGAGGTTTACACTAGGAAGCCTACACAGACAGAAAGATCTTCCCAACACAGGTATTTTGCTAAAAACATTCCCTTTTTGGTGCCTGAATGGTGCAGCAATACTCCACCACAACTCCATAGCATTGATGTCAACGGCAAGCGGGCTGGCTTGGCACGGCAGAGTCAGGCAGACTACACAAGTTCTGCATCACACGGGTTATTGCTGGTTTTCCCTCTGCAATACCGTTCATAGCCAGAGGCAGAGAGCAGCAGGTGACCTGGAGCTTTAATATCCGAGTTTTCTCTTGAAGACCACTAGCAGCTGATTACAATATTGAGGCTGGTGATGTGATTCTGGAATTTCACCAGCACTGGTGGCTGCTCTGAAAGACTTGCCATTGGAAAGGCTCTGCAAGCCAAGCCTCCCTCTGAGGTTCTCACTGAAAGCCCTGTTGCAGACTCTCCGTCACAAACTGATGGAGGTCTGTGTTAAAACAAAACCATTTTCTTGCTCTCGCTCCCTTTCTGCTCTTTCTGGGGGGCTGTTCTAGAAGTTCACTTGTCTGATGCTTAAACACCGGCCTCAAACTTCTCTGTTCAAGAGATAAACTATTCATTGCATCCATTTGTCCTTCTGCTAGGTCTATCTTTTTGCTTAAAAAGCTTTTTTTCTCTTTTGTTAACCAATTAGATAATCTGCCTGCTTTTGTTTTGATAAATAAGACAAACACATTTTAATCTCTTCTCACAAGAACAAACTCGCACCACTCTCTGGATCATCCTAAAAGCTTTTCCTGTCTTCATCTTTCCTGAACTCAGGTGACCAGGAGCATACCATAACCACCACAGCTGGATAAATAGGTAGAAAGACCCATAACAGACTTGCAAGCTCAGCTGAACAATTCTCTCAAAAGGAAAACAGGGGTGAGTTAGTCCATCTTCTCCTCCATCTGCTGATTATGGGTAAACCTGAGAAGGGGGTATAAATTGAAGGATATAGTTTGTGCTGTAACTTGGTACTAGTGTCGATTACTTGTGTCCCTTGGAAGTATCTATTAATTACGCTTTTCTATTACTCAGATAACCCTTGCCTCTCGCTGCTCCCCATTCATCCATACAAAGCAAATATGATGCATTGCTATTTATTCTTCAGATAGTGTTATAAAGCAAAATTGATTCATTTTATGACACAGGGCTTGAGATATTTAGATTCTGTTTGCTTTTGTTAGATTTATGTGACCACGCTGCTTGCTTCTCTGCTTTTAGTATGGTTATTAATGTTCTAAAGGTTTTGTTAACAGTCTGTTTACATTCATTCATTCAAGCTTTAAAATATGTCCTGAAGAGAATTCTTTATCAAAACAGTATTTTGTGCTTCTGAAAACAATGTTACTGCTCTCCTGAAAAAAAATACCACAACAAAATCCAAAACCCTAAAGACAACAACCAAATTTTATAGAAGCAAAATGGAGGAATGAGATTAGTTTAAAAAAATAATAAATAATAATAAAAAATTGTACATATATATATATTTGCATATCTTTTAAAATTTGCTATAAAAGCCACCTTTGATGGTCTTCATTTCTGGTTACCTAATAAGATGCCATTAGAGTTTTTTTCAGCAGTGCTTAGGGCACTGCTTAAAATGATTTAAATTGCAGTTCTGAACACTCAGCCACTCTGAAAATCAGGCCCCATATGGGTCAAGTTGGTCATTTCCTCTTAACATGAACACTTAAGAAAACATGAGCTTTAAGCAAGTTGGTTCATGATTCCATGAATCCACCCTGGCAGAGATGGGAACAGACCGGGAGTTTTCTGACTGACTGATCAAATGACTCGACTCTGCTATCACCAAGAAAGAGAGCTTAAAGAATGACTCTGAAAGGTTATTCTCACTGAATTGCTGAGTACATAAAATGTGCTGAAAGAAAGGGTAAAACTTCTCGAAAGGATTTAGAAATGGTTATATTTATAATCTGTTGTGGTAGGATTTTCAAGTCCAGTGTTCAGTGAAGTTAGACTGACAAATTTATTACAGTTATAAGGCTGAGAAACCTATTAGAAGAAATATAATAGAAGGTACATTTTTGTGAAGCTTTAATAAGAACTGAAACAATTCAACAAAAGACTAAATTTGCTAAGAGGGGAAAAGTAATTTATTAAATCTTTCTATAAAGATTGACTGACCTTTCTTTAAAAAGAGTGGGGTTTTTTGTAAAAATTGAAAAGCTCAACCTTCATAACAACAACCTAGTAAAAGGGTTTATTAGAAACTGGCTTCTTGTGCAAGTTCAGTTATTTTTATTGTCAATACATGTTGGTGTTTTGCAATAAGAGAAGCATTGTTGCCTCTCTAGTTTCTCTCAGGGATTGAAGAAACTCATAATAACAGTATTCAGAATATAAACTGAACTAAAAAATAGAACACTCCTTCTCAGTTTGTATGGCAAAAAACAGAGTCAGAAACTAGGGGGTGAGAATTTAGTTCATGAGGAAACTGTGCCAGAACTGTGAAGGTGGTGTTGTTTCTTCTACCTCTGCTTACAGTAAAAGTCAAGCTATTAATATCAGGCATCTTGACAGTCACATAAATGCATATATTAAAATTCAAAGTACTTTTTGCTTCTGTAGATGTATCATTACAGAATTATACAGTTATACTGGAATACCAGATGGCAATAGCATTACTTACATATACTAGGTAAAAGTATTAGAGTGGCTTGTACACCCTGTGCAAACAGACTAAAACTGAAGACCGTGTCTATCATCATTCCAGAGCAAGAGTGGACACAAACTGTCCAGTCCATCGAAAGCAGTGTGGGAAAGCAGCTGGAAGTCTGTTTAAATAACCTGTGATTGGATTTGCATGAACTTTAGCAGGCACTGACTTGCTATTCAGTAAACTTGCTAAGAAGAACTTAAAATCAGGACCAAGCTGATGGACTCTATCCATAGGGCAGGCAAGATCAGTCCTGAGGAAGTCCAATGAACCTTCTTAAGGGTGTGACAGACTTCAGCTGTGGCTTGAAGCAGATGACCAAATGCTGATCAGGTACATAATTAAAGCCACCAATTTGAGGAAGACGGTTTCTCAAAGCTCCCTATCCAGCCCATACAGAAAGATACCTCTGGTCCTTCAGAGCTACTCCAGTTGCTCAGCCTCATGCCCTCCATCTCTGTCCAGGAGAGCTTATAGATCTGCACCGATCAGGGAGGGAGCCATGGAAAATCAGTCTTCTCTTGTATAAATCCTCTGATACGACTCCTTCACTTGAAGAGCCAAAAGGTGTATTCCTGTCCCTCTCATTCACAGGCATCCTCTTGCTGCTCTCAGGAGGTTCTCGGTGCACAAGGGAAGAAAGATGTAGCCTACGCAGGTAAGTGAAGAGCTGCTTGTGAGATCAAAGCTCCGCATCCTCGTTCCACACACTTCAAACAGGAACTGAGAACATTGCTTCTCCAAGTGTTTGTTTTTATTGGGTTTCCTGTGTTCAGTTTGGGGGAAACAGACAACAGGAGTTGTTTGAAATAAAGCTGTAATTTACTATCCTAACATGCTGAGAAGCAATTAGATTCAAGCTAATTACTGTAAGTAGTTTTTATAATTACTTGTAAAACATTCTACTACCTGTACATCTGCTAAAGTCAGTCGAGGCCTGTACATTTCTTTTCTTTTTTGGTAAGAGAAGGCTTAATGTTATTACTCAAGGGCCAAACTATTGAAATCTTCAAAAGGAAGCAGCTACACCATAGAAACTACTGATGGAAAGCACCTGTTAGGGCTTGCATCCCCTTGATGATACTGAATGGGTGGTATCAGTAAACCGTTTCAAGTATTGTCTAGGCTAGTTTAAATTTCACAGCTCTATCTGCTGCTACCTGGAAAGACTGCTCCAGAATCTAAAAGGATCTTTCTCAAAAGAGAAAAAAAAAAAAAAAAAATTAAAAATTTGCAGCAGAATACTGATTTGTTTTTCTTAGTTTTGTTCTGATTATCATGTTTTTATGTCAAAGCATAAAGAAATTACTCTCTCCTTTATGCCCTTCTATCACAGCCATTATTTTTTGCTTTGCCATTGGACAGTTTGGCTGGGCCTGATCCACAGTTTCATTCCATGCTTTCACAGGCACACAAACCAGCTGGGGTTCCACCACCTCTGTGTCCTCACACTCAGGGCTGTTGGTTTTTCTTCTTCCCACAGGTCTTCCAACTCTTCTTCTGAACTTGACCCAACTGTCTCTAGCTTGGACAATTATTTTTGTGCTGGCTCGTGGGTGCTCAGCCCACGTCGATCTGCTGTTTGTGTTCTGGTTCACCTGAAACACATCTCCTGCGTGGGGACAAATCCAACAAGCACACACAGGTTGTTCCCATTACTTTGTTGAAGTGTATGGTAATGCACTGGTAATTTTCTCTCAATAAAGTGTGGCTTCCATACCCATACCAGTCATTCCCAAACCAAATACACATCTTCAGCTGCCGAATATCAAAATGCAAATACAGGAACGTTCTACCATTTATGAGCTTCATCTCAGCTCTAATCTCATTACCACATAGAATACAACCATCTGTAACCATGAACAGAGAATGGTAGGGGAACTACCAACAGTAGGGATGAGAGCTACTCCCTGAACATTGGAATGTGAGGGGAAAGAGGAACTAGAAGTCTGGGTTTGCCCTTTCTCAGTATAATGCTTTATTAGCTTGCTCCTGCACTGGGAGGACATTTCCTTGCACACCTTTGCCTTTTTAGCTTGCTGTAACTTAAAGCAGCTTCACATGGGGCTTGTGCAGTGGATGGAAATGCTGCAGCTGATGGGAAAAACCTGCCAGAACTCAAGGTGATGGCACTGAGCTGCTCTGATGGGATTTCACAGCTCTTAGATTGTCCCATAGGCCTGGTATATTTTACCACTTAAGAAACATTTTTATGAACAGACAGACTTTGGACCTCCAAGTGGATAATAAGCTACTATTGCAATATAAGTTTAACTCCAAAACGCAAGTAAAGAAAGAAAAGCATGTAAAAAAAAAACCCCAAATGTGCATATTTTTTTAAAAAAAGTTTTGAAGTGGTTTCATAAAAAACCCTCTCTTTTTATTGTTTTCCCTTTGAAATACTCCTGTTTTTAAATCTCAATAGATAAAAACATTCCATTTTTTAAAAACTGACATATGGCAAAAATTGGTACCAGTAAATAAGAGAACATAAAGTTAAATCGCACCATTCTACATGTTAGTAAAAATGACAAAATAAAATACTAGCTATATAAACTACGCACAGGTGTGTAGCATATTACAAGCAAAAAAACATATCTTGCAATTATAAGCCTACAGTATTTATTTCACTTGTCTGTAATTACATTTTATACATGTTTGTTTAGTAATATCAATCCAAGACATCATTTTGAGGATATAATTAACTGCATGTTAGAACAGAATGTGTTTGACTGGTTTTTGTGTGTTGCAAGACTTCAAAATCTTTGTAAGCTGTGTTTAAGTGCCATCTAGTGTTACAATTCACCCGTTTCGCTTAGAAAAAACATTTTCTCCTACATTTTTCAGACTAAAACTGGTCTCTTCTCACGGGCAATTAGCGATAGAACAAGAGGGAATGGCTGCAAGCTGCAGCAGGGTAGGGTTAGGCTGGACTTTAGGAAAATATTCTTTACAGAAAGAGTGGTCAGACACTGGAATGGGCTGCCCAGGGAGGTGGTGGAGTCACCCTCCCTGACTGTGTTTAAGAGTAGACTGGATGTGGTGTTGAGGGACCTGGTGTAGGGGAGAACTTTGCAGAGTAGGGCTGATGGTTGGACTCGATGATCCCAAGGGTCTCTTCCAACCAAAATGATTCTATGATTCTAAAACCAAACTGCGGGGGTGGGGTGTGTGTGTGTTTTGAAAAACCTCAGGTTACAACACCCGTATTTCAGTCCTTACTCCATATTGAGGCATTCATGGAGTATACGATCCCAAGCCTAACCCTGCAGACTGCCACCAAGCAACAGAGAGACTGCTCTGGTGTTCAAGTGTACAATAAGCACAACTGGACAGGTGTTCTCGTTTTTTTATACCAGTGATCCAACAGTAAGTTCACACAAACACAGGAGTATTTAATGAAGACACGCATATAAAAACTTATAAATATTTGGGGTTTTTTTTCTGTAAGATGTACGGTATAACTGAAAACTGGGGGAAGCTGGGGGCAGACAACACAGCGATCTGTAGAGCATGCTACGATTAGATGCCAGAGCATTAAGATGTGCAAGAGAATGCCTTTTCCCAAGTGACTCCCATCTAGAAAGCCCTGTTTCTGCAACTGACTTCTTTGCTGGAGCTTCACAGATACACGGAACCACCTCCTCAAAACAGGCTGCTGTTGGGGATTTCTGGCTGTTGCTAGCAGTCTTTTATTTTTTATTTTTTTTTTTAATAAGTTTAAAGCTTATATTCTTGACAAGCTGGAAACTGATCTAGGTTGGGTTGCTCTTCTAATGAAAAAAAGACCATTAATAGTGAAAACCCAAATGCAGAGTTTATAGCTCATTAGCTGTGATCTTACAGAGTGTTTCATCTGCTGTCACATGAAGCAGCCATTGAGAAATTATGGTTTCCATCCTGTCTGTTTCCACAACGCTGAACAATTGATAGTATCTGTAGCTTAACTAAAATGTTCTTTACATTCTCTCCACAAACGGCATATATAATGGTTTATGTAAACCAAACTTCAATTTGTCTTTATTCTTTCTGAAATTCATTAAACACTACAAGAAAGAAAGATCACCGCCATTCCAGAGCGCTGGTGTAGCTCCAAAAGGAATATGCAAAACACTTAAGCTTTCCGTTAAATTTAGTGAGACCGTAACCATTAGCTTTTCACACCATTAGAAATGAGGACAGGCTCCTATTTCTCCGTATCATTTATTGGGAAGTCTTGTCTTTAAATCATGGAGGGGGAGAGCAAGGGGGAGATTTTAAATCCTATTTATCCTGACTACTGCAATACGCAATAAGCAGGGGTAAGTTGACAAGTACATTATAGAATTTCTACTTAATTAATATGTCATAAAGTGAATTAATGCGAGTTTGCTGCAGAAACATAAAATCAGAGAATGGAAAAAATGGAAAAAGATAAAGAATCACAGGAATCCCAAGCTTCTGATCAGCAATAAGGTTCATGATGAGGGGTCTGAAACCCCTAGGATCAGAGGATGCTTAGGAAGGAACCAGGGAAGACAAGCGCTTTCAGAGCAGCTTTTAGAAGTCACCCACAGCTGCATAAACGTGGTAAAAACCACCCACATGGGCCAACAATGAAGAAAATGAAGAAAAATAAAACTTTCAACTGTATTTGGCTCAGAATTGTTTATAGCTTTTGCAAAGGACAATGCAGACACACACGGGAAGATTGTGTGTTTTAATTCAAAAGTACTTTTTGATAAAACTTGACTATAAGAGATTAGAGTGAACCTCGGTAACGCTTCAGCTTTGAGGCCTGGGAGGAATCCTGCTCTCAACTCTCCAGACAGCAAGATGCTCGCACATCCGCAAACCGCAGGGTTTGGAGAGGGGTGAGGAGAACCCGGCTGGTGCTCATAACACGCCCCCCGCACCAAAACCGCAATGCTGGGCCTTGTGCGGGAAAGCCACAACCGTGCGGGCCTGGCTCCGCGGAGAACGCGACGCGCCGGTTGGGATGAGCGGACGCAGGAAGGAGTTAAGAACCGGCAATGCTGCCCTCAGCGACAACTCCGCGCCACACGGCGCGGGTTAGCTCTTCCTTGGCGTAGTTGGGCTAAAAAGCCCATAAATGTGTCCGAAACTGCGGCCAGATACGGCGAGCGTCTACTCGGGACACTGGAGCACCCCCCGCGCCGCCACAGCGATAACGGTCACAGCACGAGACGGCCGCCAGTCCCGGTTGGGCCCCGCCTCCTCTCGCTCCTCCAAACCCAGCGGCGAAGGCTGACGGCGACCTCGCCTGATCCCGCCTACCGGGGCGCCACGGAGCCAATCAGCGCCCAGGGCTAGGCTCCACCTTTCTGGCCGTCTCCATGACAGCGTGGGGGGGAGGTGGGGGGGGGAAGAGAAGGTTAAGGCGTCGTGGGGACCTTGGTGGGTGGTTGCTTTCCTTTTCGAAGCCGGCGATGCTGAAGGTAAACTAGGTCTGCGTATTGATTTTTCTTCTCTGCCTGCCCCCCCCCCCGTTAATCCTACAGGATGGTACATTCCCACGGGCTCGTAAATCCTCCTCCCCCTTTCCCGATGGTAGGGCTAAGAGTGGCTCCTGCCTGCCCTCGGCGCGCACCGCCTACGGCAGCTACTCGCCCCTCTTCTCAGGGGCTGCGGGCTTGAGGCAGGGTCCGGCTCTTCCGCCCTCTGGCGATTCCCGAGGGGCCTCCCGAGGGCTCTTGAGCAGCCTGGGGCTCAGCCTGGGGCTACCGGCGGGTCTGGGCCCGCGGCGGCCCAGCAGGCTTCCCTCACGCCTTGGCAGCCGCCCGTGAAGCAGTCGGCCCGCGGTGTTGTGGGGGGAGGACGCCCACACCGGGTGCTTGTTTATTTATAGTTTGTAAGCTAGGGTCCCCCGAAGGAAAGAGGTTCGTGCGGTTGCGGTCCCCATGTTTCAGTTTCTCCCGTTGCCAGTAAAGGCCTCGCCTGGTGAGGGTGGATCTTGCCTGGTCTCGCAAACGGCGTGAGGGAAAGAGCTCAGAGGGGGTTTGCACCTTACTGAAGGAAGGGGAGACGAGCAATACACAGGCCAGTTGTATAGAAGCATTTTTCAGAGTGTGGTGAAACGTGCATCCCTAGAAAATGGGCTCTCCTGAAGTAAAGAGTGCACATGTAAATAACTTGCCTCATGATTACCTGGGGATCTCTTGGCAGAGACCTTTCCTAGTGTTCTCGTATCTTGATGAGATCTAGTGTTCCCATCTTTCAACATTGTGAATATGTGATAGGGTCTTTAATTTTACTTCATGTGGCGCTTCACCTCTGAGGTGAAAACATTTGGGACTGTAAAACACTTTCATCCCTTTGAGAAGTGCCATGGGATCTTGATTTGCATGTAGGGGGCAGTTGATTCCCTTCATATCTCAAATCAGTAAGAAGTAAACAATTTTAGTTGTGTATCCTGTTGTGTACTGTGTAAGAGTTGACCTCAAGAAATTGCAACCACTCAAAAGTTAAACTGGTTTAGTAGCTTAAGTTACTTAGTTTAATTGTGTATGTACTTACACATAGATTCCTATGAACAGGACATTGTATCAGGGAGAGGTAGTTATAAAAGATACTTGCAAGTATAACTTGGTTCAAAGTAACATGACAAAAGCCAGAAATCACTAATGTAAACAGTAATACACAAATTATACAGCCACATAGCTTTGGGGGGAGTTGCAAGCATTTGAAAACTGAGAAAAATTAATGCAAAATCTAAAACCTCAAAGTCTGTTTTCAGTTGTCCTACAAATTATTAGAATCCAGTAAGATTTTCCTAAAATGTGAACATTAGTACTGTGCATGCATTCGCAGTGTAACACCACAATGGCTTGTAGTGAATATTACAGTTTATAAGCAGGTGCTGTGTAGATAACTGATATATAAATATCATGCATGCAACTTTTTAACATGGAATTGTTTGGTACTGAAAAGTATATGTTCACGTCAGTCTTTGGAAGATTTTAATTTCACTTGGTTTTCCTTTAATAGAGTCACAAAATTGGGGCAAACGACTGAAAATGTCATCCTATTTGGCTCAGGAGGTTCACCTTGCTAGAAGACATGAAGAGATGTAAGTAATTGTTTCAGCACAGTGGCCTACTTTGGCAGCAGTTTGTGCTGTGGTCCTGCCAGGCCTCGCTGCACACAACCATCCTGTGACCAGTGAATCCCAGCTCTGCACAGAGCACAGTGGTATTTCAACAAGGGGTTGGTGTTCCAGGAGGTGGCACTCTTCCTTCATGAACTATTGGAATTAGCATCCTTGATTGCCATTAAAGGGTATTTAGGTTGATGAGGGGTTTGACTTCCAATAGTGGTACTGGTTTCAGTTCTCCATTGTTAACCTCCTGTCACCATTGAATTCCTGTTTGAGGAAGGTAATTGGATTCTCTCGCTCTGTGTCTCAATTATAGCATTGCTTCATTGTTGCCTTGTAAACTCAGATTGTGAAGCAAATACAGTAATGATGCAGAAAAATCTGCTTTTCTTGTAACAACTAGTACTTGCCAACTAGCAAGAGTAGTACTGATCAAGTCACCCCAACCCACCCTGCCTTTCCTGTTCTGGGAGATTCAGTGCTTCTAAGCACCTTAGCATATGAGGGCTGCTGGTTGCAACGTTATAGCTTCATACAAGCACAGCAGGTGGTGGCTGCCTGTACCTTTTCCCTCCCCCAGCACACCCACCCTACAGCCGGCTTAATTAGCCCCATAGTTTTGAGAAGACTGGGTAAGGTAAAAAGGTTATTTTCTAGCTCCTGAGCAAAATGTTCTACCCACTTAGCAAAATGTTTTCCTTTGTAGACTGTCTCAGAGATCAGAGCTGCTACAGCAGATGGAGACTTATCTAGGAGACAAAAAGACTAAAAAGACACGGCAAACTCAGGCAGCTGATGCAGCTCGTAGAAGGAATGCAGCACTTTTAAATGTAAGTTTCTGCAACAACCAGGAACCGCGTTGAAATGTCACGGTTATGTAGCTTAAAGAAGTTTTTTAACAAGAGTTTGCTCTGTAGCTGTTATTTGAATCCTCCTATATGCAGTTCCCTCTTCTGGAACTTGACCAAAAGCATTAAATGACAATTCTTTATTACCTGGTGACATCGCTCCCTATTTCCCATGCCCTTCTTATGTGAGCCTCATGGTGGCAGCTGCTACTGTCTTTTTTTTTCTTTTTTAAGTACACGTAGAGATACAACACATGCTATTACACGTCTGCCTAAGAAACTTAGTCTGACAAGACTTAGAACACCTTTATACTTTTATTCAAGGCATGAGGGTATGCTTGGAAATAGGCACTGACCAACCTGTAATGCTTTTAACCAGGGTCAGAATGGTTCTCCCACTCTGGTTGTGAGAAGCTGTGGAGGAAGGTCTCAGTTTAATGTTTTTCTTTAAAGAGGTGTAGAATGACTTCAAGAATCTCACTTGCAAGTTTGTAAAAACAAAACTTTGGTGTTTCTGGCTCTTCCTAGTGGTGATGCTGTTACTAATATTATTAGCTGTTCTATATACCTGTTGTCGTATTTAGGTAAGATTTGTGTTTCTAGGTAAAGTCAACAGACCTTTGAGAAGGTCTAGGTTTGATGGCAAGGACTGGACTGCTAAAAGCTCTTTTGGAACCTCTAGCTTAGGCATCTGAGTTTGAAGAGATTGCACTTGGCCACTGATGTGACAAATGTTTGTTGGTTGTCCAGGAAGCAGTAGAAAACCACACCTCTCGTGCATTTGCTTTAAACTTTTACTTACTAAGGGTCCATTTTGCATGTATTGTGTTTACTGAAACAGTAAGTTTTACTCTAGAAAATTACATGATTAATTTGTGTCACTGAAGATTTTTTGTTTCTTCATGCAAATCCTGGTCAAGATTTAAGATATTCACATTTTGAATAGGTATAATTCTGTTGCAGGCCCTTGTTGTATTTAAAGGGAAGGTATATTTAGGGAGTGGCAGATAAGGCAGAAAGTTAATCAGAGACGCCTTCTCAACTGTTCTATGACAAGGAAGATTTTTTTTAACTTGGACCTTGGTAAACTGGTGCATTCTGGGCTGGGACAAACAAACTACTCTGTAGTGGGTATAAGCAAGTGTAGGTGCTTCAGCAGGAGGCTGAGGAGAGGTGAATAGTTTGCATGTTTTTTCCATAGTTTGTGCTCCATTGATTTAGTAATTTCAACCATTATGACTCCTATTTTCTATATCCATTTTAGAATAGATTTTTATTTCATAAATACAGTTCTGTATGAATTACTTGTATTTTATAAACACGTTCTCAGCTAATATATACAAGCAAACCTAATAAATGCAGGATATATTTCTGCATGCTGAAAGCTGGTTGTATTGGAAATGTTAACAATAGCTCAGACATATACAGAGTGTAAATATTTTTGCAGTTAAACAGATATTTGCCATCTTCTGTCACATCCTCAAAATTGTTCCTTTGAAGTGTCAAAAATGTTGGTGTTTGTACGGAAAAAAAGCAAAACCATATGTATCAAAACAAATTCTGTTGCAGGATAAAGTAGCATAAATCAGTTTAAATCTATTAATTTTCTACTAGTTTTAGCAGGCATGCACTCCTGCAGATGCTTTCTGATAACAGAAGAAAACCGGGGGGGGTGGTGGAGGGGGGGGAGGAAATCTATGCAGAATAATATATGAGAAGCTTGAAAACAAGACTGATTAATGTGCCAGCTTCAGAATATTGTTCCTGATACCAGGCACTGTACATTTCACAGTTACCATGTGGAGAGTTGTTGATTTGGCCTACTCAAAAATACATGGACATGATGAAGTGTTATTTTTTTATTTGCATTTCTGTTTTTCTGCATGTAAGCAAAATCAGTTGTTTTCAGTATGTGATCATAGCAAAAGACATTTTTCTTTCTCTGTGCTAGTTGATATTTAGGCACAGGAAAGCATTTCAAATTTAATTTACTAATCAGAAGCAAGGAACTAAATGTTTATTTTTAACTGAAATTTTAACATTATAAGCCTGTGTTCAGGATTTTGACATAATTATCATAGTATTTTCCTTGATGTCTTTAGAGGGAGACTGCAGATTACAGAAATCTCTATCAGTTGGTACTTCTATAATGTTGTTGTAATAAAAGCAGAAATTAGACTAGTGTAGACTAATCTATGACATTTGTTTGTTGGTAATATTTGTATAAATATGTATTACTGTGCAACAGCTTATAACGTGATATAGAAAATAATGAATATGCTATATAGTAGGTAGTGCTGGGGAGGTAATTTAGACCAAATTTGCTTTCCTTCACAGGCCTGCAATTCTAGAATTATTTAAGTAGGATTCTGCCAGACTTGATATCAATATAAGTGACAACTGAATTTGGTCCCCTAAAAGTGATGCATGTGTCATGCATTCCATTTTACCTCTGGGGAAGGGCCTTGAATTGTTTTCGTTCCAGTCCTTGTGGTTTTAGGGGAAGCGTTGTAAGATGCTCTCTTTTTTCAGTACTGTGACATATTATATTTGCTGTTTATTCGGAGGCAGTTTAAAGTGCTGATGGATTTATTTTTGTATTGATGATGGGGATTTCTTTTTCCTACAAAGCTTGCCAGTTGTACAGACACACAAGAAGTGCCATCTAATCTTTCAGTAGTTCCAGTTATTTTCTAAAGCATACTACACCTTCCAGCAAAAATTTCTTTCACTGTCTGTCATTAAATCAGTATTCTGAATGACAATAGACTGCACAACACACAAACTAGAGTGAGCAACAAAAAGACACAACCAATATCTAGGCTATGCCAAAGTGACCTTCTCTACTAAACATGTATGCGCAACTGCTGTCTCCTTTCTTGCCTCAAAGACACTCATTTCCTGTCACCATAAACATTCCAATGACTTAGCTGAGTATATAACGAAATAATGGTCTTGGTTGGTATTCATCCTTCCTGTGGAAATTCCTACGGGAATTAGGAAGAAGGAATCCGCAAGGAAGAAAATCTGTGGAAGATATGAAGTGAACATTACTGATCGATCTTTCTTTTCAGTATGCTGATAACTTCTCCAGATTTGGTCTGAGCCATACTGATACAGGCTTCATTTGCTGCTGTTTGTGGTGTACCTGCTCTCAGTACACACAGTACAGAAATTCCTGGCTTAGGCAGGTTAAGTCTGTATGGTCCTCTGTTATTTTGACGTTGTGACTTCAAATGGCTTCCAGCTTTGCCCGTATTTCCCCCCTTATGTTTATTCCCTGTTAGTCTTTTCTCACCTGAAAAGGGGCAGCCACTTGCAGCTTCTGAGGATTTGGATAAATCTGAGACTTAGTTTGCTCTTTCTCAGAACCATTTAGCTTCATACTAGGGTTTGCACTCTGCTGTAGAACAGTTTTGCTTAGATTCGGGTTGTACTTAAGTACAAGAGAACAGAGTGATACCGTAAAAGGAATTAATGAAGTAGAATATGACGAGCCCTGTAAACTGAATTAACTGAGCACATCCATATCACTAAGTTGAACTTCATCTAACAGTAAGGCTGGTTTTTTGCTTTTATTAATCATACTCTACTGAATTTGAGTCATATTTTTCAAATTAAACTTGAGTCGAGCACTGTTTACTTATTGATGTATTCAGATTGGCTAATATTCAGTCCCAGTAATTGGTGTTTGGTCTCTCTTGTGGATATGCTCCTCCAGAATATCACTCTTCTCAGCAGCAGTGGTGGTGAATATTTGGGAAGTCCCTTTGGGGAATTTCCTCTCTCATTTAGTTTTTCTGTTGTACTCTTCACACCCGCTCTCTGCTCCCAACTCTGCCATCTGCTATGCTTTCTTTCCCCCTCCACTCTGTTCAGCTTTGGCTTCTTCACACCCCACTCCCACGTCCCTTTCTGTCTCTCTTCATCTGCCCACCACTCAATCTCTTCAATGTTTGGGTATGGAACTAAGCCCACAAGAACGGGTCAGAACTTTAAAGGGGGAGGGCGGTTAGTTTGGGGGGATGTTTTGATTTGTTTGTTGATGTTGGGTTTTGGTTGTTTCTTTTTTAAAAAATGTATTTAGGCCCCTGTGAATCCAGCACACATCCACTGGACAAGCAGAAACCCAAATACTGATTTTTATTTTTGTTAAAAAGGCTATGTGAGGTGCATTGTTATCCAAGTTTGTCTGGTGAACAGCTTGCTGCAGCTCTACATTTTTGTGCACATGTTATGCATGCATATTAGCAAGTCATCTTTGTCTTGAGGAGTAAAGATCTTGCACATAATTTGCCTAGTTACTTTACAGTTACAGTAGCTAGAGCACATACTTCAGTCTTCATGCAGCACAGAGGAAACCATTCTGTTCCCCTCACATTTTTGTAAGTTTCAGAGATCAGAATTTACCTGTATACCCAAGTATCCAGAAAGAATAATGGTATTTTGCTGCAACGGTTCTGTGTAGTCGTGAAATTTTTCTTGTGTCAAAAAGGTAGAGCAAACATGGAGAAACTGTAGGATGTTAGTCTTACTAGTACAAGTTGGATTTCAGGCTGATTAAACAGAAAGATTTGAACGTCACTGTTATTATTTGAATGCTGTTTAGCTGAAATGAGATCATTTAGTGGAATGTTTTTATGTGAGTGTGTATTTTCCTTTTAATATTCCCAGTGTTTGTTTGTTTTTAAAATGTATTTTGCCTGTGTTTTAGGATATAGAAGCAGCAGAAAAAAAGCTGCAAGAAAGAGTGTATTTACTTCCACATCCCGATACTGTTAAGTTAGAAGTAAGTCCTAGAACTCTGTCTTTTCAGTTGCTGTTTACCAACTTTGCTTTTTTCCCCTGAAGCATGTTCTTAAAGTGAAAATAATTGATTTTAAAATCCAGTGACTGGTATAGCCAAAGGCCTGTGTACTGTGTAGCAAGCTGAACCGAAATTCTGGGGCAAGGTCCCTAGATTCTGGAGCATTCTGGTGGAAATATTTAGCAGCTTTCAGATCTATACAAACTTCTGTTTAAAAGTGAAGTCAAATATAAATATGAATATTGGGAATATCAGAAGATTACTGTGTTTGTGTCAGTTCTATTTAGTTTGTTTTATGTGGCCATCCCATTTTCATTGTGCCACAGATTGTCATTTTCACATTTCAGGGTCAACAGCTCATCAGCGTGAACAGAGAGGTTTTACCTTCTCAGGGTTATTTTATGGTTGTCTGGGAACTTAGGAGAAGTATGGCCGCAGTAGGAACACTAGATTTTTGCTGAAGTGCTGAATGAATGATGAGGACAGAAACAGTCCTGGGAGCAGCAATTGGAGCACAGCTCTTCCAGTGCAAACTAAACACCTTAACCACCAGGGCACTGGCTCAGAGACCCACTTGCATTTCTTGCACCAGTGGTTTGTGGGTTCTTCGTGGTGTGGTGGCTTAGTTTCCACAGGCATAGTAGCACGCAGTGGCCCACGCTAGTTTGTGTGCTAGGGCACTATCAAAGGAGGGGAAAGATACAGATTTTAGCACTGTCAGCCTGTGAAGAGAGGTGTATTTTACGTTAGTTTCACACCTGCTGGGCAAGTGTTGTAATGCTTAGGCTATTACTTAAATGAGAGGCATCACTTCTTGTTCTGGTGATCAAAGTTTTTGTCTGTTGTTGCATTTTGTAAATAGCCTCCTCCTATCCACTCCAGCGTGACAGGATGTACACTGAGTGTGCCCATTCAGTGATTTCTAGTATTTTATATACATATGTATTTTCAGGCAAAAGGGTGCATTTTTTCCCAGATACCTGTACATCTTGATCAAGGCTAAGAGAGATTCCAAACTACTAATATTGAACCTATTCTGACTGAGTTCAGAAGTAGTTTTGACTCCCTGGGGACTTTCAAGGCACCTCTAGGGTTGTTTGGATCAGTTTTGGACAGCTTCTCTCTCTGTCCCATGTCAAGGGTTACGCATGTAGACCAAAGTCCATGCAAGTTGGAGAATGCAGAGCAATTGCTTATGACTGCAGAGATGTCTACACACTGCAGCAGTGGTTGAATTTTAGAGAGAACAGACTTACTATTTGAAGGAGAAGATCCTATTTCAGCCTTTTTTTTTATGCTTCTAGAGAAGAGTGCTATAAATAGTGGAAAAAGAAAACTTTCTTTCATGGTAGAAAATTCTTGTGCGTGCTTTGTTCCAAAACACTTCTGAGCATATTTCACTCATCCATATATGTGTCTGTATTAATACACTTTGAAAGTTATGGCTATAATGGATCCCCAGCCTGCTAAGTCGGAGTAGTTTTGTGTGACAGCACATATGCTTGTCAAAAAAGATTCTTAGAGTAAATCTGTTGAAGAAAATATTTTTGTAAATCTGCAAGAGCTATAGTTATATCTGAGTTACATGTAAGGATCAAAATGATTAGCCAGGAATCTAATACTCTGCAGGGAGATGTTCAGTTTTGTGGTACGCTTTTTCTACATTATATACTGAAACAAGTAAAGAAAAAAAGGCTCCATATATATGTACCATAGATGTTTTTCTACTACAAAATTACTTTTTTCTGAATGGACATCAATGTCTAAAAATACTTACATTGGTAGATGGATTGGAAGTGTTGGCTTTAGTACAGCTCTTTGATCACTTTATCTTGGGGGGGGGAATGGTGTTTAGCACTTAAAATTTTATTTGAAATCCTACAAACAACAAAATTATTACAATACAAAAATGATGAATGGTATGTCCATTCCACAGTTTTAAAAAAATGAAGTTAAATGTATTACTCAGAAGCACAGGGTAATGCAGAGAAAGGGTTAGATAATCCACAGTGGTTTTCCTAGACTACATGAAAATTATCCAGATTTTTATTTAGTTTTTTTTAGCTTGTGATCCAAATACTGGAGCCAATTACTTTGTCAGTGACTTAGCACGTCTAAAATTTTACTCAAATATTTTGAACTACAGTACTGCAAACTTTTCTAGGATAGCCAATTTACATAACACTTTTTGTTTATAACATGAAACAATTTTTTACACTTCAAAATTAAATTCCACTCAAATATGTAGTTAAATATAAAAGCTGCTTTTGGAAAAGTTTATTATGGAAAATATTTTATTAAAGGCACTGTGAGGGTCTAAGCTAATCTACTGCTTACCACAAGAGGGCACATTCAGTCACTTCACAGTTGATGCTGCAAAGGGAAATCTTTCCAGGCTGGTGGCATTTTGTATGATAGAAGAGATTCGAGATTTCATGCTTTACTTGTAAGGCAAGATTTTATAATGCATTTCATATATATTGTCTTTAAACAGGCTGACACAGATTTTGAAATTAAGTTTATTTTTTCTTATATCTTTCTCAGACTCTCTATTGGGCATCAATAAAAGAATCTCTTCCCAAGTGGGAACAGTTTCTTTTAGGAAGAGCAGAAGTTCCTATTGGTTTTACGAAAATGAAAACTACAAAACAAAACATAAGCTACCCAGAAGAAGAGTCACGAAAATAAACACTCTAGGTTCATTTTGTTTTGTAATTTATGGCTTAAGCAGACAAAATCATTCAGATCAAGCAACAGAATATTAAGCTGTTAAATTGTAATGTAAATCATGTAAATGAAAATTAACTATATTAGATAATTTTCTTCCTGTGTCACATTGTGTATAATTCTTTACTCTGTATTAGAGAAGCAACCCTCAAAGGGGCTTTTAGGATCAAAAGGGAGGAACACTGGTATATAGAAACCCCCCAAGGTAATTGCTTTTTCAGTTTGAGAAGAGTTTTAGGTTATTTTTAATCCTCTGCTTCCACATAAAAGTGCAATAAGACAGATTCATGCATTATCTTTCTTCGCTGCAGTCGTCTGTGCTGTATCCTCTTGTGGATGAGGGGGAAAGGAGGAATTTACTGGTAGCAGGAAAGGCAGGTGGTTTGTATCAGACACAGCAGTTGCAGGAGAAGCACCTTGATTTTCTGCATCTTGTTTTCCCTGATTTTTGTCATTGCTGCTTTCATTGCTTCTGCACCTCACTCCAGTAACCACTCCTGCTTTTCCCAACCTCCTGCTGCCTACTTTGTATTTCCTGGGTCATGGTGGGTAAAGATAAAAAAAAAAATAGCTAAATAAATCTCTAGGGTTTTTTGCTACTTCTACTCTGATACAAATGCTGTTTTCTTTACGTAGGCATAATCTACAAGTGAGAACTTTTGCTTAGGCCTGTAAAGTTTGAAAGGAGCAGACTGAAAGGTAGCTGGCTGAGGCTGTCCAAGAACCAAGCATATTGAGAACTTGAGGAGATAATATTTTAATGTTCAACCATCGAACAGCTCCTCTGCTTCCTCCCACAGAGATGCAGTGTCAGTGAGGTTTGACTGGACAATGGGCTAATTCAGTATGAAAATTTCACTGCTCTGGTGCACTGCTTTTTAAAGTATCAGTGTAGTGGAAGGTTCTTCTAGCTGTGTGACTTGGCCTGCAGGAATTTCATTCTTTCTAAGCAAAGGAAGCCTAGGGGGGAAAAAAAAAGGTTTTGGTTGTTTGGGGTTTTTTTGTTTTGGTTTTTTTTTTTTAATTAAGAACCTGTATTTGAGTCAATATATTGTTTAAATTTGATCTCTTGTACAACAACAAACTTCCACCTCCAGCCTGGAGGTAGGACAAAAAAACCAAACCTCTGCCCGTGTCTGAGGCTGTGAAAATGTCATTATTACAAATTTTGCTAGGCTGAAAGAGAACTGATCTATGCATCTCTGTGCCATGTAGAGATAGATGTATTTTTAACAGTAGGGATTTTTTAATTACTTTTATTAAGACTGAGGTACTTTTTAGCAAGATTTGTCATAAATATCCTGGCTGCTTTGGATCTTTGCACTAAAAGCTTGCATTCATTCATTAATGAAACATAGTTAAGTTATTCACTAATTAGCTGTTAGTGGTGAGTTTATGGTCCCGTCAGAACTGGAGAACTAACTTCTAGCTGAAAGCTATAGGAGGTCTGGGTAATCTTTGAGTAACAAAATTTGCAGACTCTGTTCTCCCTGAAATCAGGCACTCAGTTTTGTCTGAATTTAAATTAGCTGAAGAATCACTGACACAATGAAATCAAAACTTCAGCTGCAATATAAAAACGTTGTATATTTTCAATGGGAATACTAAGAGTTCATTTAAAACTTTTGCAATTGAAGCGTCCATTAAACTGATAAGTTTTTACAGAAACTGCCATCTTAGAACTATCCTGTTGAGTGGGTGTTGGTGTTTGTAACAATAACGTTGTTTTCATAATATGTGATGGCAGATTAGCACGCTTCTCTGCAGTGTTGTTAACAGTTGTAATTAAGGAATAAACAGTAAAGGGTGTCAGTCCGATGACAATTTCATCTATAGTGTCACAATACAAAATGTCACAAAATATTAGAACTGTTATATAACTACAAAAATATCAAATTAGGCTTTCATTTTACGAGCAGAGTTTAAAAAAAAAAAAAAACACAAAAAAGAAACCAAACAAAAAAAAAACCTGGAAAACTGGCATAGAGACCATTGCAATTTTATACCTACTCAGTGTTCTGTCACAAAGACAACTTGGTAATATTCTCTCCTGTAAGATCACAATGCGGTTCTCAGTCTGATTTAGCGGGAATGCGTATGGATCTTAGAATTGTAGAGCTCACATTTAAAAGGCAAATAATTGGACCCAGTTGAGCAGACAAGGAGGGAAAGGCTATTACACACCATACCCAGAATGAAGGGATGGATGAGCAGTTAGTTGCTAACAAAGACTAGGATTCATCCTGGTCTTTGCATCCAAAGGGAAATGACTTAAACTAAAATCTGGGCCCCTAAGTACTTTATATGTGTGAATAATCTGGGTCTTTATCTCTTTGGACTCCGCCTAAAGACTGGGACACAATGCAGATGCTCACTATCTCCTCGCCCCTTTTGATTTCCCATGGAGGGAAGGCTGAGCATGTGGACTATGAGTGGTGGCAGCTGGACGGGTGAGGATTTGGGAGCCGTGAAAGGCACCTGCGAGCAGTGTTAGTGTAGTTTCTGTGCCACAGTTAACTACTGTGTTTCTGATTATTGTTATTGGGCAGAGATATTGAGATTAAAATTAAATTATTTTATTTTCAAAGAAGGAAATCCACTTTGTTGTTGTTTTTCTGCAGCATAGCTTTAGAAGTAATAGGGTAACTAGCACACGGAAAATTATATAGGAACATATCCAGAAAAGGAAAAAATTAAGAGAAACATTTGAAACAGGAATGCGTATAGGTGAGTGCTCTCAGAGACAAGAGCCGTCATGTTGGCCTGTGGTCTGATACAAATAAATGCAATTACGTCTGACTGTGGAACAGCCCAGCAGTAGGGGCAGAGGCACACAGCAGGGCCATTAAGGTGCGGGAGCGAGTGTTTCCTGATTTGGCACAGACCTTGGGGCAAGCAGTGGCAGGGAACATAATTAGACGGTATCTCCTGGTAGTTTTGTTGAGTGCACAGTTTTACTATGGCTGAGCTAGCTTGCCACTTCCCTTTCTATAGCTACAAATTTGAGAAAGCAGCCTTAAGTGTTTAAAACCTATGTTTTGTTAATTGTTTTTTTTTAATTCCCAAAACTGATTGATACCAATAGGGTTTAGTGTGGGCTTTAAATGAGATCTTCAGCAGGTGTTGTTCACCAAATCAAAGCTGTTACTTCAAACATTGATTCTATGCAGTTATCCCCATCTCATCCCAAGCTCCTCTAGGTATATAAAGAATATATATATCTTACATTATATATATAATCTTATGTAATTTCCTCCCCATCTTGGGTAAATGTATTTTTCCCTCAGAATGTAACCTGCCACTCTGTATTCTTGACTTGCTGCTCTCTTGTTTATGCTAACCTATACGTATATGTAAGATGTAATGGTCCTACGAGCCTGTTGCTGCTTTTGCTTTTCCAGTGGGTAGGGGAAAACAGCTAAGAGGAGCAGTAAGGAAAAGCAAAGGTTTTGCCTGTTTGTAAGTTAATCTTTGAGTATCTTACAAGAAGAAATAATTAATAATCCTTTTTTAGGTTTAAGCACACATGAGTAACTGCAGTACTAACCCAGGAGCACAGCCTGTTCACCCAGCTTGCCACCTCTACCACCACGTTCCCGAGCTTTTTACTTTCTCAGTTATTCTGGCTGTGGGGGCAGTAGCAGAAGGCATGTTAGTTTTCCCTAGGATAAGAAATTTCTTACTCTGCAGAATCTTTCTCGGGCCTATTAATTTCATTTGAGAGTACATTGGAAATAATAAGAGGGTTTAGACGTGTGATATTCGACACTTACTATGGTATTCTTTTGACTGTATTTATTCAGGGTCATTTTTCATAGAAGTCGGGAGCTAGATTTTGGGCTGAGTTTACAGTTCTTCATTCTGGCTTTTTCATTCATATAGAGCAGGTCAGGGATGTAGATGTTCAGCTTGAGCTTGTTGGTACTGAAAAATAGGAAAACCAAATTTGAAATGGAATGTACTTTCAGAGGTTACATCTGAAAGAAAACATTATTTACTCCATAATGGTAATTTTCATAATATTTTAATCGTTGTGTTCAGATACAACTTGACCTTAAATACCACCCCAAATGCAAGCTGTTTTAACATATTTGTAATGCTAAGGTCTTCATTACTGTAATATTCTGTTTGCTCAAGGATTATAATTCATTAATATAATGTGGTACAGTTGAATAAAGCTTAGATCCTGTAGTCACTGCCTCTTGAATTTTAGCGTTACTGCACGTACAAGTCAGATGTAAATCGGTGCCTGCCGTAGCCAAGTGCACGGACAGTGATTACACCGGTGATAAACATTTGCTTAGGTATAGACTTTATTTTCCTCGGTTTTCCTCTGACACTGATCTGAAATATTAATCTGCCGAGTGAAGATTAGAATCCCAGAAGTTTGCTGTTGAAAAATCCAAGTGTAACGAAGCCCAGATCGATTATTTGCACTCCTCCTATTGTTTCACGGTAGCTGTGTGCTAAATTACTTCAGCTGGGTGATTACTAGCAAGATACGGATGGAGATATTTAAACCCTTGCGAAGGAAACAGGTGGAAAAAAAAAAAAAAGACCGGTTCTTTAGTGCATCCTCCTGCTGTGTGAAGCTCTTTGTCTTTGCTGTAAATAGGGTGATTTAAAATGGGAATTCGCTGCTCCTTTTAAACACAACTGAAACAGCTCTCGAAAATGCCCTAAATTGTATACTCGCTGTCTTCCAGTTGTATCTTTTTCGAGTTACTTCGCATACGTTTTTAACGCATACAGATAGGAAGTCTGCTCGCTTCTTCCCCGAAGTTTTGTCACTAGTGATGATGATCTTAAAAATAAATGTGTGGTGTACTTTCTCCTTACTCTCAGTCGTATCACCTACCAGAAAGCCCTAATAGGCAACAAAATAGTGTGAGACGGTATTTACATCACACTTTTGAAACAGATTCAAGCAGAGCCAGCTGCCGTAAGATTATTTTACGAATATATCGCAAATTAATAAAAGGAAAGAATTGCCGTCCTATAAGTAAATTGCAGTCTCCTTGACTAATTACATAGCTTGAAGCCGCACCAAATTAGTACCTGCCTCACAGCGGTGTTGGGAAAACCTAATTTTGGTTTCCAGGCTTGCATTTCTTTACCCGTTGAGTTTGTATGTTTTCCCAATGGCTCCATTCACGGTGCTCTAACTGTTGCTCAATAAAAGCTTCCGGAGGATAATTTCCTTTCAGCGACCCCCACGCCTGCAGCTTAGTTACACGCGATCTAACCTGCGCGCTTCCCCCGGCAGCTCCGGGGCTCTGCCCGAGGGGTAGGGCTGCTCCGAGCCCAGCAGAAGCCCCGGCCGAGCGGCTGTGCGCAAGGAAGAAGGCGGGGGGGAATAAATAATAGGGCATTTCTCTGTCGTTTTCTAGTGCGAAACGAGATAGACGTGGGCGCGGGGAAGGGCTGGGGTGGGAGGACCGACGGGCGGCCGCTTCGGGGGCGGTGGGGCTGCCGAGAAAGTGAAGGAGAAGCACTTTGTGTGTGTGTGCGCGTCCGCCGAGACTCCCAGGAAAGCTCTGGGAAGCGGGTTTGAGTCCTTGGAAACGTTCGTAATAATAACCGTAACGGTGGCAAACGTGTCGGTAAATCCACAGGGGAAAGGTTGGTACACGTGAAGGAAGCTGCCGAATCCCCCTGTCATCGGTGAACGATGTTTAGAGTGAGTTAAAACAAGTGCAGCCGCTCAACGCTATTTCTCGGACGTTTCTTTTTATTAAGTTTCCGGGTACACTTGGCTTTTTCCTCTATAATCAGCTTTCTTTTTCTGGATTCATTCAGTGATGCGATAATCCAATGTTGGTAATATCTCAATTCATTAACATAATGAATCAGAAGGAAGAGGCTGATTATAAATCAGAAAGCTTCTATTTATGTGAAATATCTTGGCAACTGGCAGCAGGGAGGAAGACAGTAGAAGGAGTATCAGACAGCGGGACTTTGGGAACGCGGTTGCAGGCGGTCTCAGGTGCTCTCTGTGCCATTGACACGCCTGCGCCCTTCAAAGCACAATCGTGCCCATTGCAGCGAGGCAGCGGCGCTGATTTGGGGAAACGCTTGGCTCCCGTGGCCTCGGTCTTCCAAGTGGTTCAAAGCGCCCATCCCCTTTGAGGTTGGGCGAGAGATTCGCTGCCGGCCGGGGCAGAGCCGCCTTACCACCGCCGTGGCACGGTTTGGTAGCATTGCCCGCGGGCTGGGGCGGTTCGGAGGGGGCCAGGAGCGTTCGGAAAGGCTCGGCGGAGAGGCGAAGCCGCGGGGCTGCCCTACGCCGCAGCGCTGCGGGTCCGGCGAGGTGCCCGATCCCTGTCCCATCTGGCTGGAAATACTTCTGCCCCTGGACCACGTTTTAATTTAAAGTTTTATTTATAAGCATTTAAAGTTATTCATCGGCCCGCGTCTTCTGCAAACACAGGCAGGCACAGTTTACAGAGAGTAAAATATTTCTAGAAAAAGTCAAGTTTTGTGTTGTTTGGGGTTTATAAACTCTGGGACGACGCCTTTTTTCTGCGCTCTGTGTTAGAAAGCGTTTTGTCTCTATCTCTGCTGAGGACAAGATGGGTTTTCCCTGACTATACACGCTCTTACCGGTGTCACTTTAAAGCAGATTTTAAGGGTGCCGGTGAGTTTCGGTGCCCACACTGAAAACTCTGAGTTGAGGAGTAGAGAGGAGCTGCGGCTCTCGGTGCCATGGGGGCTCCCTGACAAGCAAAGGTTGTCTGCTCCAAAACACCGCTTTCTTTCTTTCTTTGTTTATTTATTTATTTGAGGGCACGTGTTGGGCTCACCTTTTCGTGATTCAAACAATTGAGCAACTGCAAAAGATAAATGAGATAGACGTGGCTTTGGCAGGGTTAGCAGTGAGAGTGGGGGCCAGGAGTGAGGTTAAAAAGGTCGGGAAGGGTCACCTGTAGAGTTAATGAGTTTGGTAGAGGTGAGCTGGTAAGAGCGTTTCTCCCTCCTTTTTTCTGTCTTTATGGAAGAACCTGTGGTGGTGTTGGGTATTGGGCAGTAAGAGGGTAGGGCCTGCGACACCGGGACCACCCCTGGAGAGTGGTAGGGCTGGTGGCCCAGGAGAAGGTGGTTTTGTAGCAGTAAGAGGAAGGGTAAGAAAATGAATGGTGTGGGGCAAAGCTGGCCATAGTTTGAGGTCTGCCCGCAGGAGTCCTTGAAAGATGAAGGGTGTGGGGTGGCCATATTCCAGCAGGGGGGTGGGTGTCCATCCCTGCTGCCGTGGCACATTTCTCGTCTCCTCTGCCTGTTTGACCTCAGGCCTACTTGTCCCCTTGCTCTCCTGTCCGCATGCAGCTGCTGCCCGGGGTCAAACATAGCCGGTAGCTCTTGCCGTGGTTGCTGTTGGTGCTGGCTGAAGGGCAATGCCATCACCGGGACCCTCAGCTATGGGGGGAAGCTGCTGCTGGCCCCTTCTTCTCTTCGCGGGTCTTGGGCATGGGTGGAGGCGCACAGCCCCAAGGCTCTTTTGGGTGTGTCTGGGGTCCAAATCTGAAAGGGTATAGGGGGCCTGAGGAGAGGAGTGTGGAGGCGTTAGGGAGGGGGTACGGACCGCGCCGTCGGTGGCCGGGTAAGGGGCGCAGGGGCTGGGCGAAAGCCCGAAGGATAGCAGTGCCCCGACCCGGGCAGGCCCGATGGAAGTCTTGCCGTAGGGGGGACCCTCGTGTATGTCGCACGGGGCACGCTCGAGGCCCGCTGGGATCGCTTTAAAGTAATGCAAATAGTCTGGTAAAACGGCTTAAAACGGGAGAAGGGGAAGTCCTGCGGGTACCTGGGCATCCGTGGGGACCCGGCGGGTTGGGAAAGGCATGTGTCAATTTAGCCGTAGTGTTGACTTAAGCGAAAGTGTTAAGCCATTCCTAAACCTAAGTCAATACAGACTTAAGCCAAAATTGTTATTAACGAGCTCTAATCTGATTTAAGAGCCTCCGAGCGACCCATGTCTACACGAGGGGAGAGGAGGCGCGGTACGCTGTCCCCGGGGGGGGGGTCGGGCGCAGTCCCGGGTAGCGGGAGGGGCTGGTGCAGGTGGGCGAGTGCAACCCCGGGGAGGGGGAAAGCGGGTTTCGAGGGGGCGCCGCCTCCTGGGAAGAGCCGAGGAGGTTGTGATATGAACTGGCCGGTTATCTTCCTCCGCGGGATAGAACCTCTTAAATCTGTACTCAGCTCGGCTGTCGCGGGGTCCCCTTTTTTTCCCGGCGAGCGGTGAAATCAGGCTGTGCAAACGCCTCCGGGCCAGGGGTGGCTGCAGCGGGGCTGCCGGGCCCCCTCGGCCGGGCCTGGAGCTGAGGTCCGGCAGCTCTGCTCGCTCGGGAGAGGGACGTACATGCCAGTGCGTTGGATTTTTTTTTATTTTTTTTTTTCCACCTCGTCCCAATGGGGTAGTTGAGCTCTCCACTCCACCCCCCAGTGGGGCCTTTCTTTTCTTCCCCACCAGCTTTGAGCAGCCCTGTTTCAGATTGGCCTTTTTATGTTTGATATAAAGAATAGTTGTTGGCCAATTCCATCTTTTCATCGCTGCTCTCCAGGCCCGGGTCCAAGCGGCTTGTCAGATGCTCATTAACTCCCCCTTTGGCTCTTTCCAGTGTGTCTCCTAAGCTCATTGTGCCAAGAACTAGCGCTTCTTTCTCTTTACACGGCTCCCTTTCTCTGCTCCATCAGGGAGACAAATTACTTTCCAAAAGGGATCGCCAGGGATGGTTTAATGAGAATTTCTCTAGGGCTGGCCGTGGAAATCAATGTAGTTAACATTCGGTGCACTTAATTGGACTTTTCTCTTCTGCCTCCTTCAAAAAAACTCTGAAGCTATCCTGTTAATCTCTCATTTGTAATCAATTGTGTTGACTAAACAAAAGTCTAGGTCGTCCTTTCTTCCTGTCCCAGACAATCCTTTGTTGCCTCTAAATGCCTCATTCTTGAGTGCTCCTGGTCGTGTAGATGGGTCCGATTGTTGACAGTTCATTATTGCGCTTTTGTCCATTTAATCTCCCTCGCTGTGTTTTGCATGTGCATGCCTTAATGAGCTCCGTTGGCAATTAACATGTTTCTAGCAGCAAACTGGTTGCTCAGACGTTTGGAGAGCGGAGTGCAGGGAAAAGGGCAACGCAGCTGCCTTTGGGTTGGTCGCTTCCCGGTGCCCGGCGGGACGCACCTGGGTGCCGCCCGGTCCCGGGGAGGCGCCGGGCCGGGAGGGCAGAGGAGGGAAGCCCGGCGGCGCTGGCACGTCGCTCTGTGCGCGGAGGCACCTCTAACCCTCCCCCCGAGGCACCGGCACCGCACAATCTGTTGTGTGCGTGGCTGCGGCGCCGGGAGAGGGTTGGTGGTTGGTGTGTGTGGTGTNGGTGTGTGGTGTGGTTTTTTTTTTTTGGTTTTTTTTTTTTTTTTTTTTCTTTTTGTGCGGGTTTTGTGTTATTATTGAGGCTTGCTGGCAAGAGTGCCGAAGTGTGAGCAGTCGTGGACAGCAGAAACATCTTGTGAGGGAGAAGATAATTGGAGTCTCTGGCGTGTGTGTGTCTGACAGAGCCGCCCCTCCCCCGCGATCTGCGGCTTGTGTGTGCCGAGATCCGGGTGAGATCCCGGGAAAGGGGGGGTCGAGGCCGGCCGGTGGCCGGCGCGCTGCGGTGGACCCTTCCCAGTGCGTTCGAGGTCGGGGGAAAGCTGAAGCGACACCCGGCCCGGGGAGGACTGCCCACGACTCCCCAGGAGGAGCAAGGCGACCAACCCCGGCCGGCGTGGCGCTTCGGGGTGGCCCGGGGATGCCCTTAACCGTGCCGAGGATGCTGCTTCCCCGCTCATAGACGGCTCTAAAAAACGTCGCTTTTTATAAAGAAATAGCGAAAAGAACGCGCTTTCTTAATCCTCTTCCCGGGAGCAGGTTTCACACTGCTCTCGCCCATCAGGAAGGCTGGGGACTCTGTCTGTGCCCATCAGGAAGGCTGGGGACTCTGTCTGTGGGGCACACAGCCGCGCCGGGCTCCCGTTCTCCGCACCCGGCTGGCAGTCCGCACATCTTCCCAGCGCCCGAGGTGCAGAGGAAGCCCCGCTTCCCCCGGATCTGGCAGCGGTACCGGCTCCGCACGCCGCGCCGGACACGCCGCTCGCCTCCGTGCCTCGTTCCCCTCCTCTGGCACCCCGTCCTGCCGTGGCCTCCCCCTCAAAGTGTCCTCATGGAGAGGGGGGGCCCTTCCTGCTGCCCTCGGCCCGTGGACTGTCCCGCCCCGTCTGTCACAGTGGCGAGAGAGCCGGGGCTCAGTTTGCATCCGCGACCCTTCTACAAGGGGTTGAGCTACAGCCCCTCCGCTTGGGGGGGTAGTCCCCAGCTCCCCGCCAACATTTCCCGGAGCGGCGACTTAACGCGACGGGGGTTGCATTCTTTTTATTATTGTTTCTTTTTAACCTGAAACTCTCCCAAAATCTTTTTAACAAATTCCGCCACGGTCTTACCCGCTGCCACGATCGCTGCGCATCCTTTCCCGCACCTCACCCGGCCCAAACCATCAAACCGCTACTTCTGGCGCTTAAAAACGCATACCCCGAGAAACTCTGAAATCGCTCCCGTCCCTCCAGCGGGAACACGGGGCCCAGCGGCCCCCCGGTCCCGACCCGCTCCTCGGGGAGCGCGGAGCATCGCAGCCCAAAATAATGAATCCCGAAAGCCAGAGCGAGAGGTCGCCTCCTGTTCCTGCGCTGAGCGGCGAGCTGTGCTCGTCCTCGCCTCCCACCATTTAACCACTCAATTAAAGGGAGAAAGGTGAACTCCCCGTTACGCCGTCCCCAGGCATTTTGGTGCCTCGCTTGTTCCCCTCTTCATTGGCAAACCCTGGCCGAGCAGCACGCACACGCACGGCCGGCTCAATCTCCTCTCTCCGCTAGAATAATATTGTTCCTAACGACGTGGCCGGAATAGACACTTGGATATTAAAAGTGAGGGAGGGGGGGAGATGAGAAGCGAATATTTAGTGTAATCCAAGTGCTTGATTATCCATATTCTGATCAAAAAGAGTTTCCGAGGCCTGCTGGGAGTGATTAGATTAATGTAATGCGGTTTGAAGGGTCTGTGTTTTCTCTCTTAATTTGGGTCATTACTCGGAAAGCAAGCGTGAGATCATTTCATCTGCATGCAGGGAAAGATAGTCATTCAGGAGAGGCTTAAACACGCCGTAATGAACCGACCCCGGAGAGCGGCGCTGGGAAACTCCGAGCTGCCCTTCGCGCTGCCGGCCGGGAGTCCCACACCGGCGCTATCCCTTTCCCGGGTGGCGGGGAGGGGCGGGGGACAGCAGCCCTCTGAAGCCACCCGGTTCCCTCTCGCCCTCGTTTTTGTTTCCTCCCAGGCGCTCGACGGACCGCTCCCCGCTGCCGGCTCGGCTTCCAAAGCTCCCGCAATCCGCCCTAACAGGGGGACAGATATATTTATTGCCATTGAGCCCAGTCCTCGCTCGGACTGGGGCCGAGGCGGGAAATGAGACACCTGCGAAGGCCCGGTTTATTGTCCCATGATAGATAGATTATATATATATATATTCCTCACTTATTCGAGCGTACATTTAAAATGGAGATTTACAGACACGTATAAAGAGCGCTGTCCTGGCGCCGGGCAGGGGGCGGCCAGCCCGGCCCCTCCTGGCCTGCTCCGGCAGCGCAATGCGCCGTTAAATAAGATTCCTCTTATATACAACTGCGGCTCGGGATTGCTTGCTACCGGCGGCTGAGCTCGCTGGGGAAAAGACAGAGAAGCAAAGGCTGGTTTGGATAAATAGTGCTGGCCCGGTGGAGCAGGTCCGAGTGGGGGGGGGGGGGGGGGGGGG
>VZTM01035488.1:411432-576236 GCA_013400555.1 Jacana jacana
CGCGGGGAGCCACACGCACCGGCACAAGCCGCCTGCGGTGGCTGGGCTGCGGGAGAGCCCGGCTGAGCCCTGGGGTGCCGAGTCGAGCCGCGCTGCCCGCCCAGCCCGCGCCTCCGCCGGGCAGCGAGCAGCAGGCAGGCGGTGGCTGGGTTCTCTGCCCGCTCCCTGGGCTCGCCGGCTTTAGCAAAGTATTTAATTAGCCTCCACAAACTTCTTTTCCTCGCCTGCAGATTATACTGAGTGGAGGGTTGGGAACTATTTTACACCTTGCCACTCACATGTTAATTAATCTCTATCTAACCCTAATTGCAGTTTATTCAAGCACCGCTCAACAGCTCACCCACACAATAAACACTGGGGCTGCTTTTATCCATATTACTCCCCGCTCACACGTTGAGTAATTAACTCCAGTACCAACTAATAGTGCAAACAAATATTTTCTGTAAACGAGATGATTTCGGGCAGGATAAAAGAGGGCTGCGGAGCCGGGGCCGGGAGCTCACTGCCAGCTTCCCCGCGCCGCCCTCGTCCTCGCTGGGGTGTTTTCTGGGCCGAGTCTCTCCCTCCTATCCTCCCAGGCGGAAGGGACGGCTGGGGCTCCCGGTGGCGAGAAGCGGTGGCGAGGACCCTGTGCAGCAGCCCCCGGGACTCGGAGAGACGCCCGTGGAACCTGAGGCTGGGTACCGGCTCCTGGCCTTGGCCGTGCCGCTGCTTCCCGGCCGGCGAGGAGCCGGGGTACCGCACACCTTGTGCATCAGTGCTTTGGGATCCCAGCTAAGACCCGGGCGTCGGAGCTCAGTATTTTAATTGAAATCGCAGGTTTAAGCACAGCTGGAAGCTGTCTCTATCGATTCGACTTCTGCTGTTCCGGCAAACATATTACAAATGACTGACTTTGAGACAGCTGCCCCCGCCACGCCGCCCTGCCCACCGCCGTGCCTTCGCCCCCCTCTACGCCGAGAGCCCTCAACGGGGCTGGCGGGTTTTTTTTTGGGTGGGTCGAGGTGGCCCAGAACGGCTTTGGAAGAGGAGGCAGGAGCGGCTGCACGTCGGGCGGGCTGCGAGAATCCCGGCTCAGCGCCGCTTTTTGCCTTTCCCGTGGAGACTGTTCTCCTGTGGGCTTTTAATCCTTCACCCCTCCCACCCCGTCCCACCCCCGGCGTTTGGAGAGGAGAAATGGTTTGCGGATTTTTCCCTGGAAGGCGCACGCCGCAAAGCCTCTCGCAACGCCGACGCGATCGCTCTTACGGGTGTTTTTGTGCAGCTGTCCTCCTAGAAAAACGACTGCGGTCCCGGGACAGCCGGGACGGCCTGTGCCCCCCCGCGAACACGCCGAGCTCGCCACGGGGCTCCTCTAACGCCTCTTTTCATCTTTTGGTCCCGTACGCGCCCCGCAGCCCCGGCCCCAACTGCTCCCCGGCCGCTGACATCGAAAACGGGCGGGGATTTCCCCTTCTCCCCCTAATAAGAGGACCCACTCGGCGAGGGGCTCCCGGGTGAGCATTTATGGTCCACTGGGAGATAACTTAGGATCCTCCTAGTTATTTGACTTGGCAGCTGCTTAAACTCCACAGTGGAAGCTGCCGAAAGTTATTAGCATTATGTTTCGATCTCTCTGAAATTGTGGCTTTGCTTTCTACGCTGCTTTGCTTTTTCATATGCAGGTTTTTTCCCAATTTTTTTTTTCCTTTCGTTAATAGCAGAAGGTAATGGACAACCAGGCAAGCCACCAGTGCAGGCAATTAGGAAGGAGCTGCCTTTTGTGAGCCCGGGGACAGGTTCTGATGGGGCTTTGTGGCTGGTGCAAGGTGCAGCAGAGGGGCCCGGGGTCAGACTGGGAGGAGAGCTGGGCTGTGGTGCTGCCTGGGCCGTGGGACCACCATGCTAGGTTTGGGTCTGGCTTGGCAAGAGTCAGCAGTTGTGCCCTCAGAATGCTGCCTGTGGATAGCCCCAAGGTGTTTGGCCAAAGTTTGTAGTGGTCAGACAGACACTTTTTGGGCAAATTAACAAGTGATAAATGGGAAAAATCAGGATAGCAAAGTTTGAGGCTGGGGTGAAGAGTGTGTTGTTACCTGTTTGACTGCTTCCTGTTACCCCTTTGACGCTACAGTACCTTGTGTAATGGGAGGAGTTGGTTGCCTTGACCTTCACAGGCCATCCCTCTCATCCTGTAGGGCCGTTAGGTGGGATGACCCCACTGCCGTGTCATCCAGTGGAGACCACCATGATTACATTTGGCTGGGGCAGTGTAAGACAAGGCCACCTTGGTTGCAGCAGAGGTGTTGTTGAGTCCCTCCAACTATTTTTGTAGCCTGTTTACTGAGTTTTGCACACATATTTGTAGGCATATATGAATATATGTAGGCATATAATTTTAATTGTTTTTATATAGATTTTTTTTTTTTTGTCATAATGAAACACTACTGGGGAGTGAGGTTTTTGGAGCACTGCATGGGTCCCAGAGCAAATGTGGTTAGTGAAATTTTGGAAGTGCACTGATCCAGAGTCTTTGCATGGCTGTGCTGGTTGACTTTGTCAGTAATGGGAGGGATGACATCGACATTTTTTAACCTGAGTCTAATTTTAAGAGCTGGTATCTGATGTGCTCCTAAAGCTGTTTGAAATCTAGCCCCACTGCAGAGCAACCAGCAGGGCACTGTGGCAGGAGCTGCACAGAGTGCCTCGATAGCAATCAAACGGGCTTATGTAATTCTAAAAATGGCAACTCCTCACTTGCCACATCTTTCTGTCTATGTGGAGAGTCCTGCAGAGCTGCCAAACAGAAGCAATTGAATGAACTCTTTTCTCGGCTCATTCCTCCTTCCGCAGCTCAGAGAAAGTGAGCCAGAGCCTATTCTAGTTTGCCTGTCAACAGGAATGGTAACTAACGGCTCGATCCCAGCCAGGCTTTATGCCCCAAAAACACTGCCTGCCAGCGAGGAGTGGAGAGAGACATCATGGGTGATGTCTGGTTCCTGGTGCGAGACCAGTCTGCCTCAGGAGACAGTTGAGGAATTGGCGGAGTCCACACCATGTCTGAAGCCAAGCTGGCCACTAGGGCAAACAGGAAATGGTTGAAGGTGTGCTGTTCTCCATCCTTCCTGTTGGAAATAGTCATTCTCCATGTTGTTGCAGTAGTGGAGCAATGCTGCATATCATTTCTGAATGCTGAAACTGAAATATATCCCTTCCTAATGTTTTGAAATGTTGTACTTCTTTGCTTTGAAAGAGTGGGAGCTTTAAATTTTTTCTGGTTTTGTGTTTTTTTTTTCCCCCTTATTTATTTTCTATTTAAGAGAAAAGGTGGGAGGAAGTAGAGAAGGAGAATATAATGGGGGGATGGCCTTGTTCTCACTTTCCTACTGCAAACGTTTCAGAAAAAGGAGCAAAAAGCAGCGAAAATGGGTAGAAGCCCACTTCAGTTTTGTGTTCCTGTTCCTTCCCTTTTTTGCTTGAAAGAAGGATGGCCAAAAAAATAAGTGGGACAAACCCCACGTGCTTTGAATTCTTCTCCCCTTAATGAGAGAGAAACATCTAATTTTCAAAGTTACTTGCTTTTTCAGCGAAAAAAATCAAAAACAACAACAATCTTTCCAAAGCCATTCTTTCCACCCTCTTTTTGCAACTTGCTCCCCACCCGATGTTGGCCAATCTTTCTGGCTATGCCGTGTGTTATGTTGTTCAAGATGTGTATGTGCCGTTGTTTGAACCGTTGTCCCAGATGTCCCCATCTGCTGCAGAGCAGGACTCCATGGGCTGTAAGGTACCAAGGTGACAGAAGACAGCAGCGTGTTACCTCCTTCCTCCGGACCATGTGGGACCTGTTGGGCTGGTGCATTCTTGTCCCTGGTTGTGATGGCTGAGCTGGAGAGAGCGGGGCAGGACTTCTAGGTTGACTGGTGAATCTGCTGCTTTACCACTGGGGCACAAGAAAAGTGCTAGTTCCCTCCAGAAGACAAGACGCAGAAGAACCACTAAAAATCCCCTGAGCCCAAAGTAAAAATTCAGACCTTGTTATTGCAGGAAAAATCTTCAATGCACGACCCAAGTATTCCCTAAATGTTCAAGAACACCCACAAATACTGTAAAAATAGCTGATAATTTATTTATTTGATTTAATTATGAGCCTAGCTTGTGATTTGGGGTGGGGGCGGGGGCAGGGTTGGAGTTGGTACTGTGGAAAAACCAATTTAGAGAAAAGCCCAGGCGCGTCATCAGCTCTGGGGAGCAGGGGAGCTGCTTAGGCTCTTCTTTGCCAAATGCAGAGCATTGTAGAACCCACCAAGGCCTCTGAGACTGCTTGGGTGAGGAGGTCCCTACCAGGGTGACAGTTTCTCCCTGGAGGAGCTGTGGATCTTTGGCTCTGCAGTCCGTGGCTGAGGCTGGTGTCCCATGGCCAGTGTGTGTTGGAGGGACTAGTTTACCTCTTCCTGCTTGCACACCTGGGTTGACCAAGGGTAGATCTATTGTGGTGAGCATTAGCTGCCCATTGATGGGTCATCCTTTCCATCCCTATTGAGCAGCGCTACTGGGTGACCTCCAGCACTGGTGAATATGTCTCCAGAATGTGTTTCTCTCCCTTATGTGGGCATCCGGATGGGCTTGGAGACTGCCATGAGCTCTGCCTCTGATGTACTTTGCAAAACCAAACCTGCAATCTTTGCTGGTTTAGCTGGGTAGCAAAAACTTCTTCCCTGTTATCAGAGTTCTCTACCATGTTCACTTCAAGCCTTTGAGCTCTTCCTCTCCTCCAGCACGTGCCTCTACTCTCCAGTTGACAGCCTGGGACAGCCCCCCCCGAGATCAGCTGCTTGTGGAGCTTTCTCTGCCGAACGCAGTCCTAAATGGTGTGGCCTTTGTTCCCCCCCCAGCTGTCATATCCTCCAGGATCTGCAACAAGTCCTCATTTTACAGCCCCCCCGTCTTGTCAGTCCCCAATCTGATCTGACCACCTGGTTTGTTTTTGAATTGAGCACTTGAGTCATAACATTTCTGTTTATTTCAACAACTGTATTCCTTGCATAGGAAATGAGCCAAGATGGTCTAAGGCGGGGAGAGCGAAGCATGTCGTGGTTGTAATTGCTTTTGCTCTCCCAATATCAAATTTTACAGTATAATCAAAATCTTATTTTTGTACTACTGGACTCTGTTATTGACTTAATCTTCTTAAGTGCTCCTATTATTCCATTGATTTCATCGTTGCATGTTGATTTTAATCTTTTGATCTCCATATTAGCTACTGCCTGCAACTAATTTGTTGCTCAGTGTTTTTCTTTGTTTTGACCTGTGAGGCATTTTCCTCATGGCACACAACTCTGCTGGCAGATTGCATATAATCTCTGCACTTTTTTTCTCCCATATTTTGCATAGTTACAACAAATGCAGATTTACAACTTGAAATGGAATATGCATAGAAAGGCTGAGGAAAATATCACTTCAGGTTTCACTCAGGAGCCTGGATGGGCTTGAATAAAGGAAATACAGCTAGCTCACATAGGCTTTTTAGTCCAGCAAGTTCTGAATGAGTGGCAACTGCAATGATTGTAACATATATTGTATGCAATCAGGGATCAAGGAGTTTCTGAAAGTGTTGCTAGACTTAAGATGAAGAAGGCTGGGGTTTGTGAAGGGTCTCTCCTGGCTGGACTCAGCTTGATGCAGTGGTGGCTCTGTTGGATCCTGACACCACGGAGCAGGTTTTTGACCAAACGCTGGAGATGGTGGCAGTAGTGCGGAGTTGTGAACCTCACAGGCTTAGTGCAGAGGTTGAAATATGGCTCAGCTGTGGTTTGGTTGGTCGTTAGATGAGTGATTTTTCACTTGGTAGTTGATGGTTTAACCTGGGCTGATTCACAGGACACTTTGTTTGCTTTAGCTTTTTCTTTTAAAGCTTAGAGAAGTACTTTTTGCCTTAGGTTTGCTGTGACTTTTTTAATAAGAACACAGCCTGAACATTGACAAAATCATCCTTGCTTTGCTGCGTGCCTGTTTATGCTTCTGAACACAAATTGTCTTCTAATATTTTTGACGTTTTGGTCACTAGAGAGGCAGAAAAGCAATTTCTAAGATGCCTATGGGCCAGGAGACATGCATTACAGCAGAGGGGAAAGAATCTGTTAGTTGCTGAAATATAAAACAAATTGGATGAACAGCTGCTGACACTTGTCAGTCAAATAGTTGATAGCATTTTCAGTCTCCATGCCACATGCTTTAAGTAAGTCTGTCAAAAAAAGGATATTTTCGCTGGACTTCCCTGTAAATATGAGAGAAGTTTTGGCCTGATCTATCATTTAAAATTTTGCTGGCAGAGGAATGAAATTTTCCTCTTTCCCCAAAACTGATTGACATAACTGTACTGGCAGATTCTTCATCTAGGTGCAGTTGTACTGGCAGAAAGTCCTTTGACTGTTGGAGCTCGTTCCGTTCCAGCAATGGGTTGAATCAAAACCTTTGCATTCCTTGGCTGGGTTTGCCAGAGTGCTCTCATCCATCAGCAAGCCCTGTTAGATGCTGCCTGAGATGTAGCTTTGTTCTGCGGGAGCCTGCGTCCTGTCCGAAGTGTAGTCTTTGGCCAGGGGGTCTTTAAACCCAGATTGATGTCTTTCAGACAAAACCAGACTATTTTGGATTCAGCATTTCTGCAGGACTAACCCAAGACAGCAGTTCTTGCTCCTTTTGCCATGATGCAGCACCCATGTAGGAGAGGGTTGGGCTGCCAGCACCCACATAACCATGTGCAGGGTTAAAGGCAGCAGGGATCCGTAGGCTCCTTTGCTCAGTAGGCTCCTTTGCTCAACCACAGGAGGCAAGCTCTGGAGTGGGAGGTTAAATCCAGGTTTGTAGCATTGCTCATACCTAAGTTGCTCTCCCCACTCACACTAAAGTCTGTAACTTGAAGCTCATCGTTTGGGGCCAAACTCCTAAAGAGAAGTTCGCTGGCTAATGCTTCCTTGTTGTGAATGCATGGTCAAGCCTGACGTAGTCTCAGTGTTGTTACAGATTCTTTGAGGTGCTTTACTGGGGTTTGAGGACACGCAAGAAGCTGTCACAGGCTATAGGGTCATTGACAATGACAGAGGAACTCAGGCAAGAGTGTCCATCACTGCCATTTTGAGAAGGCACCTATGTGTGTTACTGATGCACAGCCAAGGATCTTTTCCCAAAGACTGCGCCCACTCTCTTTCATTCAAAAAACTGAGCAGGGCTCAGTGTTTTGAAAGGTGGCAGGTGGAAGTGGGCTGTGTTTTTATCCAATAAATATTTCATGTTAAAAAAAAAAAAAAAAGGAAGAAAAAGAGGGAGCCAGTTCCAGAGCAGAATCAAGCTGTTTCTCCAGCTCTGCTCTGCTTAACTGGGATCAAAGCTACAAAAGTAGGTCTCTCCCAGTGCTCTTTGCTTCCAGTTTGGTGACCACCCCAGGTAAGGCTTTCTTAGTGCCTCCTCGTGGAGCTGTTACCCTTCATATTTGGGACAGCTGAGGGAGAGGTTGAGGAGGGCATGAGCACAGGTACGCATCAATAGGTGTATGGGTCTCAAGTGGATCTCAGCCAATTAGAAAGGAGGGACCACACGGTACTTGCAGTTTGTTCATTGCTTTATGTCTTGTGAGAATTGTTTTGTCAGGTAAATCCTGTGAGGGCTTCAGGGTGTGACTGAAGGCTCCAAGTGTGACAGTGAAGACGTTGATGGCCTTTGTACGCACCTCAGTCACAGAGATGCAGAGGCATCTGAACATGTTTTGGTGGACTCTAATTACTTGAACACTCTACTGTTACCTCAGTTCCTCTGGGGATTTAGGACCAAGTATTTGCACAGCTGGAGGGTGAGTAAGAAGAGGGAAGAGCTTCCTGAATCAGTGGCCACAAGGCCATGTTCCTGCCTAAGTTCTCACGGGTGGCTTTTCCTGGCAGTGCTTCCCTCTAGCAGCATCACGGAGCAAGACAAAACCCAAGAATTGGTCTGCTGGGCTACAGTCACGTTTCAAAACTTGTCTAGCCTAGTGCATCAAATGGCTTATCAAGACATAAATGGTGAAAAATGTGCGTGCCTACTACCCATTCCTAAAGACCCTGCTAATATCTCTGTTGCAAGGGAGGTGGTGTACACAGTTCACCATGAGTAGATGGGTGCTGAATGGTATGGCCATATAGATGGGGCTGGAAAGCACCTCTGCCACAGAGGGAAAGGACCCAAAATTCCATCATTGCAGGTGAATGTGCTCCAGGCTTCATCACTATCCTAGGTCCCTTCCTTCTCCAATTAGTTCAGGGAGTGTCTCATGGCTCTTGGGCACTGGAAGATGGTTTAGCAGTTCATTATGTCAGGAATGACTTTTTTTCCCGTCAATTGCCCATCTTTTATTTGTGGGTTGAGAACATTTGTCCTCATTCCCCAAGGTGGCAACAGGTTGCTGTGCTTGTGGGGGTGAAGGACATCAGCTCTTCTGTTTCTCTCTCAAATGACCGAAACTCAGGCTAGCAGGAGTCCTTTTGGGTTTGAATTGGCTGCTGGGAGGGAGTGACTGCAAAACCTCTCAGAAAATTCCCAACCCATCATGCTTTCCATCAACCCAGACTTTCGGTGGAAGGTTAAGTGTCGGGTAGGGACGATGCCCGTGTAGCAACAGGGGCTGTCCCAGAGCAGACCATCAATTAGACATCCAAAGACAGATCATTGGATGGAGACAGCAGAAAATGGTGGAAAAAATCAGTGGAAGTGAGAGCAGAAATTCTCTTTCACCTGGGGAGTAGTAAGCCTGGTCCCACCCTGACCTTTGGGAGCAAATCAGGAAACCATCTTCTTAATTAATAAACTGTAAAAACACCCATGAGAAAAGAAAATGCCTTTATTCTGAGAGGTGGGGGCTCTTACATCTCAGCTTGGAATTCATTGGGTTTTTTTTCTAAGGCAGACATAAAAAGACTCCATAATTTATTCTTAGGACATCTGAATAGTTATTTATTGAGAAGCCACAGTTCTCACACTTTTACAACTGTCGGCTTGTATAAGGCAAAAAAAGCAAGATGGATCACTATTTTACACAGAAAATAAAAGCTCTGGAGGGGGGAACTGATGGACATGCAGTTATGGTCAAAATGCAATGTACATGACATATATAAAAACGATTGTGAAACAGAGGAATTGTAAATTATGGTTACAATCTACTGAAATAAATATTCAATATATTATTATAAACACATTTGTATAGTCTAAGATTGTAATTAAAGTTGTCTTTGTACATACACGGTTAGTTGAAATTTAAACAAAAATGTAACATTTAGAGGAGCAAACGTCAACATAAAACAACTGCTTTGGACTTGTAATGTGGCATGATATATCCATAATGATAGGATTAATCTGGTGTGGCAATTAGAATGACTAATCCTTTGGGATATAGCCTCTATGGAGTTAACTGCATATTGAAGGGAAGAGCCTGGTACATTAATAAGGATGCAGAGTGATTCAAACGGCTGTCTGGGTTTGTTTGTTTTCTGGTTTTTAAATGAACAGAAAGAACAAAAAAAAATCATTTGTAATTGCCTCATTCCTCTTTTAAAAACAAAGCTGGTTTGGGGTGTTTTTTTATTAATTTTAAGCAGTTGGCATCCACAGAAGAGAAACAAAGAAATGAAAGGACTCAATTCACTCATCTTCACAACAATTTACCATCAATGTATATACAGTACATTAATGAAGCATTGTTTAAACTTTAATTATAACAGGGACACACCTAGCATGTTTTCTATGTAGTTTTTCCATTAACAGTATTAAACAATGGTGCTCCATATTGCTTATGAACATATAGATATGAAATTAGGAAACTGATGAATCAAAGAGAGGTGCTAATCTTATTACCACACAGCTAACATGGCATTTGTATTGGTAAACTTCTCATGGGCATTTAGAGCTGACATAAAAATTCCTAATGTGGCTAACTGAGTTACAGACGAGGTACATGCACAGATACCAGGCGACCCCCAGCTGGTCCTCCAGGCCAGCTTCCCTAGTCATCCTCTTCATCTTCCTCATCGCTGTCCTTCATGGTGATCCCCTGGAGCCCTCCGCCTTCGCTGACCGACGCTGTGGCCTCCTCTACCGTCAGCCGGTTCCGGATGGTCTCGTAGGTTTTGCTGTTTAAGGTGGAGTCCAGCACGCCTTGCAATCGGAAATCCCGGTATGTTTTCTAAAGTGGGGAGAGGCATGGAGGGAGGAAGAGACAGCACAAAGGTCAGGGCCAACATCAGCTGACCCCCAGGAGTCATCTTGTGCCCTCGTTTCCCTGGGGTTTGGGGCCACTAATGGAAGAGGCTGGAACACCAGGAAAATCCCAGCCCTTCAGGTGTTATACATTGCCCTGGGCAGCACAGAGGCCACAGAGGAGGTGTCTCTACTGGCCACCGCTTTGCTGTGGCACAGGTCCCTTTAGGGTGCCTTGAGCAAGAAATCACAGCTCTGTGACTCCAGCACTTGCAGGGGTGGCCGGGCTGTGGGGCTGCTAAAAGCCTCAAAGCTGGGATGTAGCAGGGACTGCTCAGGGGAGCTTTGCATACAGGAGGCTGGGGTCTAAAAAGACACTGGAGCAACAAAAAGGGGCTCTGCCCCAACTGACTTCCCTCCTTGCTTCTGGGTGCCTTCATCTGTCTGGAACATTAGTTTGGGTTTTTTTTCTTCACCCAGCAGAACGCTTATTGCTCATAACTGCAGACGTGATTACACGTTCCTGGAATGCTCTGTATTAAATAATCCTACCTACAGTACTGGGATTAAAGGAATTTGAGTCCAGGATACTGGGGGAAATTGTTCATGTATAAACATAAACACATGGCATGTGTTTCTCAAATGTCTCTTTCTTCACCTAATTCTGAACCCAGGGTTGTATTTCTACAGTTAGCTATCTATCCCTTGTTATTACGATCAATAGCTTTCATTTGAATTTATGTTTAAAAACATAACAACTGTGAGATAAAACGCTGGCCTTGCAGTTCATTTAATTCTGCTCTGTGCTCTGTGTGGAACTATTTGCTGTTCTGCTATTTCAGAGAGTCCTTGGATTTGTTGTCCTTGCTTCTGAGTGTAATATTGGTATAAATAAAGCACAAGGAAGAAAGCCTTCCTCAGCTAGCTGACAAGTAGAAATAATTTGTCTGTGCCTCTTGTTTTCACTTAAGAAAAGCACATTTAATACATTTCAGTTTTAATTTATTCATGCCTTCAATGTGTTCACTGCACACAAGACCATAAACATTATAAAATGCTAGACCAAAAAGCATTAGATAGAACCTAAAATGATCAAAAATATATTTACTCCCTTCTGTGATCTTATTATTTCATGTAAACCACTGCGATTTCACACTGAAATAATTATCATTAGTCCAAGGCACGCACACACACACACATATACATATACACGTGCACTCAAGGAAAAAAATGTTACTTCCAGGGTATGTTATCTCACCTTCATGAGCTCTTAGAGTTGATTACATACACCCAGTGTAAAAGAAACAACTTCAATTAACTATGAGAACAATCCTCATTTGTATGCTGACAAGAATCACAAGCCATAGATGGGCTTAAAGGTTTCTAGTAAAACAGTGTTAAAAACTTTTGGTTTGCTTTAACCCGTTTTAACACTGGAGTTTGTTGGCACGATCAATGTGCCTGTCCACAAAAAAGCTGATTTTGGTGCGCTTATTGTTTGGGCTGGGTCAAACAGCAACAGTCTCCCTTTTTTTTCATGCAAGCAGCCACTTTGTTCTTATTTGCACACCTGGATTTGGCATCTATATGCATTTCAAGTTCCTGTTTATCGTTTGCTACACGCCATACCCAGAAGGATCTTAATTTTTAAGAATGTAATGAATGGCTTAATATATTTGCTGGTGACAGTTTGCTGAAGAGAACACACCGTGCACATGCAGGCAACACACACACACACGCTCCTTCCGACAGCAAGGTGGTCTCGAAGACGCATGGGGCAATTACCTTTACTATCCTAATGAGAGTTTTCAGTTGGTAAATGTGAAGCTGCAGGTCCATGCGGTCCGTCAGCCAGGTGCAGACAACATTCATGGAGCTGGTGTACCATTGCTGCAAGAGAGACAGGACTTCTCCAGCACCCAGGCTGGGCATACGCGCCGTGCCCCAGGTAACACGGGCTGCTCCCAGCAACCAACCCGTCCCGCCAGCCAGCCCCTTCCCGGGATGTGACAGACTCAGAGGGGAGACAGGCACCCTCTTTTACACACAATTTCCATGCACAAGCTTTTCAATTTTAACAACAACATACTTATTAGGAGAGGCACCGGCCACCAGCAAGGCTTCTATAATCTGATTTTGCCATTGACAGGACTTGCCAGCACTGGTGTGCGTTTGGGCCAACACCTTTTTTAATCCCTTTCCCCCACCACCCCACCACCCCCTTGAGAGCACAGTCCTGCCTTTAAGTGTGTCAGGCCCACGCTCAAGCTACTTACCCTCTTGCAATTCAAACATAACCAGCCGCGGGGCGAGCCTGGTTCTCTGACAGCGAGCAGAGGGGAGGCTGATGCGGGACAAGGTTTGGCTGCGGGGCAGGATGCTGGTGTGAGCACCAACAGGCGCCTGCCCGGGCTGGGCGGGAAATGCTCACAATTATGAAAGACGGAAAACCAGCAAACAACCAAGCTTGTTTCAAGCTGCTTGAACTCACAGGGCCCCTCCAGGGGCTGAAATTTTGCTGCTCGCCTGTGAAAAAGGCTTGCAGCTGTGTGGCAGCAGCCTGCCAGCCCTGCAGTGCAGGAAGCCTCCGGTGGGCTGTGGATCAGCGCCCTGCTCACGCAGGGCTGGCATGGCATGTCTGACGCCACGCAGACGAGCAGCCAGCCCTCGAGAGAAGGAAATGCTGGGATATGGAGTTGGCCGGGGGGTGGGGGGTGGGGGTTGATCACAAAAAAACCCTCTCCATGGCGCTCAGCACAAGGGTTGATTACAAAGTGGTCTGCCTACAGAAAGCCAGCACGCCTCTGCACACAGTCACACCCCTCTCTCTCACACACAGATCAAACCCTACCCTACAGACCAGCTGCAATTAATCTAGAACCCATTAAATGGGAAAAAAAAAACAACCAACCACTGCACCAGTTTATAGAAAACATCCTGTTCAAGGGCCATCCAGGTTGGTTTGAAATGCAGGTCCCTCCCAGCCCTTGCACCAGTCCGACTCGGCTGCTGCTGCCTCCCTTCCCTGTGCCTTTGGATGTGGGTCTGATGCAGAAACATGCCCGCGTCCCTCTCCTGTCTGAAACTGCTGGTAAATGGAGACAAGGGAAAATCCTGCAATTGCAAAACAAGGCTGGAGACATGTTGCATGCCACCAGTGCCTGGCATTGCCAGATGTGTGACCCTGACACCAGAAGCTGCCACTGGGTAGGGTTTAAGCTGGCAGCACCAGGACCCACAGGCACCACTGGCCTGGAGCACCCACAAGCCAAGAGTGTGAGCTGGCATGAAGCTGACCAAAGCAGAGAATCGAGTCCAAGCTAAACCGGTCCAGCAGCACAAAAATGTGGGCTCAACACAACATTGTTGAACCCAGAGCAGACGGCAGAGGTTAGTCATGTGTGTTCGATGGTTCTTCCTCCCCACTTCAATGAAGATAGATGTTCCTGTACTTCTATTTCTACACCACAATTCAGTAAAATGGAGGAAGTAAAGGGATGGAAGAGTCACCAGAGAAACAGCACATGATGATCTCTTGCTTGATGCTTACACCTTGTGCAACTTGTGGCAGAAATTCCTGCTGACCCTTCATGTCCAGGATGGAGATCTGGCAGGAGCTGAGAGTTTGAATTAAGCCAATGCAGGTAGGAAAGGAGGACCTTTCTCCATAACAGAAATCAAGCTCAGATACTTTTTGCTGTCACCTGCAGTCCTGATGTCAGACTGGGGCTGAATTGTGAGTGAACCCTGGTTAGCTGGTGTATGTAGGCTCGACCAAAAGAATAGATGTGAAACTCTGGTGGGTTTTTATACCTTCCAGTCCCTCAGACTAGTCTGAGAGGTCAGAGCATCCCTAGATATCCTCCAGGGAGCCCTGGCTGCCTGTGGGTGCTGGGAAAACCTCTCTGGACACACAGCATACAGCTCGGGGATGGGGGTGGCACAATGAGACTGCTGTCACTGAGCTATCTGGCTGGGCTCCCTTGTAATGCTGGGGACCTGCATGGGCCAAACACAGACAGGCCATTAATGTTTATAATGTAACTTTCCTGCAATCAACATGCTAAATGAGTCATGCTCTTCAGTGACATTAGCTGTGAGCCAGGGCTGTGCTGGCACAGGGATGCCCAGGTCACTCAAACGCCTCATTCCACCACCTCTTTAAATCAAAACCCACAGAAGAACAAAGTGACCATAAGTTACAGTGCAGGCCCTCTCCCTTCCGCTGCTGCCTCTCATCTTCCACAAAATGATCTGCCCTGTGTTTGTCACCTCTAAATGAGAGGAGTAGTCCCTGGCAGGGGCAGGTCCTGCCATTTCTGTTTGTCCTGTGCCACACACACCTACACAGCTGTAGGGATTCGAAACAGAATCGACAACCTCTGCCTGGAAGTTATCAGCAGGGTGACTTTGCTGCTGTGAGACCTTCAGATTAGCTAAATTAAACATTTTGCTGTGGTCCTGGTCAGCACTCCAATAGACTGGATTCTGGGGAGACTCAAACTCCTCCGAGCCAAATACAATCCGTACCCCTCTCCTGTAGAGCACGGCCAGGAAGGGCTCAGCTGGGTGTATTGCTCAGTGGCATGAAAGGAGCTCTCTTTCTCAAAGCCAAGTTTCTCCCAAGACTTTCTGCTTTATGAGAAAAAAAAAGACAAAGTCTAATTCATTGATCTTGATACACAAAACCGTCACGTCACTTCATAGAGCACACACCAACTGCTGAATTTAAGCCCTGCATATTCATAAAAATAAGTTAGCCCATAAATTAAATGTTCCCTTTAGCTATCACTAGTGTTGATGTGCTATAAGACGCACAAGCCCTCTGATTCATGACCAACCTACCAAAGAAGATAACATTTGCATATGATTATATTATTAAAACCACAACAACAACGCCAAATGCTCTGAAATGGAAAAGGGATGATTTCAGACAAAAGAGCGCAGTGTGGTCCTGTCAGGACACCGGCCACCTCGCTCTCCCCATGCGGGGCTGGCTGTTCCCCAAGGCGCAGTGGGGAGCACACCGAGGATGCAGGGTTCTCCTTGCGGCTCCAGGTCCAGCCCTGCAGCTTTTCCCTATACACAAAGCACAGAGGGCACAGCCCCAGTGCTGAACTTTGGGGCCTTGCTGTGGGGCTGCAATGCATTTCAGGCACTTTTCTGTAGCCCTAGGGCCAGCTAAGCTCAAAACTCAAAACTCCTCGCAGCTGGTCGTAAAGAACGAGTAGACCTCATTGATCTTCCCAGGTCCACTGACCCCAACTGGCTGCTGCACAGACACATCACTGATGCTAACTTGCATCCCTGTCCATTGCTCAGAGGACAACTTACACTCAGTCTTGGGGCAGGGGGGTGAGGGACAGTGTGGAGAGTGCATCCTGGGGGATGCCACACATCCCCTGGGATGTCAGCACGGAAAGGACAAGGGCTCCAGCAGTCATGCTGCAGCCTGTGGCCTGGCTAATAGCAAAAAAAATGCAAACAGATGCTCTTTAGATGCTATCAGAGCCCAGTAACAGCAATCAGATGCTGTATTTGCAGGGCCAGGTATTTAATCCCTCTTTAAAGTTCGTTTTCCTGTTCCTCATCTGCCTTTCACACTGACCCTTATTGCTAGGTGCTACCCTGGGAGATGAGGTGGGCCTGGGGCTGGCTGGGATGCTTCTGGGCAGGCATTAGAGGAGCTGAAGCATGCCAAGGGGTGGGCTTCCACGGCTGCCCATGCAACACCTCAACCAGCTCAAGCAAGAAGATTCCTCATCCCCTTCTCCCCCCCGGCCTTTTTTTTTTTTTTGAATGCAAAAGCATGATCAATAAGTTGCTGAAGTAGCAAGTTTATCTCTGAATACATAAATTCCAAAAATTGATATGAATAAATCTGCAAGTAACACACAGAGTGTGGCACATTTTATCAAAAAAAAAAGAAAAAAAAAAAAGCAAACCCTGTGCTGGGTTCCTGCGCTTTCCGGGAGGTGGTGTCATTACACATACCCAGGAACATCTGCAAACCCCCGTCTTCTTTGGTGTGAGCTGAATGGAAGCATGACCTCCTGTTCCTTGCCATGAACCTTAAGTTCACACTCATATTTTACATGTTACAGGAAGCCACAGCTCACCCCAGGGGTGCTGCAAACAGAATCTCGTAAGCCAGATGCAACACTGCTTCTTAAGGCACCTGAAGGAGCTGTATTCTTCATTCAAAAGCTTACATACTAGTAGCTTAAGGTCACTTCAGCTTTTGTAAAGAGTGGGACAAAACCAGGAATGCTTATAGGGCTGGGTTGTCAGCAGGGTAGCAGAGGGATTACAAGAAACCTGTGACTCTGCCTCTTTCTGCCTTTACTGGTAGTTTTTTTGTGTGTGAACAAGTGCCATACAACAGATTGAGGCTGGTATAAAGGCCTGGGACTGTGCAAGAGCACCCCGCTGAGCCTCAGCTGTGCTTGCAATTAGCAATAGGCATGAAATGATTATTGTTGTGGTGGCTGATGGCAATCTGAAGTGACAAGTTTTATGGGGGAAGTTGTAGTAGGGATGTTCAGCAAGTTTCTGCAAACCATTAATCGAAGGCTGCAGCACAGTTTAGTCAAAGCTATTTTATGTCATTCCAAAGGTCTCACAAGGATGCTGAAAGAATATTTTTCAGCTCTCAGTGCCTTGGAATGGAGTTTTTCTAGGTCAGGGATTCTTTACTGCCCTATTTAGTGTCAAAAATACCCATTTGCCTCAAATTAGCAGAAAGCTTGTAGTTAAGGGCTAGAGATTAGGCATACAAAATTACTCAGCAGGTGACTGCTGGGTGGATTTGGGGGTTGAGAAGTCTTTAAAACTGACTACAAGACATTATATACTTCTGACAAAAGAACATAGTAATCCTACCTGCTTGCTTTAACCACTGTTGTTTGTCTATTATTATGTGCTTTAATGCTCATAAGAGCAAAACTACTGGTGATACTACTCAATTACCATAGTAACTCTCCCCTATGACCTCTCACTTCAGTACTCGCTTTCCAACCAGAACCAATCCAAGCAGGGCAAATCTATTTAAAACTGTGACACACACTGCACAAGGAGGCTCCGAACGCCGGCTGGCTCCCTCTCTTTGTGCAGGGCATGGACTTGTTTTGAAATGCTGAAAGGCAGCTTTGAAATGAACCCTTGAATTCAAGGTGTTTCAAAGGTGAGGGACGGGGCGCCGGGTGGCTGCCTCCGCAGCGTCCCCGAGTGAGGGGACCATAGAGGTGGGAAGAGAGGGAGGAAGGGGCTGACTCTGAGTCTTATTTACCGAAGGAAAATAGAACCTGCTCTCAAAGTGACTTGATCAGCCAGGAAAAAAAAAAAAAAGAATTAAAAAATTACCAACTCTGTATCTGGTGTTTGCCTCCATGACCAGAAGCTCAGCTGGTGGAGAGCACAACAGGACTGTGCTGATTTACAACTGCTGACAGTACGTGACAGCCGACAGAGCCGTGTCCATCCCCATCCTGGGCGGCTCTTGAGATCAAATTCAGAATTCGGTGTTGTCACATGCATTCAAGGCAGCCACCTCCCCTTGGCAGGTGTTGTCTCCGTGGGGAAGGCAGGGATGAAGCCACAGCAGCTCAGAACCACGCTTTCTGGGGACCCGCTCTGCTCAGGCAGCTACCAGGGCTCTGTGAAGACTTGCTGGGTGAATGGGAGCAGGAGCTCTGCTGGTGAAGTCTGATTGTCCGTGACACCATGCATTCTCCTGCGTTTGCTCATGGTGTGCCCCGTGGGTACATCCAGCCAGGTTTGTACCCTCTAAGCTGGCTGCAGGCCTGCAACTCAAAGCCCAGGCTGTTTAACAGCAGTCATGGAAGGACCACTCTTGTCCCTCTGGTTTTCTGTGGCCAGCAAGGTCTTCCTCTCTCCACCTTCTCTCAATGTTTCTTTCACTGTTGATCCCAGGTGGTCATTGCAATTACAAAAACTCGGTAAAAACAGTACGAACAAAGCATAGACTCTCATGGCCAATGCAGTTTCCTTCTCTTCTTTAAAAAAAAAACAAGTTCCCAGCAAGCCTGAACATACGTAGCAGTGTATGTGATCCCAGTTTGAGCCTGGGCTTTGTTTGCCACAGGTGACATGCCACCCCCCTAGGCAGACCTACAGCTGGGAGGGTGAGGAAATAGCAGGGACAGGGCCTTGGTGACACAAGTATGACTAAAGCTCTTGAGCTAAGATACATGGTGGTGGCCCCAGAGGAGGACATGGCACAGCTGAGGTGGGCAAAGAGCTGCTGTCCTTCAGGCACACACGTAGCTCTGGTCCCCAGCGTTGATGAGGAGCTGGGGACAGACCTGCCATGTGATGAAAAAGGAGAGGCACCTCTCCCCTGCAAGCACACATTTTCTGGATGGCAAGCAGAAATCTGCCTATGCAACAATCCCCATCCCATGCCTTCATCAACTTTGCATCCCACTGTTCAACAAAAAACATCCTCTGTGCCGGCTCTGACTCCACATTTCCCTGCTTATGGGCTCTCCCTCCCCTTCCATTTGCCAAGGGACCAGAATTTCGAGCTACGAAACCTCCTCTGGTGCAGGGGGCCAAACCTGCAGTGGGGCCAGGGGCTCAGCCCCACAGGCAAAGAGCATCTGGCTCGGTTGTATCCCAGCTATGGCCACGGGTGGCATCAATAATAAACCAGTGACTCTCTCGATTTACACCTGCCAAGGATTTGGCCCATTCCCCCAAGCCTTGCGGGGGCCAAGGCTCAGGGGACCACATATTGCGCTTCTGAGCATGCCTGGAAGCAGAGAAATTGGTGTGACACGGCCCAGGTTACAGAAATGAAGTTTAACGGCTGTGGATGTAAGAGAACACAGCTAACCAGAAAATAAGCAATGAGTTAATATCACAGGCATTGATCAGCTAGTCTTACAATTAATGCTTCCAATAAAAAAAAAAAGCTCCCCCTTTTTATTCAACAGAATAAGAAATTAAACACTTGTGGGCTCATTCTAAAGAATGAATGAAATTGAATAAGCTACCTAGCACTTGAGATTCCCAGCGAGTGCTTGAATAGAGCAAACCTCCTGAGTTGAATGGATTGCCTTTTGGGACCAATTTGTCTCTTTTCACTCTTTATTCCTCCTTTTTTGCTGACAGATGTACAAAGGCGGAACTGCGCTGTGCAGCTTAGCTACATGCACCCACAGCAGCTGTCACTTTTGTCGAGCAAGTTAATCAAGCAAATGCCACCATATCCCACTTTCTATAAGGAACAACATGTTATAGACAGTAGTCTTGGGAGACAGGGAGGGAGGGAGAGAGACTTTATTTTAACTTTGAGTAGCTGGTATTTTTTTTTTCCTCTCTGTGTGTAAAAAAAAAAGGGGGGGGGGGGTTGTTGAAATAAGGCAGCCAAACCTGGTAGCACAAACTGACACTTTTGTTTTCCTGTAGAACAAATATTTAATATGATTTTAACTCTAATTTGTACTAGAGGGAGAGCTGTCCAGTTTTAATTAAATTTAAGAGACCTACGGGAGCCCGGTTAAAAAAGAAATGGAAGCTTTTTGTTTGCATTAACGCTTGTTGATAATAATATATTGATTGTCAATTGCTAAGTCCAAAAGATTAGTGTAGTAAATACTATTATCTGAATGCCACAAGTGAAGTGCTAGCTTCCCGTCCCCGCTTTTCCCTTTGTGAGGCAGTTTGAATCACTGGTTGTTATTTATACATTTTCTTTGATAAAACCAACTTGTGTGGCTGATTTTTTTTTTTTTTAAACCCTGCCTCATTAAGTGCATAATAGCATTTACGTGTGGGGCTTTCTGCTTTTTAGCCTTTCAAGCTTAAGCTTATATTCCTCTCTCACAACCATGTTTCAAAACTTGGGATGTTCACAAACAATTGGATACACACCAATATTGTATATATCAGATGCTCTCTTGCTATTGCCACAGACTAGAAAATAATAGCACATTATCCACAAAGAGTAAATAAACAGTTCTCGTCCCGCTACGCTGCCGCACGCCAGATAATAACCCTGTTCGGTCATTAGGTAGCTTTTCTAGTGCACATGAGTCTTTAAGCACGTATACTCTCGTTAGGTATGCAAAAGTCAACATCCAAAGCAGGTCTTTTGGTGTAGCTCCACAGAGCACACAACAGCAAAGCACCGCCAGGGATCTCGGCAGCTCTCGGTTTGCCATTAGAAAGGTAATGCCCCCCCCCCCCGCCCCAATTCATACACTTTTGAAAGTATCTTCTTCAGAAAATAAATCAAAGTTTTGGTAACAGATTGCACTGGGCAAATTTAAGCTCTCCGTGGGGTCTTTGGCTTGGTATGTTCAGAAACAGAGAGTACAATTCAGAAGTGTCTGGGATCTGAACTCTTTGCCAAACTGGACTCTCACTTGCATCTCGCCTGTAGGAGCAAATCCTCCATCAGCCATACTGTGGCAGGGCTCTGCCTGTGCCCCGGCAAACATCCTCACAAGAGGCAACATGCCCCTCATTTTCTGAATTAAACCTCTCTACTAAACCCTATATTAAATTCTAGAGGTTTAGCAAAGTGCTAAGAATTAAATAAAAATCCCCTCAAACCACAGGGTCTTTTTATATTTTTTTTTCCCCTTGTATTTTATTACTTCATTCCATCAAAGCCTCGTGAATCTGCCTAGACTATCCCAGGTCACACTCACACTGAAATAAATGGCTGCACTGGGATCTTCCGTATCGCTCTAATGCTCTCTCTGCAAGTACGTATTCTCTGCAAGTGTATTCTTTAACCTCCACCCCGGTGCTGGGACTTCTGGACGCCATTTACTCTATTTTATATTCCTTAACTATGCCATTTCATTCACACTGATGACGTAGCTATACGAGGCGGTTACAAAGTCAAAGGGGCTTGATTTTAAAAGAATTTGTATTATTATTTAATAAAGTCACGGTCCCAGCATTGCATAGTAGGGTTAAGCTGCTAGCCAGAGCGACTCCTCATCTGTCTGGGATGCAAAGGGCAGCACCCAATTACACTGTCTTCCCCCCTCCCTTTCTTTTCTCTTCCCAAAAATAAACCACAGGAAAACTGTGAATTGTGCAAGAGCTCGTACAGGGACGGGAATTCAGAATGGAAGCTGAAAGGCAGACCCAGGCGCGTTGAAGTGCCGCACGCTGGGTTTTTTTGCAGGACATATGGCACCTGCGACCCCCCCCACTGCTTGGGGACCTCAGCAGCAGGGTGTGCCCAGGCTGGCGCTTCACCCTTAATTGGCTGGAAGTCGGACCCGCCGGGGCTCGGCAGGCCGGTGCCATGGGTGTTAATGGGAGGGAGGCGCGGGGCTCCCTGTGGGTGCGTTTTGTGTGTGTCCTGGTGGGATCGCATGAATTCCTCACTCAGCACAGGGGCACAACTCATCCCACACGCTGTGAGTTTCTCCCTGGCCTTAACTGTACTCCTTTCTGAGGAGGAAAAGGAGGATCAATGTCTTTTGTACCAGTGGGGCCAAGGTATCCAGCAAAAAAGGCTGGCCCAGAAGATCATCTCTAATGCTCTCTGCTTTCACTGCTGCACAAAACCAGTTAACACCTACACACGCTTTGTGCAGCTGCAACTCCACAGGCCATGGTGGGTGCAGGTTTGTTTACTCCACCCATTGGTGGCTTTGCAGGCAATCTGTGAACCCTCATCACACAAGCACAGGTTTTCCACGGCAGGTACACAGCCAGGCAGGGACAGAAAGGGACCTGCAGACGGTACTGCACCTTGCTGCTGGGGAACATGATGGCTTGTACTTATGCAGACATTCCCAAGCTGTACATCAGGGTGCCCTACCCCACTAATCAGACACCAAAATCTCTGCCTAGACAAAAGCCACATACTTCCTTAGCAGAAGTGAGGGCAGGGAAGCTCTGAGGACAAGCCACAGGCAGGACATGCCAACGTCTCCCAGAGGTTCCTCCTCTGGGGAAGAACTCACAGAAAGAGCTACTGCTATGTTGGCTCAGCTCCATCTACAGCCAGGGATGCCCTGGTCTCAGCGTGTGTGCAAACTCCTGTGCCAGCCCGCATGCTGACCATCTCTGAAGAAAGCCCAGCCACGTGCTCTACCCTTGCTCTGAGGAGGGAAAACTCTGGAGCCAGGTGCTGGTCTGGGCAGGATGGAGGGCAGCAGGCAGAGAAAAACAAGAGGGAGACCTGCGTGGAAACACCTACTCATGTACAGCAGGGTGTGGGGGAATTGAGGTAGCCAATGCTCATGGTGATACAGGAAGGAAACCAATCAACATTGGTCCTGGCAACACCTCTAACTTCTCTCTCATTCACAGCGTCCTCAACCCAGGGACAACCCACACTTAAACCTGAAGGTGGAGAGGCTCAGTGTGTGCCTCCTTTCCCCTCTGAGACAGGACAGCCCCAGTCCTTGGGCAGCACATTATATATCTGCAGAAAACACTGCCTTTCCGGTAAAGATACAGCCTGTCCTGGCTACACTGCCCCCCAAGCTGGAAGAAGACCCTGCCTACAGGGGGTGTGCTGGTCCTCAGCATCCCCTGCTGCACCTGTTGCAGATACAGTTCAGAAAAGTGCACAGCACTTGCTGGGAACCATCAATTAACGGGAGTCCCATCACACCACACCCCCCACCAAATGCTACTTTGCAGGATTTTGCAGACTTTGGTTTTCCTAAATAAAAGAGCTTCTGCATAAAAAATATAAAGGCGTGTGTGCATACACACACACACACAAACCCACTTCTGTACGGATGCTCTTTCTCAAATACTTTTTTTACCTTATAAGATATTCTCTGCTTGTTTCCATTTTTCAAAAAAGAAATGAAGTTGACATGTTAAAAGCTCAGTTTCTATATGAAGCAGCTTAGTAAAACACAATATCCAGATAGCTGCTTTTTTTTCTGTCCCAATTCCAGGGCCCTGTTAGTGCAAAGCAGTCATGGTGTAACTGGCTGCAAAATTGCTCCGTAAGATGCCATACAGTAATGCATGCCCCAGGTAATTATACTGGCTATCTGATTGAATTGAAAACTGTCATGAGGTGGGACTCAATAGACTTTAGCTGAGTCTTTTATAGCCTGCAAATTCAAAATAAGGTAACCAGAGGCTGCCAGGGTAACCCTGCTCCTGAGTGTGGGAGGGGGCAGCTCCCCTGTATCATTCCTGGGGTTAGACCCTGGAGAAAACACACTCCCTGCCCAAGTCCTGCTAAGCATTTTTGAATGCTGATATCATACATCCAGGGCGAGGTTTAAAGGAGCCCTGGGAAAGGAAAGAGACGGAGATCAAGAGAAACGAAGTGACCTGGGACGGCTAATCTCGCACGCACCGCTGGCTGGCGCAGGCAACGGCAGCGATTGTGTGGGGCTGGTTTGTGGGGGAAGGAAAGGAAAAGAGGGATTGAAGGCGCTGCTGGAAGTCAGACAATTTGCCATTATACGCGCTGGGGCTGTCGGCTCACCCCTGCGCGCACCGGGAGTTTCTTTGGGCAGAGGCCCTTTGCGCAGCTCGCAGGGAGGCAGCAAAGCTGCCGGCAGCCCGGGGGTCAGACCTGTACATCTGCCTGCGCCGGCACCTCCCGGCCCTTCCCACGCTCCTCAGACCCCCCGAAACTCAGCTGGCACCCACCTGGCATGGGATTCAGGGGAATGCCAGCACCTTCAGGCTCTCCTTCCAGACACCCCACAAGAGTGGAGCTCCAATTAGCTATGGACTCTTAAACGAAGCTGGACGGCAGCTTCAGCTCAGAGCAAACGATGAGACCCCTTGCAGGCAGCTCCCGGTCTGGAAGCAGAGAGGCTGCTTGAAAAAAGGCTCTCTCTGGCTTGAGGATGCCTTGCTGGCCGCAATATAGCAGGGTGGCACCTCTTCCCCCAAACCTACCTTGGCTGCTCAGGTCTACCAGGGAGTAAATGATTTTTCACTCAGTGCCTGCTCTAAAGCAAACATCTCCGATGCTCAGAAGCCCTGTATGGCTGATGTTAGCAAGCCTATGCTGACCTTAACGTAACAGAGCAATCAGTCTGCCTTCTTAGAATGATTAATGGAAAATCTCCTCTGGAAAAGAAATCAAATTAACTGTCTTCAACCAAATGTCTACTGGAACATGAAAAGCTGTTCTGATAAAGACATTTAGGAGGAGAAAAAAAAAAACCCTTACAAGCATGTAAAACCCAGTGACAGATCTAGGACTTATTTTATTAAGACTCTCCCTAAAATAAATTAAATGGAGCCTACTTAAATGAGCACTTTGGAACAGAAACCTTTCTAAGGGGACCATGGGAGCAGCAGGAGGCGAGGCGTGAGTGCGTGCCCGCTGCCGCCTGAAGCTCACCTACGGGAGTGAGAAAGGCTGAGGGATGGCTCCGGTGAGTGATGGCTGTGCTAAGCTCCTCGCCCCACTCCTGCGCAGCTCCAAGTGGGCACATGGGAGGAAAAAGAGGCCAGAGAAGGACAGTGCATACCATGCCTCCATGGGACAGAGAGAATTCGTCCCTTCCTGTAAGATACACACCTAATTGCCATCACAATTTATTATTTTTCCCCCGAGAATGGGACTGACTCCAGGTCCAAGACCAAGTCCTGCTGAGCCAGACATGGGCTGCAGCAGCCTCTGCAGCAAAAACTGCCCTCCTCCGGCTCTTCTGAAGATGCATGGGGAGAAAAAAAAGCCAGCAAGCTGCACTGCCCTTCCTCGAGATCAATCTGCCTAATTGTCTTCATCTCACAACTCACTCGGGAATGGGAGAGAAGGGAAAAGAAAAAAAAAAAAACAGCAAAGACCAAGACAGAAGAAATAACTCAGTGGAGGCCATATCAGGATGGGAGTGGGAGAGAGTTAGTGCCCTAATGAGCAGTCTAGCTGTGTAGGAGGGAAACAGGTTGTTGTCTGTCTCAGAGAAAGCGGTGAGTGTGGCTGCTTTAGCAGATATTAGATGGGAGCCCAGCGCACAGTCTGATATCCGTTCTTCCCCTGATCCTGCAACCCGTCCTCCTGTGAGTAATTCTAACTCACAGTGAGTAGCTCCACTGACTCACGACCAGGCTCTTGGGTTCGAGGAAGGGAAGGAGAAGGGAGGGTGAGAAGGGCTCTCTTTTGGCATTTGATTGTGCTGTGCAAGGCTTACACTCTAGCAAGAAATGCCTTGATCCTGCAAGCACTCCTTGGAGGAGCTGCCAAAATTCCAGTGGGTAACCCTGCTGAAGTCAAAAGCTTAGATTTTTAAGAGTAAGCTAATGCTTAAGTGTCTGCAGAGGACTTGCTGAATTAACTGAGATAGCTGTCAGTCTGTGGTTCGCAATTTTTTCTCTATACTCAGGTGTGATATCAGGTTCCAAATCAGTAGGTACTGAAACATATGCTGAGCTGCCTGTGGATCCTCCAGTAAACCAGTGAGAAGTGCTCAGTCAGCTTCCTGGAAATTTGTAGAAGGATTTTGCTGAATCCTGAGACTCACACAGTGCCCTGCATCCTTATTATTCAATATCTCTGATATTCAGAAGTCAGTTGCCAGTGAGGACGGCCACCTTTGGAAATACAAGGACAGTCCCAAGTCATGTCCTCAGGCCCTCCTGCTGGGCTCTGGGATGGGGAAAGGCAACAAAAATCTACCAACTGCAACATCAGCCTTGGGATATCACTGGGGTTTTTTAAAAACCCATCTGAGATGAGCCTGAGGGACAGGGCCTGGCTCTAGAGCCCCAGCCAAGGGCATCTGCCTGCCTCAGGGCAAGAGGAAGGAGATGCTGGCTCCTCTAACATTTGAGCCATGGCTTCTTCTTTGCTGGTGGGAGAGGAGCTGTAGTGACTGTCACTGCACTGAGGATGGAACAAGGCAGAGGAAACCCCTGGTCTCCCTCTTTGCTCTCCCTGCCTTGTCTGCCTGGATCCCACTGATCCCACCCTGACTTCAAGGCAAAAAACCTCCTGCCTCCATCCTGCAGAGAGGAACAGGCTCGCTTTCTCATGTCAGGAGAACATACTCCGTCTGGTATCCCAGCTGTGACACAGACCTTCGAGGAAGCTGAACACAGAGAGTGACAGTGAAGTGGTAAAACTGCCTTCTGCAAAAAGCACGGTGACTCCTGCCACCTCGGGGGGCTGTATCACTGCGTGATTAAGTTCTTACCAGACTTTTTGGTAAAGGCAACCTTCCTGATCTGATAACTGCCAAGGACAAGCCAAATACGCAGGGTCAATCTATGCACATTTAATCCCCAGAAGGCAGATTAAGTGTATAATTGACCCATATAATCCATGTATCATCTCCAGTGAAATGTTTTCTATGTCCGGTTTAGGCAGACATGAGGCCCATAAGAAAGCGATCAGAGACACAGTATTACCATTGCAGTGGATTTCATCAAAGTTAGAGATGGCTTTTTAATCACTGATCTCAGAGACTGCTAGATTTAAGCAGATGAGCTAGCACTAAGCACATCTGCTTTAATCCTTATCTTCTACTCAGGCTGGTGTCTTCAAGAAGTACAAGGAGGCAAAAAATAAATTAATTTTTTTTTTTAGGTCCTTGCAATCTTAGATGCTTCTTGTGGTGTTTTGATCTCTCATATCAAAAGCATGTTTTTTGTTTTTTGTTTTTTTTTGGGATAAGATATTGAATTAATCATCAGAGAGAAAAAATGCCATCTGCGCTATTTAGGGACTGCATCAGGATGCTGGAATTCGCAGGATCTCGGGGAGCACACTTGACACTCAGTAGCCTTTTGTGTACGTGCTACTCGCCTGCGGCTGGGGAGGAAGCATTCTTGGTATGTTTTACATTACTGTTTACCAATTTATAAGGAGGAAAGGTTGGCATTCATGCTATCTCCTAGTCAATCACAGGCTTTCTGGGACATATATGTTCCGACGGGTTGAAACCTATCCGGTGAGTATCTAAGGGTGTGTGTAAAGAGATACATACATACAAGTATGTATAACTAACTTCCACCGAAGGGCACAACCCTAGCAAGTAGAACTCCCACTGCCTTCAGACAAAATTACAGATTTATAAACTCTGATCCTATGAAATTCTGAGTGTCCTGAGCCAAAGGGGACCTGAATTTTTCAGGATTGGGGATCGCTCTGCAAGTATTTTCCCATTGCTTAAGATACACCTGCCTGCCTCCGCCTCATCGTTCTTAGACACGGTCACATTCTGCACGTCAACTCTGCCCCCTTTCCCAGGAAAAAAGTGATAAAATTTTACTTTCCAGCAGGCAGTACATGGAGTTTGTGATGCTTCTACAGTGCATGCAGAACATCCCAGCGGTTTAAATCCCAGAGCACCCGGCCACGCACAGGGATGTGGGGAGCGGATGCTACGATGCTACGCTGAAACCCTTCTGTTACCAGTGCTCTCTACCAACGGGCCTGATTACAGTGTTTTAGCTTTAAATGTTATCAAATTAGTAAGCCAGGCCAAGTAAATAAGTCATGTTACTCTGCAGTAAACAGTACTGCCAAAAAGCTAGTTAGGTTTTGATTACCAGCAGAACTGCACGATCAATCTGTTCGTTCAATGATCCCAAGAATACAGATTTTTAAAATTAAGATGACTCTATTGCGGGGGGAAGAGAGAAAACCCCTTGACTAATTTGCAGAATTAAGAGGATCAACACACAGACCACACAGAAATATTACAATAATCTTCCACAAACACCACTATCTCCCAAAGACCATTGCCCTGTTCTGCAGGTGCAAGCAGGGCACACGATACAGGGGTAGAGAGATGGCTTTGGAGCTAAGAAATTGTGGCAAATACCAAAAAAGGCATACTAGCCCAGCTTCTGTTGGGAGATGGCCTAACATGCTCTGCAACCTCTGCTCCTGGGAGGAACCAAAGGGGAAATGAATGGAAATGCTGGGCAGGACTGTGGAGAAATGTGGGGATTAGGAACACCCTGAGAGCTGCAAACGCCACCGAATGTGCCATAGGCCACCTTGCACTGTGCATCTCTGCTCTTGCACTACTCACAGCAAATAAAAGAGGTCATTTCCTGACTGCACGGAATGGGGATTTAGCCCTATATTGCGAGTGTCTCTAATGTCATCCCACTGAGACCAGAGGGACCACCTGAAGGCAAATTTCAGCTGTTTACCTGCCAGTGCTGCATGTATTAACATAAAACACCCTAAAACTGGACTAAGCTTCTGGTTGGGGTAAGCCAGCATGGCTGCACTAAGCCAGCGGAGGAGCCAGCCTTGAAAGTGTTAATAATCTCATTGCCTGGAGAAACTGTGCAGCTAAGAGGATTGCTCCTCTGCCACGCTGGCAGAAGCGAGAACAAAGTCAGGCTCAAGTCTAATTCAGCATCATAAATACCACTTTTGATTCTCCCCTTTCTCTTTCCCATTAAAAAGGTAGCCAACACCTAAAGTGTCCTTGGAAGATATGACCATCAGTGCAGAGACCAAAGGAGCTTAGAGACCCCGTGGCTGCACTGCTTTGCTGGGTTAGGTGAGGGGGGCAAAGGGTTGTAGCTGAGACGAAGCTCAGAACAACAGCAGCGTTAAACATCTGCTCACCAAAGTGTAGGTGAACACAGCACTGATTTAAGTGGGGGCCCAGGTGACACCCTGCCAGCAGCACCTCAGCCATGCTGAGAGCTGATTTCAGGGCAACTCGTTTCTTCAGCTGAAACCCAGCAAAGATGACACACAACCACTCAAAAACACAATGTGGCTGGGGCTCAGCACATCCCTCTCCCTCTTGGCGAACCAAGGGCCCTATGGCTCACCCTGCTCGTGGGTACACACTTCTGTACACAAGATGTGTGAAGATGCCAGCAGCATTGGGTTCCAATGCTGTCCCACTAGCACAGGGAATGGGGATGGGGATGGGAATGGGGACGGGGATGGGAATGGGGACAGGGATAGGGATTAGGAAGAGCTCCTACTTTGGTTTTCTCCTGTCTGCAACCAGCATGGGTCAAAACAGGCAGAGCAACGTAAAAATCCTACTCTTGAATATTTTATTCCATATGGACCAGGGAGACTTGAGGAAAGCAGGGAGGGAAAGAAAGGTTTTGCACTTTTTGCTTTCCACCAAGATAGAGGCTCTTTTTTTTTTTTTTTTCCCAAGTCAACTGTTAATTTGTTTAAAAAATGGCTTGAGAAAACTAAATATGAGTGGATCAAACCAAAATCAATATTTGTGCTAATTACAGCATTTTGAAAATTGGAAATAATGGCCCAAAGGGTACAAACACACCAACTGTGATTCATAGGGAAAGGATGAGGGAAAAGGCAGTGTGGGCATTGAAAAGAACAGTCCAGATGAGCTCTGGAAATTTAACTGCTCATGGAATAAATTTCAACACAAACGAGCAATGCACTCGCAGGCCTGCTGCAGATGGAAGCGACAGTCTTTTGTTTTATGTTTTTGGGTTTTTTTGGGTTGTTTTTGGTTTTTTGTTGTTTTTTTTTTTCTCCCCATGCCTGCTTGATGGGTGATGTGCGTCTGGTGCTTTGCGCTGCAAACTCTCCCCGGAGCCAGCTCGCACGGTGCCCCGAGGAGGCACTGCTGTGCTCCGTGCATGAATGAGGCATTCTCAGTGGATATGGGTCATGCTAGTAGATGTACACAGTAAGATTATTTGACTCTAATTCATGCCACTTGATATAATGTGATAAAACATTTGACATGAGAGATAAGTTCCATTTTAAACCGATTAGATGTGGGGGAAAGAAAGAGTGGGAATTTTAAAGGAGGAAGAGGTTTCTCAGGGACAGGTAATGCGCAGAAAGAGAGGTGTCAAGTGAAGGAGGAGGCTGGCTGGGAAATAAAGCAGCTTTCCCTGCACACTGAGGAAGCAAACGAGCGGGTAAAGAAAGCGAGGAAGGCTGTTACAGTTCCAGAGCTGGGAGACTGAGAAATGGCACTGCTGAGAGATGAAAGGAAGGAAAGTAGGAACAGAAGCTGCTTCAAACAGAAACCGATATATGGACAAATACCCTAGAGGAGACTGAAACACTAATGCTACAGGCTGGCCGTCAACAGAAAACCTTCACTAGAGAACAGCTACGAGGACAGAAAGGCTATAACACAACAAGAGCAACAGAAACAGAGATATATCAGTTAACATGCATCCAAATCCAAAACAAATGGGCATCACAGGTCACTGTTCTCTTACAGTCCGATGAATTTATCTTGTGCACAGAAAAATAGCTCTGAGCATCTGGGTCAGTTTCTACCATGCCATCTTTGTCAAGGAGACCATGTCTCAACTTTACCTACGGTGTCAGACACCACAACATGGTCCTCCTGAAATACGAAAGTCTATTCCTAAGCAGTTCTGGTTTGGTTAGCTTTTAAAATTACAATTTAGTGCACTTAATTCACTGTCAGTTTTGGAGTACTTGTCAATAAAACGCACTGCAAAATGTGCGGAAGAGATGGCCCTTAGCAAGCGCATCTGCCAAAAACCTGGCTCAAATTTTAACAGTGAGAACAATGACCAAGATGTTCTGTTACAGAGAGATTTTCCACAAGCTTAAACACAGTAAAGGGCTCTCTTAGAAGAAGCTGTTCCCTTAAAATTCACACACAGACAGACCAAGACACAGTAGACTAGAATAGAGATTTAAAGCAGGCAGAGAGCAGATACGAGCCTTAGTCAGAAAGAAAGGAAAGATTTATTTATTTTTTAAAGCTATAACCAATAAATTTTCTCAAAATGTGACTTATCCTCCTGTCTTATTTTGTCACATTTTGGGTCTCTCCTGCTTGGTGTCCAAGGAGGAGAAGGCATTTACTTACATCAAATAACCTTTCTATATACATCTCCTCATTGACCTTATCACGCAGGACATCCTGAGAGTGGCGGACAAATGTCACATAGGCATCAGCAACATCCATCCCCGGCTTCTGCAAGGGGGAGAGAAGAAGAAAGAGAGAGAGAGAAACATGAATAGCGGCGCAGGGGGCAGCTCCTTGGTGTAGCCTTGTGGCTGCTTTTCCTTCTCCTCCATCTCCTGCTGTCCTCCTGCAGTTTGCCCTTTCCTTACCTGATGGTCACCGAGTCCCACTGCTTTGCCCAAGCAAAATACTGTGTCAGTATCATGCAAAGACACTTGCTGTTTCTCTTCTTTTGCCTACAGCAAAGCAGGTCAGAGGAATAAAGCTCCTCCTCGACATACCAATGCCGGGAAGTTGTCTTGCTACCTTTGGTGCTGGCAACCTAATGAGTCAACCACCAAGTTGGGCTGGGAGTTTGTTGTTTTCTTGAGTCATCTTCTCTATGCAAGCCCTCTGGTTTCTGCAGGTAGAAAGCCAACAGCCAGAGCTGGGCTCATGGTTCCTCGTCTATGGTGGGAGGATGTGCGCAGAAAGCAGCTGGTGCCAAAATCACCTTTCTTTTCCCATTTAGACCCGTGAATTTAGCTCACATTTAGTGCTGCTCTTAAGAATGAATCGGGTAAATGTTAAGCCAGGGACTGGATGACTCCATGAACGTGCTGCTGAACTGCAGGAAGCATCCCTGCGCTGTCACATCCCTATGGCTCTCTGCAGATTTTAACTGATTTTAAATAACAAACTACAAGCACACAAGACTTTGAGGACCACAGCATCTCTTTAAAGAAAATGGGAACTGAAGCAGGTGGAAAGGAAATTACTTGGAAATAAAAAAAAAATCTTGTTCGAGCTCACATTGCTTGATATGTTGGAATCAAACTTACCTCAAAGGAAACCTATTAAAATACTGTAACAGGAGTCATTACAAGAGCTGCCACAAAATCTTAAATTTCCATGGCACGTTGTAAGTTTGTTAATAACTAGTGTCATTAGTTTCCATTACTGTGATTTACCTCAGATCACAGAGTATCATTTCTCTGCAAGATACGATTGTCAGCTGCTGTAAATTGAAGTTAGTTAACACATCTGTGTAATTTCCAGGGTGAAAATGAGGACAGTTTGGAAAGCAGTAGGAAGGGAGTTTTTTAATACAAAGCAAACAATTATCAAGCAAAGGGGCAGTGCTTGGCCCTTGGGAAGCCAGTAACATTTCTTAACACCTACTGCAACAATGACAAGGTATTAATTTGAAAAACAATGAGGACAACACAAATGTGGCAGTAGTCAAGTGTTACACTTTCAAGCAATTTTCAGTGCACCGATCGTGCCCATTTCAAGGTGGTATTAAATGGATTGCTGTGTACCCAGACAATTGCAACAGTGATTGCAGAATTAGATTTAAATGATAGTTTTCTCTTCAACACCAGGATTCCCCTTCAGTCCTCCAAAAGAGGAGCCCCTACACAAACTGCTTTTTCTTTCTCCTTCCCCCAGAAAGCCACTGGCTCATGGACCATGGGGTGGCCTCCTGCAAAGGTCTGGGAGCTGTGCGGTGGTGGTTGATTTAATCAAAAATGTAGGGGCTGTCAAGGAAGTCGCTGCAACACAGCTTCGTTTCCAGTGGGAGGTGGGAGAAACAATAAGAAAATAACCCAGATGAATGATTTCTGCTGTATTTTATGGCAAGAATGGGAGCGTCTGACTGGCTTCGAGGTTGGGAGCTGAGCCCTGCTCCTCCCGCACACCTGTGATGCAACGGACCTCCCAAAGGTCTCCCAGGTACAATGGGAAAAAGGCTGAAAATTTGGAAAAGCCTGAAAGGATTCTATAGCATTTCACTGAGACCACTTCCCTGCATATGTTTTACTTTCCAAAAACATAGAGGCCTCAGAAAATGCCACGCTTTGATGTAAAAATTACTTAAAAGTAACTGTTCTGTGCTCTAATTCCTGAGGACAATATATTTAAGATGCACTAGAACGACCAGGAGATTCAACTGAAGAATCTCCACATTTTCTAGGGTAAAAATGAATTCTGAGCCCCTCTTTCTAATGCTCTTAATATCTTGTTTCTATTACTCAGAGATAACAGAATGCTGATCTCTGCATTGGGATATTTTAAACCAAGCAACATCTCTTACTGTTCAAGAGTTTGCCATCTCTATGATGGGCTCAAGATAAGGTAATTTTGCAGGGAAGGTTTACAGTGGGCTAAAGAGGTGGAAACACCAAATGCAGATGATGTGGTCCAAGATGTCTGATAAGTTTATCACACTGGTGTCATGTGGGAACATGCAGAGCAATTGCATCCGCTTTAAATGTACATACATACACATTATACATACAGGTCATCAAACTCAACTGAGTTATTCTTGATTTACACCACCCAGTTGAACTGGATGCAGGAACTGGTGTGGTATATTAAAATCTACCCTTTTTTTCACTTGTAATTGCTCAGGATGTCTCTGCTTGTAAATGTTACGGTAACCTCTTATTCCAGCCAACATTCATATATTACACTTCAACTCAATTTAAATGTAAATTTCTGGCAAGTTAAGTGCTCTGTCTAAGAACATTAAGGGCTCTTTTCCTTATGAATCAAGGTCTAATTAGAGGAGACGATGTACAGTTTTCCTATACCAATTACAGAAAAATGGAAAAAATTATTTTCATTAACAATTTCCCAAGCACATGTTGCTAGCTCATCACCATTCCCCCAAAGTAATAAAAAAGTCATTTTCCAAAAGAGTAAAATAAACCAACAATTAGAAGAACAAAAATAAAATAGATTAGCTAATGTGTTAGATGTGTGTTGGCTCAGTTCTAACATGTCTGGACCTTTTTGTTTGGAAATTATACTGTATTTGTACAAGTCCAAATGAAGACTTAACAGAATGCACTGCTCCCATTTTTTTTTTTAAATGTGATTCAAGCCAATTGCATAAATATGGTACCTTTTTGACACCATCTGCAAATTATTGCCTAAACAGCCTTGTGGGTCTCCATAAGAGGGTAACTGCTCATTATTAACGTCATGGAGATATTCTTTCCAGTTCAAATGTTAGAAGTGTGAAGGCCCATGGTTCGATCTTGGCTGTTAATGCCTAACGTGGGTTGCTACACATGCCATAAACCAAAGCATAATGCAAATTACTATGACAGAAGTTGTTTAAATTGTGCTTACGGGTACATCCACGTATTTGGAAGCAGCCTTCACCTGTAAAAGGAACAAGAAAAGAGTTTACACCACCAGGATGTTTGCAGGTCTTTGCTTTTTCTTTCAACTCCTGGAAGAGCTTCTCCAGTCAAGACTTGGGACAACATAACGCTGATTGAGGGAAAAAGGGTGACGAAAACTACGTTTCCTGTTAAAAAGAATAGGCAAGGGTGGTATTTTTGTTGTTGTTGTGTTGGAGAGGTAACTTTGCTGCTGCTAAAGCTCTAATAGCAACAGATGATAGTGTGGGAGTTGCACTTCTCCCTCTTCTACTTCAGCGAGCGGGGGAAGATGGGGTTCGTAAGTAGACATCGTTATTTTTTTCGGAGGCCTCATTCTCTGCCCGATGCCACATGTCTCCAGTTGTGTGTCTCTCCCATTGAGAGCTGTATCCAGGGACCATGGGAGACCCCGGCAACATGGGCACAACAGCATGGCAGGGCTACCAGGGTGACCACCAGAAAGCGCCCAGAGGACTCTAATTTTGGCCCCTGCCTGTAGTCCCACACACGACGTGCTTCCCCTGGCTCTGCATGCTGCAGCCTGGGACATTGTTTTTTTTGCTGGCTCTGATGCTGACAGGAGCTCGCAGACCATGTTGGGACCATGTTCATGCCCAGCCACAGAGAAGTGCCCCAAAGCTTTTCTGCTTCCCAGACTAGAACAGCTACATTGGAGTTTCCTATGATTTTTTTCCCCCTCCTTTTAAAAGATGTTATTTGAAGGAGGGCATCAGAGGGACGATGCTGCACTCTGTGGTGTCCTCACAAGCCAGCTGGGGGCTGCAAGACCCCAAATTTACTTTGTCTCAGGTTTGCCATGCAGCAGGGTGCACATCGCCTGGCACGGGAGGCAAGGTGGCCCCCAATGTCAGGGCCAACTTTTCCAACTGAGCAGCACCCAGCTGGCCAGAGAGACCTTTTTCCCACTGTAGCATAAGGCACCCTGTCTAGAAAGTGTACGGCTGGGATTTTCCACAACACTTCTGCTTTTAATTAGGGGAAGCGTTGCCGGCCATCTTTGTTTGGGTGTAAAAGCTCACCTGCTTTTAAATATTTCTAAAGCTACCATTAAAACAGCCTAAATATAACACGCATACAGTTGCATCTTGGGATGAATAAATTATGTGTCCCGAATGAGAGAATGAATGTATGTGTGAGACAGAATGTGAGAGTGGGTGGAAGCACTCATATGGTGTGTGTGGGGGGTGCATAATTAAGCACAATGAGGCGATACAAAAGACCAGACTGATGGTAATTGCCGAGGTGAATGCTGCAAGTATTGGCAGCACCAGGGCTGCCGAGCCGGGGGGCAAGAAGTGAGGGAAGGGCAAGAGGAGGGCACCCAGCGCCTGCTGCTGGGGTCTGACTCTCTGAAAGGCAGAAGAGGGACAGGGCATGTCCCATCATAGGCATTTGCAAAGGAGGGAGCAAAATCAGTGCCGAGACCTCACTCCCAGTGAAGAGCAACCACTCCTCTCACCTCCAGGTATCCCTGTTTCCAGCCAGCCCCCTGGACACCTTGCCCTTTTCACTGCATTCATCCTCACAACTTTCTTGGGAGGCAGTGAAGCGCCATCCCTTGAGCCTGCTGAAGGGGAGCAGAGGAGCCTCAGCCTCTATGTGCGGAGCCCACGGAGCATTGGAGGTCACAGCACAGCCAAGGCGACGTGGAGCATCCGCAGGCAGGGCTGCCCCAGCTCTCTCTGCACCAGCTCTTTTTCTGAGCTGGCAAAGCTAAACGACCAGAAGGAAAGCTCGGGAAACCCTGGGGCTCGACAGCCTGCAGAACTGAAGCTGGGGTCTGCGCTCAGGGCTGCATGGCACCATGCACCTGTATCTTCAAATATCACCCAAGGCATGAATGACTGCAGCAGCACCCCAGGGAACCTGCAATCTGAGCGTGAATTGAGCACTCTTCGGTCCAGCCTGGTGCCATCATCTCAAGCTGCCTTCTTCCCCAAAGCCAAGAGGCGACAAGAATAACTCAGTCAGCTTCCTGAGATCTCCCCTCTCCACCCACAAAAAAACTGAGCTGCTTCTCCTGCCCACTCCCCTTTAATCAGAATAATTACTTGTTTTTCTTTAAACTCAGATTTGGCTACATTTAGTGAAATTTTCAAACTGCCGGATGTTGTGTGATTTTTGCATGGCTGCTGTTTTTCACAAAGTGTGTGACTTTGCCATGAAACGTCTCAGTTTACCATACAAATTTTGTGCAGAACAAAAATAAGATCTTTTACTTCTGTCTCCCTTGGGTAATATGCAGTCTTTAGTTTTAATTACCGTAGGTGTAATTCTTTGCCTACAGAGGCCATCCAGATTAAAAAGAATTTTAGCAGCTGTCATTCCTGTGACTCAGTGGATCTGCACATGCGGACGCCCAGCCAGGGCCTGGGCTGCTGCCGCTGAGATGCACTTAAATGTAGCAACAAACAGAAAAAAAAAATTAAAAAGGAATAGTCTGGCCAAATTTAGAAGGGTATTTTCCTCTCAAAGTGCTCTGCAAGGAGAAGTGGCTAGTGAGAATTTATTAGGACAACAGATGCATTAATTTCATCTTGCATTTCGAGGCAAGAATTGGAAATGAGGATATCCCACTAGGTGATAAAACTGTCTGTCACAAGACCCCCGGTTACATGTCACTTGCCGAGAGCCTGGAAAACACGCGATGAAAGAAGTTGGTGGAAGGGGGTGGGAGACTAATGCTTTCTAGAGCTCAGCGGCTTGGACCATCACACTTTGTTGTATTTGTTCAGACAGGGAAAACGTGGGAGGTGGTGCAAGCATGCTGTAACAAGAGAGAGATTCTCTATTTATCGTTGCAAAGACTAAACACAGCAAATCTCATTACTACTGCAGAGATGGGAGACTTCCTAAGCCCAGTGCCAAAGGGGTCGGGGCTGCTCCTCCACCTTCTCTTGCTGCTGGTGCTCCCCAGTGGCTCCCAGTAAACAAGCAGGTCAGAGTGAGAAACATCCCTTGCCCAGAAAGGAGCAATCCTGCTCCTCTCCAGTGTGCCCAGCCTCCTTGCTGGGGGCGAGGGCTCAGCACCTTCCTGGAGACATGCGTACATCACACACAGTAACTATTTGGATGCACACCCCTTCCTGTCTGAAACTCAAGAAATTGAAGCTGTGGAGTTGGGTTCAAAGGCTGTGGGGCTGTCGAAGGGGAACAGACTTTTTGCTGCTGCTGGGGCAGGTAATTGTGAGTAAATGTTGGAGGAGCAGCAGAGTGAAGATGCTTGACCTCTGAGTACCTATAATGCTGCCTCCCCACAAGTGCCCAGAGGCCGAGCATGGCTAGGGCCTTTGCTAAGCAATCGAAGGGAGCAGCACTTGCCAGCGTAAACAGTAGGATGTGGTGGGAGCAACGCAGCATCAACCGAGGAACAGCTTGGATTGAGGGAGAAGGAAGGGCTGCACATTACACTGTCTCCCCAGGCTGATGCTGGTACTTCCGATGCCTGAAAAGCTGCCGCCTCCACATCCTCTGCTGCTGGCACACAAACATCTCCTAACCCCCAGCAGCACTGGAATGAGGGAAGGTACCCCCCCTGAGCCATCCCCTGCATCCCCCCGAGCTGTAACCACAGCCCTGGGGCTGTAACCATGCAGGGGTTATCCTGGAGAAGAGCCAAACTGTGGGCAGTGAGTAGGACACCCTCTCTTTCCCTCCTTCTCCAAAAAGCAAAGTGCCTTCAGCAGAGTTTCTAGCTTCAGCTGGTGAGGTTTCCTACATCCATTCTTACCATCCCCATTCCCAACAGATCCTACAAAACTGCCTCAAACCCAGCTAAAAGGGCCCAAGAGTAGCAAACAACACACAATGGAGAGTAGCTCAGACGTGCCTGAAAGAGATTTTGGAAATCCCTCCCAGTTTGCAGAGCAGTGCCTTCTGCCTTTCTCCCAGTCTCTGTGAATGAGTGAGGGCAGGACAGACTGCACATGGTGGAAGCCAGTGAGGGAAAATGTTCCTGCAACTCTCCCAGCAAGCCCAGACACAGGCATTGGGTGCACACCAGTCCACGAGCTGAGCTAAGAGAAGCCACACTTGCAAAGAGACACCCATGTGAACTTTCTGGCCTGCCTTTTCAGAAGACCTTTGAAAAGCATAGAAGCAGAGAATCATAGAATTGCCTAGGTTGGAAAGGACCTTTCAGATCATTGAGTTCAACCATCAACCCAACACTGACAAAGCCCATCGCTAAACCATGTCGCTAAGCACCACGTCTACCCGTCATTTCTATACCTTTAGGGATGGTGATTCCACCGTTCCCTGGACAGCCTGTTCCAATGCCTGATAACCTTTTCAGCTGCTCTGTGTCTGGCCTAAGAAGATGTCACAACACTTTTCTGGAATACAGCTCATATTGCTAAATCCTTGTGGATACTGAGGCCAATTTTGCATGGATATTGTTCTTGTCCTATATTTTTCTAGGAAATGTGTGATGTGATGAGCTGTGGATTGGTTCTGCAATGTTAGGGAGAAATGTGGCACGAGAGGCACCTTGTACTGCGTAACCTCACGGCATTTCCCCCACCTTGTTCTCTTTTAGAAACACATAGGTGTCCTCATTTTGTTTTTTATTTAAGATGGTCACTGTTATGGCCAGAAGAATGAACAGAACACACTTGCCATGCAAGGTGGCAATGAAGCGACTTCTTTAGGGAAATTGTTTTTACAGTATAAGGATTTTTCTTCATGATCTTTTCATCCTCAACAGAATAAATTCCACTAGACTGAATGATGACTAGAGATAGCTTTACACTGTGCTACAATAAGATGGTCCATGCATTTTGGGTGTTTATGTACTGCATATCTGCACACAGGATGTATATTCATGTGGGGGCTACAGTGTTGTAAAAATACAGAATCCCAGAATTATTATGTAGCTGATTTAGTCCTGGGAGAGCAGGAGAAGACAACTGAGGGGTGGGGAGAAGAAAAGAAAATATTGGCTGTACTTACAGTAAATGACAGGAAAGAAGAAAACAAAGTTCCTTCATCATATCTAGACAGTTTGGCCAAGACTCCTTCCAAAATGGTGACAAACTATGAAGACAAAAAAAATTACTGCAATCATTTTTAATATTTCAACGAGGGCGTAAAAAGCAGCATCAGCTTTCAGAGAATCCCATTGAGCTCCTAGCATTGCCAACTGGTCCCCGAGCACAACAGGCCGGGGAGTGGGCAGAAAGAGCATTGCTCTTTGGGCGCTACGTCTCCTGGGTGGGAATCACCCCTCAGTGTGAGGTGACGTTGGGGACAGGAGGTGGGTGCCACATGGGGGGAAGCCAGTGTGGCCTCTCTGGACGGTGGTTCCTGCTCCCAGTACACAGTGTCAAACACGCAGCTAGCCGGGTATTCTTGCAGAAGAATCAAACTGGCATATGTTGGTGGATTATGTTTAAAGGTCTCCACTGTATAATAGGGATGACTTGTTCTCAGAAAGTTTAAAACTAGCGGAAAACACACCCCACCATCTTTCTCCCTACGTACCAGTTCCCCTCTGTGTTAGCGCAGCACACCAGACCTACAAAACAACCCATGGGAAATGCTGGCAGCCGAGCTAGAGGAGCTGACTCTGATGAAAAACAATTTCCAAACAATTAAACCTGACATTTTGGAATGTATTTCCCACTACTGTCACCTCTAAATTAATTTCTTAGAAGAGCATATGGCGATCTTGCACAAGACAAGTTATTTTGTCCGCACAACCTTATGCATAGGAGTGGTGACCACCTTGGCGTGCCACCCCAACGTCTCTGCAGCAGCATTTAGCAGTGCCACCCCCTGACTGCAGCTACCCTGTGCCGTGGGGTGATGCTGACCACAGGGTGTTACCCCCATCAACATAACACCCATTCCTTAAAACCGCTTCTGGCCCAAGTATGGCAATCCCGCTAGCAGCACATTACATCTCACGCAGTTCCTAATCATCAAAGAGTCACCATGAAAAGGACTGGGAGATGTACGATCTTGCCTGTGAGAAACAAGAAGCCAATTCAACATCTTAATGTGTCACATTTTAATGGAAACACACATATTAAAAATGCAATTTTAACAGTGAATCACTTCACCTGAAGCCGAAGGTTACCTTTGCCACTAGGAGTGTTATCATTTCTTTGACGGTTTCCTCAATTAGTTCATCTATTTTTGAATGGTACTGGTGCTAAAGAAAAATAAAAAGAGAGGGGGAGGAAAATGTTAGCATTGATCACAGGCAAGAGCTCTACGGTTTGTCAGCTTCTTCCCTTGGTAAACCACAATATGCAGCATTAAACCGAAGAATTATGCAGCTTGTTACCCTGTACTCCACCAGAGTGGCCACCCATTACTTACACTTGTAGGAGAGACCTCGAATTCTGGAGAATCTTACATGCTGGGTACAGCAGCCACACTGTTCAAATTAAGCACTTGTTTTAAATGCTTTGCTCGGTGCCTACCACACAGAGGTAAAAACCTCCAACAAACCCAGACGAGCCTTTCTGTCCCCAGCAGAAGCCACCTGGCTGTGAGCAGAGGCGGCTGCAGGAGCCCAGAAGGGGCTGACCAGCCCCAGTGCCTGCAGCATTGGCCTTGCCGAGCCTTCAACCCAATTTCTGCACACGCCAAACCTTGCTTAGCTGGGGAGCTCTGATGCAATCAGCTGCAATATGGCTAGAATAGGTACTAAAATACAGTCTTCTACTAATTTAGAAAAGACCTGTTTCCAATACAAGATTTAATTAGTGAAAACATACAGTATATTCTTATTTTCAATGGACTGAGAAAATACTGATTATGACTGCTTTCCAACACAAAACATTTGATTTTTCAGTCAAACATTTCAAGCACTGGTGCTAGTCACTATATTCATTACCACTTGGCATTAATATTGTTTTAAAATGTTAACATCAAATCACATTGAAAGAGACAAATCTGCTTTAAATACTAATCAGACTTTGGGAAGGAAGACTGTGAGGGATTTACAAATGCTAGATGTTGGTCTCAGTGTCTTATCAGTAGCCTCTGAACTGCTCTACAGTTTGGGGATTTTTTTTTCTGACAGTAACATTAATACGGGAATTTGGGAAAAAAGAAAATAAAAGTAGGACACACTTACCCACTCTTTAGCAAACTTTTCAGATGATTTGGGACAGAAATAAAGAGGAAAGTGCAAAAGACAGGAAAGAGAACATGAAGATAAACAATAAATAAACGAAAATCTTTTAAAAAAAGAGGGATATGTGAGAACAGCAGCGTCATGCACAGAAACAATAAGCAATGGAAAATGAAACATGATCAAATCCTCCTTTCCCTGAAACATCAGAGATCTCTCCCTGTAGCATTTGCAGGCGGAAAAACCAAGGGAAGGGATGGGATTGTTCCTAACCTCAGTCAATCTCCTACGATTTTCTTTCACTCCAGAGAGGGTGGTGACTGGCTGCCGACAGGCAGGGCTCGGCACGGGGGCAGCTGCGCACCCTTCACCAGGAGGTGCCTGAGGATGAACCCTGCACCCCAGGGCAGGGCAGGGCTGGATGGTACAGCTTTCCGTGGCCAAGGACCTGGCTGGGGTCACCCGCAGCCTCACCCACACAGAAGGACAGGCTGGCACCAACCCACGCGGGAGGACAGGCCTGCACCACCATGCCACAGGCAGGGAAAAACATACAGCAACAAGTAAGGGATATTTTAATTTACAGTTTCCATTTCCATGCCCTGCTTTGCAGGTCAAGATATATATACACGAGTCCCTTATAGGAACCATAGCTATGATTAATCTGTTTAATGCAGAGTTAGCCCATATCAGCTCCCAGCATTGACCTGGCTGTTTCCAGCACAGATGAGGATGTAGCTGCAGGGTGACAGGGACCTGTAACAGCTGGGTACAGGTAGGAGCTGCTGATGTCCTTGGCACACATGGCCAGGACCTCCTAAGGAAGATGAAGAAAGGATTGTGCATCCACTAAACATCTACACAATGTTTTTCTGCTGCTGGTGCATTTTCTGTGGCTGTGGAAGACCTCGCAAGCAAGGACTTAGCAAACTGCATTCATTAGGTGGATGATGAGTTTTAACTAAAAAAGGGCTAGCTATGCACAAAACAGTACCCTGTAAAATGCACTGACCAATGCATATCCAACTACAAAGCTTGTTTAAAAAGCAAATAGAGCCCTGATGGAATAAAAATGCAGGTCTGGGAGCAGGAGAGGACCCTGCGCACACACCAAGGAAGTAAGTGTTGATAGGACCTGACTGTTTGTTCCCATTGCTGCCATGGTCCCTGGGGCAGACTCAGACCCAGTGCCAGGGCTGGTGGCTGTGCAGAACAGGGCCTGAGAGGCTGCGGGTCCTGCCCCAGGCAGCCCCAGTGATGTGCACCCACCACCACCTGCCTTGCAGCCCCAGCTCCACCTTGGGACCATGAGCATCATCCAGGATGGGGTGGGAGTAGGTGGTGGTTTGGCAAACAACTGCCTGGTGGTGCTTTTGCAGGCGCCTGGCTCATAAACCAGTGCTTCCAACAGCTCCTTCTGCATTTCTTATGAAAACACCCGAGGTTAAAGATCACATATCTGGTTTGCTTTATCCAGCCTAGCCCCTGCTTTCCATTGAGTCCATCGCAGCTTTCTATTAGCTCCATTATTACGATCCGTAATCAGTGCACTACAATGATTCAACTTGACTTTATGTGATGAGTATCTTGCCTTGTCATGTAACAGATTGTGTGTACGTTGTATTTCTCTAAGGACCATCTGACCTTAGATATTAAATAGAAACATACTAGACCAACTGAGAAACATTTAATACATACATTTATCCCCTTAGATGTATTAAAAATTCAGAGGAAAAATAAATATTTAAGATGGTAAAGTATGTTTACCAAATGTTTTAACAGCTGCCTTTAGAGACAAGGAAATGGAAATGAAATGATGGGTGTTTGTTTCACAGGGTAATGCTCGCAAAATGCATTCAAGTATCTGTCAAAGTGGGTGTCACTGAAGGTGGTCCTAAAGGGAAGGCCTTTGGGGTGGGAGGGAAACCGCAGGAGTGAGGTCAAATAAAGTGTTGAGGGAGTCTCTGCTAATGTACAGCTTGGACCAGAAAAATCAGCAAAAGCATCTTGGTCAGTAAAATCAGTGGTTTGTTTCTGATCAAAATGTCTTCTCCAGCTACACCTAGGTCAGCACCCCTGCCTGAGCACTGCAGTGGGCAATTTGAGCCTGTTTTTCTGCTTTTGAACTGTCTGTAAAGGTACTATATATTTTAGGAGCCAGGTGGTGGCTGTAGCACTGAGGGAGGGTCCTGCCATTGAGGAGTGTCTGTCCCTCCCTTCCTGCCTGTCCCTTCCCAACAGGGATGCAGGTGGCCATGCACAGGGGACAGAGAGGGACAGAAGGACTCAACGATGCACAGACCAAGCTCCCTGAACTACAGAGAAAAACACAGGCTCAAAATCCAGTTCTTCATCCCTCTGTTGTCTATCTGCCTGTCTCATAATTTCCACTGGGGATGGGAAGAGGTGGGGTGGCATTTCTGTACTCCCCTTGTGGGCTGTAGTGACAGACTTATATCTTAACTTTTCCCTCCCCTCCCAGCATGACCATCTCAGTTTTAGACAACTTCAAGAAGAGGAGATGGAAGTAGTTGAAATATAGAGTGGCATGAGTGAATGGAGGGGGAGGTAGGGATGCTCATTAAAAGGAAGAAAAGGAAAAGGGAGTGTGTATAAAATACTGCAGCCCTAAATGGTAACTTATGCACCGATAATTTACATCTGCTTTACAGGTCTATTAGTTCAGCTATCTGTTAAAAACCTCAGGCCCCAGCAACCACTGCTGTCTCTGGGCTGCCGTACCAAACACCTTCTTGAAGTGGCACAGGCAGATTTGCAGAGCTAATACCATGGAGACACAACCCTGCTGCCAGTTTGACTCAGGCCAAAAGTGCAGTGTGACTGACACTCAAAATTTGGAGGAAACTGTGGCAAGCACAGAGCATCACAAGTCGGCACAGAAAAATGCAGCCAGTGCCTGGTCACGCCATATCCAGATGTTACCAGTCTCGTGGCATCTGAATACTTAACCTGACAAGGTTGCTCTGTTATGATATGAGAGTCTGCTTGATCTCCAAAACATCCCAGTCCCCAGGGACAATGCTAGTATAATGCACAAGGGTTTGATTCTGGTTTGCACTGGGGAGCATCACAACCATGGACCTTCCTGGCTGATGGGGAACTGCCAGGGCAGATGCTGCAGCAGCTGTGGGCTGAGAGATTTGGGGATATACAGTGGAGAAGTTCATGTCCAGGCTCAGAGAGCAAAAGTCCACTCAAGATCTGCCTCAGTCGAGCTGGAGGATGAAGGGAGAACCTGATGCTGAGCAACCTGAAACCTCTTTTGCAAGGTGACTGTCACAAATAAATTGTCACAACTGAAACATGTATAAGAAAAACAAAAAGAGCAGCTGGATCTGCTCCAAACACCACTGACATGAGGGCAAGGATCCCTGCTGCATCCAGTGGTCTTTGGAGCAAATCCTCTCAGAGGAAGAGGGTGAGTTAAACAACGTAAAAAACCAAAACAACTTGCAATGATTCACTGCGAAATCTGACCACGGAAAGTTGTAGTGAAAGGGCTTATCTAGGAAATGCTGACGAGCAGCAGGCTAGGAGAGCCAAACAGCATTTGTGAATTTATTCTAGGCTGGTATATGAATATTTAATTTGGCTTGAAGCCACTGTAGCAAAATGATCATTATGATGCATTTAATCTAGTCCAAAGTCTTTCTAATTCACAGATCAATTCACAGAAACTTCAAACTGCAACTATGGATTCAAAAGGAAAAAAATATCAGCAATTAATTAAAACATGTTTTTTGTTTGCAAACTTGAGTCATTACAAACCTGGAAATCCAGGACCATCGAGCCTGATGATTATAGCTAGTACTCAAAGAAGTCACAGCAGCTGGAATTTCAGTCTACTTTTGGAAGTTATCTATTTTGGTGTTTTGTTTTTAGGGGTATTTTTGTTTTGTTTTGGGGTTGGGGTTTTTTTTTGTTTGTTTTGTTACAAGCATCACAGCAACAACACTTCTGTTTTCCTTATGCTTGTCAACAAAACTAGTCATACACAGAAAGAGTGTTGCCAACACCTGGCTCCAAGGTGCAGTCAATGACTCAGTATATATGGTCATCATCCACCAACCAAGCTTAAAGAGATACCTTATGCACACCACAGTCCTTCCAAACAGTCAATCCTAAGTGGCAGGGATTCTGAATGTTTACATTCATTACACTTATTTGAGAGCAACCCCTTGCGTATTCATCTGCACACTCTTCTTCGGGAGGTAACGGCTCTGCAACTAGTACAACAGGAGATAGGGAATGTCATTACATCGCCTTAAAAAGCTGGGAAAGGAAGAACCTGCGTTTTTACCTCTTGGCCCATTTCCATACTGCAAAGCTTTGTTGACTGAGCTTTGGCATCCACCATGACATTAAACATGGTGCATATTGATTGAGGGACTCGAAAATCTGTTGACCGGCTGGTTTTCTGCAGCTTTACTTCAAATGCAATCCTGGTTCTGTTAAGGAAAGTAGAAAAAGACATTTCAGTTGCTTTTTAAACATACTGAAGCTAGTAATAATGTGAAACAATACTGAGAAGAGTTCAATGAACCAGAAAGGCGAATGCTGCTGGAGCATTATCGTGCAGTTGTTACAAACGTGCTTTTACTAAAAATGATTTTCCAGTTTAAAGAGAAATCCACTCTCCAGAATGCACACTATTTATAAAGTGTGCAACGGTTTCAGGGAAACTATGACTTTCTCGTGCTTGATAAACAGTGTGATGATGCTACAAGCAGCAGTGTCAATGTACACCTATAATTTGGTTGCAATAGCTGATTTATAACCACAGACAAATTGCAAGCCTGGCACATTAAAGGAAGCTCCTATTGCTCCCTGATATCAGCTACAAGTAACAGAAGCACAGTCGTCGCTTGACTGAAAGGACATTGCCAGATCATTGCACTTTTAGGTCTATGTTATTTTACCTGCTTGATGAAAGTTTCTAATCATTCCTAAGTTTGCAGATGTGGTTTCTGAAGTGCATGTACTCACCAGAATAAATCTGCAGAACATGCATGGGGTGTGGTTGGGCAGGTATGAGCACACACACACGCATCGCACTAGCTCAGATTTGACACCTTGGGCACTTGCACACCATGTTACACCAAGAGCTTTGTTGGGCCAAAGACCACAGGATTTGATTCCATGTCATATTTTAAAATCCCAAACTCGAACATGAGGAATACTTGCAGTAGGTGGGCATTGCACCTTGCCTTTCTCTGGAGCCCCTCTGCAGACTCCTGAGGTACTTCACTAATCTAACCTCACACAGAACAATTATCACATCAGACAGAATCTGTCAACAAATTAACATTGGAGCTTCAATTTAGAAATAACAAATAATATCAGCCACAGCTCAGGAATAACTCTCATCTTGAAAGATCCCCTAAGGGTTATGCAAATGAAAACTCATTGACAAACGTGAAACTCCCGTTCTTGGGATGAGATCTGGGCTGGTACGTAGGTCCTGCTGCCCGGATTCATTAGTGAAACAGGCCTCCCTTGCAAGGACTGCTTTCCTGACAGCACCGAAATACAACCGAGCGCGGAAGGCGGGGTGGCTCCTCCATGGTATTCAACAGTTCAGAGACAGACGCGAAGAAAAATGTTGTGTCAAACTGAAATTGCTAAAGAAACCTTAGCCAGGCCCTGTTTGCAGGTGATATAAATAGGGAAGGCAGCATATTGGTTTACATCAGCAGTGGCATTTGAACTGATTTAATTACCAGTGCCAGATTTAGCCTGGACTCGGGGACTAGAATCTTGATAATTACTGAAAGGACCCAAAGTGGCTGGGATTTTCCATCTCCTCGCAGAGATGAGCATGTTCCTACTTACTTATGCTCAGAACCATTATATATAGTCATATCATTACAAGCTGGGCCAGGTTTTCACAGAGGGGCAACATATTTGTAGAAAGGTTGAAGCAGTTGGGAAGAAAAACCAAACCCCGGCTTTCAGGCACACAAGTCCTTCTTCAGATATACCTGGAAACTCGCTTATTTTCCCCAGTTATGTCAGCTGAGCTAACCTGGTCTGATTTCTACAGATCACAGCAGCTGTGGCTGCACTGCAGGAGTAGCAAAGGTGCCTTGGTTCCAATTTAAAAACCAAACCTACATCTTGGGGACTTAACATGCCTTCTTCTGTGGTGACATTGTGTATCCAGACTGTGAGGAACGTATGAACAATAAATGCCATGCTCACACTTGCAGAATGGCCCAGCAACTGTGGTACAGAACAGCCACATCACACATTGCAGCTAATATTAGCATCTACTAGCTGTATTTGGCACCCATTTTTCCTTTGGTTCATCTCTTTTTCTATTAATTTCCGCACAATGGAATGCTAAACTGATTTCTTCCTCCAGCCTCATCAGCTCTGATGCCAAATGGACATGACTTATTTTGGAAAGGTTGGAAATTTAACCTCAACATTTTGCTTTCAAAATGACAGCTGCCTGTATGTTTAGAAGTTTATAAAAAAACTTCTGCAGGTGAATGCCCTACAATGTGGCTGATGCTACAACAGCTTTTCTCAATTGGCAGCAGGTGTGAAATCTGTGTGCCAAGCTACACTCTATCTCCTTTCCAGGACCACTTTTTTGCTTGTTTTTCCATGGGTCTGTGTTGTTTTTGTGGCTGCTGAGATGTTATTTAGGGCTATGTCTTCAGTACTCAACCTCATTGACAGCAAACTGCATTTCATAGAATCATAGAATCATAGAATCATTTAGGTTGGAAGAGACCCTTGGGATCATCAAGTCCAACCATCAGCCCTACTCTACAAGTTCTCCCCTACACCATATCCCTCAACACCACATNGCACCAAAAATAAGTAACTACTTATAAACCCTGCAAGATTGTGTGATTTATTGCCCTACTGTGAATATGGACTCTCCAGTGTCTCAACAGAGAAGTGCTTGCTTGGGAAAGTCCACAATTCACAGCAATAGGGTGTCTTTCCAACACATACGTGCTGGGCAGAGGTGAGCAGGCATCACTAAGAAATGGTGATTGAGGTAGGCTTGCATCCTGTGAGCTCCTTAGAGAAGCACAACTAGTTGGCTCATGGGCACATACCTCTTCACGCAGGACTCGATCATGTCACTTGCCATGAGCTTCAAGCGTTGCTCTAAGTGTTTTCCAAACTCCTCCTCAGGCCAGTGCAAATCCCGAATGAAGGTCTGTAGGGCGTCCAGTTTCCAGAACAGATCTTCCGAGGTGCCTGATCCATTGCTGGCAGGGCAAAATGAGAACAAAAGTCATAAGTGGCATCAGGCTCTTTGTAACCTGATGTGGAGACCATTCCTGCAACAAGTGTAGGGCAGACAGTAGTTTCATACACAGGACAACGCTGGCAATCTCCACCATCAGGATTTTGAGTTTTACCATACAGTTGCCTAATCTACCTTGCTGTCATCACCCACAAAACTTTCCAGACCAGATGAGTAAGACAACATTATGAGTTACACATATTAACGGGAAGAATGTGTGTATGGTAAAAATCAGCCTTAGTTAATAACCACATTAATGTATGTGATTATTAAGAATTAAGGCCAGAAATTTGGGTTAGAAAATCCTTGATTAATAATAACTGCCATACTAGACTGTATGCAGTTATTAAGTTCTTGGGTTTCATGCAATTCTCCCCCCTCCGAATTATACCTTGAGTTTGCCTTGTCCCCCCCAGTGAGATCCCTGTTTCCAGGTAAGGGACAGTGCTAACAAGTGGTGAGCGAGGACACGCTTTATCTCTTGAACAGCTGAAAAAAAATCAGGGTAAGTCAATTGAGCTAAGGGCACTTGACATCTCTTATCAAGGAGTTTTAGCAGGACTGACCGCTGTACCTTTTCACAGATCTGCCTCTTGCAAAGGCATCTATAGGACAACAAATTTCCACTTTTAAAAAATTGATTTTGCAACATCTTTGGTCTGTCAGAAAGCTCTGAATTTCTCTCCCAAGCATATATTCTCATACCCCCACCCCTGCTCAGATGGAAGTCTTTGGTCCTGCAGTGTGTAGCTACACCGGCTCTTTTCACAGTATAATTATATCTCAAACCTCCACTTACAGAATAAAAATACAGAACTGGATTGCGGTCTGTTTGTGCAATTTATGCATCCATAACCCGTTTCTCTCCCTCTCTCCTTCTCCCTCACATTTTTTTGCAGAACAATTACCAAGGGAGCTTCAAGAGTTTCAACCCCCTCCTCGCATACCACTAATGCTAACACGGTAATTTATAAGATATTGAACACACCATGCATTACCACTTGTGCTGACATCATCTATAGAAACAGATGAGGGAGGGTGTTTCTATTGTGACAGATGCCAGCTGCATTGAGTTAATGCTACAGGAGATCGGAGCTAATGCAAACATGGCTACTGCAAGGTGAAAACCGTAGTCCCAACATGCTAGAGGGGTCCTGTGGGGTCCTGGGCTAACAGACTTAACGAGATAAAGAATGAACCGTCTGGGTTGTAGGAGAAACATATCTGACACTAAGCAACAGGTAACACGTCCTTGATGGAGGGGAAGGGTGAGTAAAAGGAAACCAGGGAGATGAAAAGATAAAGAATCAGGCATTTCCATTAACCAGGGGACCAGTTTGTGCAACAGTCTCAAGTGTCCATCTACCGCTTCGTCCGGTTCACACCTCTGCTTGGGTATAAATAAGCTTTAACTGTCAAAGTCCAGGTTTGGAACTGCATGAATTTATGTTTTAAATAATTAAATACGAACAAATACAATAATTGGTATTTACTACAGCAACACTATGACACCCACTTGGTTGCAAAATTTTCAAAGTATCATTCTTGGTCTTTTTCTCACTTTTGATTAGGGCTCCGTGCGAGTACACAATACATTATATTAATTTCCAAGGTGCACTGTGAGTATTTGGCTTGTGAGCACGGCAATTACTGTAATCACACCAGCAGCTTGCTCTTGAGCACTGATGCTCAAGCATTTTCAGAGGCATTATCCAATTTTCTGCCATGACATGATTCTTATCTTTTCAAGGGCAATATCACAAAGCATGCACAGAGAAAGATTAAAACTTTCAAGTACTCTTTACAGACAACTGCCTAAGCTAGCCTCTAATATAGCTATCTTAGCATGAATATGAGTTGTATAGCTTTGAAACAGAAACGACCGTGCTAATATTGGAAAGGTTTTAAAAATCCATTAAAAAAATCAAAGATCAGTGTTTGTTTTACTTCTGGTTCATTACCACTGCTCTGCAACACAGCCAGCATGAGGCAAACGGCAGAGGTATTGGTGGACTCCAGGTGTAGATGTAATCGAGGGTGTTTCACTAAGTGGGACGGGTAGTTTTGGGGGGCTTCTTCAGTTTTATCTTTTAAGTGAGAAGGTAGGGAAAAAGCAACACATCTGTGTGGGGTTGGCTGAGATCACCCCACGCCAACCCTGAATAACCCTCTAGGAATTCGGATGGAGAACTGGCAAGATCTCAGTACCTCTGCTAGAGCATCTCAGGAAATGAGCTACCTCAAATGCAAGATTTGGGTTGAGCCCACTGTGCACCACTGCCCACACTTGCTTGGTGGCTGGGACTTTTAAGAGAAATCTGCTATAAAAACAGAAGTTGCCTAATCTGTGCTCCAGATTTGCGATATGTCCCCCCTGAGCTCCACCCGCACACCTCAGACAGGGACCCAGGAGCACAAGACTCCTAATAGATTGACTGCTTTGACACCGTGCCCGATTTTCCAGGCCATAATCTAAAGCTCACATTGAAAATATCTTTCTTTAGTTGGTCAGGGCATTATTCAGGCTGTAATGACAGCAGTGGAGCTTCAATTGCTCTCTGGCGGCTCCCCCAACATGAACAAAAACTGTTGCAGGGTGTCCTTCTTTGTTAAACTGTTTCATCAAAATTAAGAGAAGAACTGTTATGTGGGAAATGCGGAGCTTGCATTACATAAAAATCACTTTTAGATCTACATCTGGTCCACAGAAATTGGTTGACTGGCATTGAAATTGGTTCATCTTCTCTTTTGGACAAAACTCTTTGCTGAGACACATAATGTCGCATTATAAGCTCTGTGGTTCGTATGTTGTTCAGACCGTGTCCCATTGTCAACAGCTATTTTGTAAAGCAAGATACTTGCTCAAACCCTCAGTGGGAGTAAGACAAATTTTAAAGACTTATACAAAAAACCCTCAAAATACACATGCCAGAAATTCACTAGTGTCTCATTTAGAAAATGTCTAATTAACTGTATCACTCTTTAAAGTTTTATATAATGCACAGAAACAAACAATACATATCCATGCCAAGATTACTTTAAATTTAAATGAGATCTAATTTGAACTGAATACACACTCAGAATCATAAATAGCAGCCATCCATGACGGTGCAGAAAAGCTAGGCATTTGTGGGATGCCTAGTGGGATGTTAACTGGTAGATTTGGTACTTTAGGGAGATTCACATTTGGTAGATTCACATTGGGCAGATTACTTGTTAAACTCCTGTGGAAGAAACAGACAGAAAGAAAAAATACCATAACAGTGACAATGCAGATGTAGCAGAAGCACGTGACACTCATAAACAAATCCGCAAAGTTCACAGCACGACGACGATTAAAAAACTAAAGCAAAACGTTTCAGGAGGAAGCATGAGTATGGAAGCTTAAGTGTACTGGGTTTGCAGTCTGCAATCAAAAGCAAGTTACTAAAAAAACCCCACAAAACAAACCAAAAACCAACCAGAATGAAAAGAAGAAGAATCACAAAGTGGCAAATTAACAGAGAACTCAAACGCCCACAGAAAAACAACTGCACCTTCAAGTCCTGATATCATTTCAGAGTGCAGAGAGCAGCATTTCCTCCGAAATACCTCGCCGGTAAGGAAGCAAGTCTCAGTTCTCACTGCCTCACATAGGCTGGATGAAAGACCTAAACTAAGGGATCTACTAGGGAGCTGGGATTCAAAATAATAAACAGAGAACTTGAAATTCCAGCTGTGCGTGAGTCCGTAAGTTTTTCTTGCCACCAAATGCAACTGAGTGGAGATTTCACTCCAAAACCTCCCTGTGTGTATATTATGCTCTGCAAATAACCAAGACGGGATCATCTGGAGCAAAGGAATGGTGAATCACAAGGTTCTTCCTCAGTGAAGACTCATGCCCTGAATGTGGCCTTGTGTCCCTGGGTGGGGAGAACATGGTTCCCATGTGCACTGTGAATGAACTGCACATAGTAACTCCAGGACTGGTAAGTGAATGGTTCTTGTCTGGAAATGGTCATGGGGCAACTAAGACATTCAAGGGTGAATTTATGAAGTGTGTGCACTTGGGCATCATGACTTCAACAAATATTTACAGTTGTGTAACTGCTTTGCAAAAAGAGACCTTTTAAGAGTGTGCCAGGGTATTCATGGAATGCAAGGTGCTCTGCTGAAACAACGGGGGGTGTAACAGCACTCCATGCCCAAAGTCTGCAAAACTCCCTGACCTGTTTCAGACTGCTGGGTCTCTAGTTGTTATATCTGCTCTAATTGCATTTTAATAAATATCTCATTAGAGTTATATTTTACATGCAAAATAAAAATGTCATGGGATTTGTGAAACAGAAGCCAGTTTCAGAAGTATATCTGTTTTTTGGGTTAATGGAGTAATACTACGCGGCACAGTGGCACACAATCCATAGATGGTTTTACAGTCCCGCTTCAGGAACAAGACCAGGTGCTTTGCCACCGCTTTCACTGCCTTTTTATTTGGGGTGAGTGAAAAGGGAATCTGGATTTCAGAATTTCAGCTTCACCCTGCACTGCCGAAGCTACCTAAAGCTTTTTGATTGACGTGCACGGGCACAGCTTCAGTGTTCCGTCTTCCCTGCCTCAATGACAGCTCTGGGACATGTCACCACAGAAGGTTTCTCCCATGCCCTGGATGAAATTAGTTACTGTAGAGGCACTATCATCTGGCCTCTTGGAAAACTATTGAATTATACACTATGTCTTTCAAGAATATTAATAACTTAGCAACTTCCTTGAGTCATATTTTGAACTCCATCTCTTCCTGCAAGTTTTGCACATCAAAAGCCGCAGTAAGGGAATTGAGCTGACTGTACTGAATAAACAATTCCTAATGCAACAGAACTGAACCACTTCTCTGAGAGAGCTCAGCTTGTCATTGGTGGCAAGTCTTAGGGAATAGACTTTATTGTCATTCTCTCTTTGTCAATAAAATCCCTTGTTGGGGAGGAAAACCACAATCTGAAGTGTTTTTCTAGTGAAATAAAAAAGGCACGTTCTTGTTTTCTTTTGTTTCTATGATTCTTAGTAGATTTGACTTCATGCTGTCGGCTTGTTCTCTTTGTCAGGCAGTAAAGCAGATATGGGAATTTACTAATGTAACAAAGCTGCCCATTGTTTCCATTCATACTGTATCTGCTATTAAGATGATATGATTATTGAATGAGACACAGACTCCATAGTGATTGAGAGAGTGTTAAATCTTCAGAAATGGCAGTACATGTGGTTAGATACTGACATGGAATAAATAAAGAAATAGCAAGAGGTGGACAACATATAAATGTATAAGGAAAAGCAACTTAAATAACTTAGCCAGATGGTAAATACATAAATCAGAGGACCTTTGGTTTTAATATTAAAATTCAAGAAGTGACAGTGTTATATTAATAAAAACACTGTATTAATAAAATATGACTTCTAGAGTAAACAGTATACTATATTCACACGGAAACATATTTCTTTTATACAACACATTATTTTGCTGATGCAAGGATATGTTGCAAGAATAAGTTAGTACTCTTAAAACAAAACAAAACAGCAAAATAATGGAGTATATTATGTTAACATACAGTAACTAATTTTAAAAATATTCTCCTGAATTGACATGCACAGTTTTGCAGGTTCAACCAATCTAATTATCTGACTAACAGTTGCAGTGAGACCTGTAAAAAATGATTAATATTCCCGACAAATGTTCCAGCCTGCAGTTGCTCAGACCATAAAACTACAGGTCCAAGATAAGAAACTGTTTCTAGAAGCCAGCCATGCCTATTTAATATAGATGGCTAAATATAACCTCAGCCATCAGGCAGGGAATGTGGGCATTTGCATCAACAAGATGAGGGCTGTCTGATTTAAGACGACTCAGCTTCAGGACTGGATCCTGATACATCTGATAAAAGACGTGTTCTCCGGAGCTGTATTGCTTGTTTTCTTGGCTTCTTCTGATTCATCCCCTTTTTGTGTCTGTGAAAGGCTTTCACCTGTGCTGTCTGCCGGGAAATTCTCAGTGCAAACAGACTGGCAACATACTCCTGGACAACATCCCAACGCTCACACCATCCTTAGCACTGGCCACAGAAAACAAGCCCCGTGGCACGGGGGCTGCTCCTGTAGAGCTGCCCTAGCACTGGAAGGAGGGCAGAAAAATCACAGTGTTTTTACTGAGTTGTCTCCCAGTTTCAGAACCGAGCGAAACGCGAGCCCTGTCCATACTTAAACGCTCGGTTCCTACGGCATGCCTGAAATGGTTTAGTGATGGAAGATGCAAACGCCTGTCTCTTCCATCACTATAAATGCTTACAGCCGTACTGCCGAGGCTGAGCAAATGCTCAAGAGCAAACCTTTTTGCAAAAGCCTTGATCTGAAGCAAGGAGCTTGGTAGGCAGTCAAATCTGTGCTCTTCCTCTGACTGACACCCAGAATAATAACACAAATACTTATTTTCACTACAACAGTGCTTCTCTTAAGGGGAAACATCTTTCACTAGCATTTTGTAGGAGTACAATCTCATCAAATGATTAGTATAATCATACTGCTTAAATTCTCACATTTATATTAATGATACATTTATAAATCGTTTGCAGAGGGTTAGTGAGCAATTAATAGATGCTAAAGCCAGGACTACAGTGCAGCAGAGACAGCCATAGGTCAATGAGTAACGTCCTAGTCAAGTGCTTGAAATTGGTTGCCGTTGCACCGACTTTAGCATTCGCTCAAAAAGATCTTTCAACACAGACACACACACAGAGACACACACACACACACACACACACGTACGTGTCTGCTGGCTGCAAGATAAATCAGCATTCTCTGAGAAGCCAGCATGAAAAAAAACCAAAAAAACAAACCACCATTGCAAACCCTACTTTTCCAAGACCTCTCAACTCACCAGAGAACAGACCTACTCTGTATCCTCCGTATTTGGATGACTGTGCGAAGGACACGCGTTCCACATTTCTCTGCGTGGATTCACACAAGCACACCAGCTGCTCTAGCTATAGGGCACGGACCCCCTGCAAATTCAGCAGCTCTGCAGAGGCAGATTACATAGCCCTCATGAGCACATTATATCGATGCTGTTCCCCTCCATGTTTTCAATACTTAACAGTATCTCTTTCACTGTTTGTGATTTCTATACCTAACTCCTTGTAGCATAAGGTGCAGAGTATTCGGCAATGAAAATAGAAGAAATACATGCTTGCAAACTGCCATCTGGTCAGGTTACGGAGGGCTACGTATTTCAGCCTTGATTGCAAGCACAAGCATAGAGAAAGCCTTTCAAAAGACTCTTCATTGTGGAATAATTTCTTGGTTAACAGGAGGTAATGAAATAGCCTTCTCACAATTAACTGTAGAGATCCAAAGCAGGACAACAGAAAGCTCAGTGGAACAGAGAGCCACAATGATCTACCTTTTCTGGCCAACCTGAAGGGCTTTCTTCATAGCAGAGGAAAGCTGTGGAGAAAAATAGTGCACAGTGTTTCCAGTTCCCAAAAAGCTCTGCTGGAGAGGCAGCAATGGAAGGCCATGACTTGGACGGGAATTAGCTGGTCCAAACTGTTTGAGAATCAACATCTAAAAGTTCGATTGTGCTGCAGTATGGACGTGGGGGGAGAAGGAGGTAGATACATGAAGGCAAATCAAACAAAATAAGTCTCTGACCTGAGTTTTTCTGCAAGTTCACTGTCGATCAGACAAGGAGGAGCAGGTGGTCTGCCCAGGAGGCAAAAGATGAAGATGCCTTAACATTTAGTTCTGAACAGCACATCCAGCCTGTCATAAGATCCTAGGAATGACACCCCTCTTTTCCCTTACACAGTATGTGCCACCCTCTGTGCGCTTGCTGGTGTCTTCCTTCGCTGGGTCACACTGCGTTAAGCCAGCATTCGCAGCTCGCACTTTTGTGTGCGAGACACAAGAACAAAATACCAACTAGTGAAAAAAAAAAACCAAACCACCCTGGAGTGCATCTTTTCACCAGATGGACACAAGCTTCTTGTGAAAAGCACCCACTTTCCTGCTGGAAGAAATCTTTTAAATACCCAAGTCTGTAAGACATAGTCCGTCCTGGGCTTTTGCTTGAAACTGCAACACTCAAAGCACTCTGTAACTGGAACTCCAGAAGGGAATAACCATTACAAGAGGACTAAGGAAAGATCTTTTATAACTAGCAAAGATAATCTGAAAATGATAGATACTGGCATATCAAGGGATAAAGCATTTTGACAGGCAAGTACCACAGCCAAGTACTTACGGACATCTATAGTTAACCCACAAAAGTCATTAGAAGCCAAAATGATGTCAGCTTCTGACAAAAGCAAAAAGCAGAATAAATTGCTTATTGGCTGCTTGACTGAGGTGGACAGGAACACAAAGTTAACTGGCTCTCTTTCGTAACTGACAAGGAAATACAAACATATTCATTACTAAAGCGGAGCTCTGAAACTAAAGCTAATGCTAACTTCGAAGTGCAATCCTGCTTGAAGGAGTGGCTGTAAAAACGGCATTCTCCTACTCGAAAGATCTATTTCTTGTATGTTTTCTGGGTCACATCTGCTTATTTGAAACAAGATTTTTTAGGATTTTTAATCCTGTTAGCCTGCAGACCAAAGACAGCAAATGGGAAGTGAGAGAGAATCCTGAATGCCAGCCACTTAACCCCACTCAAAACAGAGGGGATGATCAGGTGTCAAGAAAAGGCCCAAGATTTGGCAGGCAGAATCCTTACGGTTTCTGAGGATGCACAAGAAAGAAAGGAAAAAACCTGGGTGCTCAGACTCCAGGTTGCATATGGGAGGCTGGCTGCTGAACAAAATCTCTTCTCCTTGTAAACGGAACATATTTGGTGTGAAAAGCCCTGAAAGACCACACGTTCTTTTATACAGCAACCTCTGAGAGTGCAGTGCCACTTAACTTAGCCTAGAGAATCAGAGAAAAAGCAGGGAAAATAGTCTTTCCAGAGGTCACCTGGTCCAAATCCCCTGTCTGAGCCATCATCAGACTTGCGCTGTTTGCAAAAGGTCAATCTTTCTCTTTTAATACCTTTATTAGAAGGAAAAGTCAGTTCTTTTCCTTTGTAGGATCTGACTTGGCTCTTTAGAGCAAGCATGACAGGGTTCAGCAATGCTTCAAAACCTGTGAAATAACAACAGTAATCCAAAACACATGCCACATTTTTATCATTCACCAGCTCTTGAGTTCAATTTGGGTTTTTCTCATGCTACTCATTTCTTGCCGGTAAACTCCTAGTTCTCTAAATTTAAATAACCCATTCTGCCTGAATCACCTTGCCCATGTTTTTTCTATGGTTTCTACACACTAATGCTACAGGCCAGAGAGCTGGGACCTGGCAGAGCTGCTCTGGGACATGGGGATGCTCGGAGCCACCAGCTGTGGGGCTGACGTGAGAAGCACAACGCGGCACTATCCCCCCATGGGGTGGGTGGAAAAAATGAGTGTTGGGAAGAGTAAAGCAGGGCAATGACTCACACAGGTTATAGGGCTGGGCTGAACACAGTGAAAGAAGGGGGTTTTTTTGTTCCTAAAAGGAGCTATGTGAGTTCAATAGCAGCATTGGAAAAGGCCTTTTAGAATGGGATCCAAAAAGCCATGCCAGCTAAGAAGGTTTTCACATCTTCATGCTTCCATGTCCAAACGCACACGGCTGAAACTGAGGCAGCAATGCATTTCAAAAAGCAAATACCATTTCCCTTGTTAACTTGAAAAGCCTGAAGAGATCAGGCCTTCTATTTTTAGCATTAAACTAGAGAATCTAAAGCACTTTCTGCATGTCCAGTCTAATGTTTGCTAATTCATCTCTATATGAATTCTCCATCCATTTGCACCCAAATTCCAATTGTATCAAAGGAGGTTTCCTTACTTTACTGGCTCCCATGACTCCCGCTCAAAGCCCCTGTGAATTGACTGTGCAATTGAGGACTCCATCAGATCGACATATCTAACAACAAGTGGAGCAAACAGGTCTTGGAGGTGTTTGTGGAATTTTCCATTGCACAAATTATCTAGAATAGATAAATAAAAGTATAGTAAGACACTACTGTTACTAAAAACTCTGTAACAAACCACAGTGTGGCACTTCATTACACTACAAATTTGTCAGCAAACAAGAAGAAACTTCAAGAACATAACAGGAGCTGGCATCAGGCACCAAAGTTCACGACAAAGACAGCAGGAATGGCTTCTTACTCCAAACAAATAAACAGACAACAAATCTTTTTTTCCATTAATGTCAAACTTACAAATATATTATCAGTTCCTGTGAATCAAATGGATGTAAGAAATACAGCATGGCAAACATTGTGGCTTTAGCAGGTAAGAAAATAATTTCTGCTACGGTTACTCATGACTGTGACACTGGAAATTGCTCTCCAAGGACGAGTACCTGGCTTTTTCACATAGTCTTACTGGGGCACTGGTCTGGGACCTAACTGAAGGCAATGCCAATTCTGCCACCAGTTCCCTGGGGAGTGTCAGGATCACCTTTGGGAGGTACCAGGTTCCCAAGGGCTTTGAAGACACGGGCTCTCATGCTTTGGAGAAGAGCCTTATTTCACAAAGCACTATTCTCCTATTCTTTTACACTGCTCCTACTTCCATTTTACTTTAATATTTTCCTCCCTTCAATAAACTCTTTCAAAGCAGGGACTGTTTTACTGCATGTTAAATAAACGTAGTACACATATATAAAACAGTACACACATTTAATGACAGTGAGATCGGGTACCTAATTACCTGCTTACCAGGCAGCCATTACCAAAAGATGTGAGAAGATGAAGCAAAACAGAAGTTCAACTTCTCACCTTCGACTGAGGCATTTGATTTATGGGGCGTCTGTGTGCTTTTTTCTAGTGGAAATGGAACAGAACCAAGGTGATGCTAAAAGAGTATGTACTGCAAACCTCTACCCATCTCAGTTCTCTGTGCAGTACGGAGAGGCTGACAGTGCTATCAGTAACCTGAGCTGCCCACCGCAAAAGAAAGGATCAAAATACAATACATACAGTCACTACGGAGGGAATCGTTTAGGAGCTGAAAGAGCGGAAAGCTGTCCCAGGTGTCTGGGGGTTGCACCTCTAACGCAGCATCCATATCCACTGCAAACAGTGACAGGAAGGTCTCCGCGTGCTCAACCATTAAGTCTGACCACCAAGCAAAGGCCTTCAGAGTTGGTAGAAAAAGATAACAAAGAAGTGTATTAGTTCTAACGAAGCGCAGGGAAAGATGTTAGGCCACATATCTCCAAAAAAAGAAAAAAAAAAAAGTGCATCCCATGGAAACTACCTTTATTGTAAAGAGAACAGTGCTTTGAAGTGTAGCCTGCACTGGCAGTGCTAATCACAGGAATTAGGCACTGCTATTTTAATACAAAGGTTTCTTGTAGAGGATCTGTTCAGAGCGCCACCGTAAAGGCTCGCAGTGGTAGCATGGCAGAGAAGGTTTCATCTGTTCAATTTACAATAAATTACTTCATTCATTGTTAATTATGCAAATTACCAGAAAAATCAACTAATTCCTTTTCTAAAGTATAGAAATTTGGGAGTTTCTTTGCTGTGCTTGTGGGTTTTCCGCTGTACTTTTCAACAGTTTAAATTTTATTTGGATCCACTACTTCTATTTGTCTTGAAAAACTAGAAGCCTAAGACATTAAAATCCATCCACTCACGCTCTTCTTTAGAAACATTTCAAGCACGACCAGTAGAAGTTATTACAGCACTGTTCATTTTACATGGTTAGCTACACACATCCATAGAAACACACTACCACCTTCATAGTGCTACTGACTAGGAAACTGATTAGAAAGCTCTATTATCAACATGCCAAGATAAAAAAAAACAACAAAAAAAGATATCTACGGCAAGCCTGTGCTGTCACAGAGGCAGGAAAAAATATATCTAAACTCGAAAACCAAAAATTATCAGTGAAGTAACTCATTCTCATGCACGTGAGTCCTTAAAATTCACTGTCCGGGTCCTCTGACGTGACATTCACATCATACATGGCTCAGATGTGAATGCTGCAAACGCATGCATGCGTGTTTAGTAATCACTTCTGGCTGGGAACATGCAATATGAGAAGTGCTGTCGTTAGGACCGTGTGCCATCAGTCTGAAGCGACAGGAAATTACTCAGGGACTTAACCGATCTAAGAAACAGCTTTCCAGCACTTTCTGGCAAGAAAAAGAAACCTCTAGCATAGGCACAAGACTGGAGATGAAATGGGAAAGACTGGGAATAGAGGAATCATTTCGAAGAGGAATTGCGAGGCAGGGAGAGGTATTTTTTGCAGATTTTTGCAGACATGAATAAGCAGAATGGACTTTCCCTTTCTCGGGGCTGAGTTCTGATTCGCCGATGAAGAACTGCACTGATGCGCAGAGCACAGCTCCAGCTGATGGTTCACTCGGCCATGGGAAGGGAGCTGTGCCCCACAACGAGGTGACTGCTATGGAACCCCTTTCGTTCTGCCTATTTTGGCCTGTCTTCTCAGCTGCCAGTGATATCAGCAGGAGATCTTTGGGGACTACTTCCACTCCTTCCTTCCCCGAAAATATAAAGTAGGCTGACATTGCTCTGCTACCATTTCACCCGTTGATATAAAACTAGTGTTAGGTTGGACATGGTGCTGGATGTTATGTCCCCAGAGCACATCCAAGATGTAAAATAACCAAAAAAACTCAATAACACCCAAACTAATCTTAGTGTTGGGCCTGTCCTGTCAGGGAGTAAAGCTGTAGATAAGGTGGGCTGTGCCCTGGGCAACTGCTGTGCCCAGAGCAGCAACACCAGCAGGTTTCAGTGTCCCTGTGGTCACAGCATAGGGACAAGGTGGCCACATTGGGCTCTTTCATCTGCACGCTGCTACCAGCCCCCCACACATGGAGGAAGCTGGTGGGTACCACAGCAGCAACACCTGCCCTGGGTTGCTTGGAAAGCTCAGTCTTTGATGTGCTGGTGGCCCTGGGTGTTTGCAGAGCTGTTTTTCTGGAAAAGCCAAAACCAATGTGAGGGAACCTGGAGGGCTGAGCATGTGTGGCAATGCTCATCGGCTCTTTCTCCTCCATTTGGTGCTGATGTCCAACCAAGCACATGGCTGGACGCCTGGGAGGGCCACATTGGTAGGCATTAAACTGCTGAGAAATTGCACTGGTACCAAAATCATCAAGACCCGGGTCTACTCCTGATGTCTGCTCAGACCTTCTTCCCAAAGTGCAGGTGGGACACCAACAGACGCTGAGCAATGGGGTCATCCTCTTAAAATTATTAGCTCTCTCCTGTGGTTTTCAAGGAGGATGCCGGGGACGGATGTGGTTTTTCCAGCTGTGCCTCTGCCAGCCAAGAGCCTGCCAGGCTGTCTCCCCATCAGACACTGCCCACAGTCTGTGGGCAAAGAAAGACCAACAGCAATCGGCATTTTGGTGGGAGGGAAAAGATGGGAGGCCAAAGAATATCTTCTGCAACAAATTCCAACATAAACACTTGAGTCCTGCAATAAAAACCTCCTTCCATGTAAAAAGAAAAAAATTAAAAAAAAAAAAAAGGGATTTTTTCAGAGATATTGTGAAGAAAAGCATGTGGTCATTTGTGAAAAAAAAAACCCAACCAAACAAAAAATGCCCAAACCAGTCACAGTTTCCATTTTGCTGGAAAACTCAAACTTTAGCTCNAAAAAAAAGGTATTTTTTCAGAGATATTGTGAAGAAAAGCATGTGGTCATTTGTGAAAAAAAAAACCCAACCAAACAAAAAATGCCCAAACCAGTCACAGTTTCCATTTTGCTGGAAAACTCAAACTTTAGCTCTGTAAGTCTCTAACTTATGCCAGGATCCTCAGCCTCCTCCTCCCTAGTCTCAGTGAGCAGGACCTTCCCGTGGTGGAAGCAGTAACAGCATACCTTGAAAATCTACTTCAAGATGGCAACATTTAATTTCTATACCATCTACTTACCTGCTTACTTCACTCAAAACACAATGTAAAGGGGGGGAAGGAGGGAGAAGTGCTTTCTAGCCAAACACACCTATTATTGTATATTTTACACATGGATACACATGTATATATGTATGACCTCAAGGAGTTAAAATACATATATACATATACACATACGTATACATAGAGAGAGAAAACACAAGTTTAAAAATAGGTGAATGGCATCGTCTCTGGCATTTGTCATCAGTCATCCAGAGGAACAGAAAGGGTGGGAGACATCTGATGGGAGAGATGACACAATGACAGAGACCTCCCGCTCTCCCAGATTACAGATGCAGGCATGTGGTTTCTGCTGCATCTCTGCCTGCGCTGATTTGCTTCCTTCTTAACGGGTAAGACAAACCCCACCGATCAGACACGGTACTTCTGCTCTGATGTTTTTTGAACACTTCCTGTGCTCTGAGTTTTATTTGCTGGGTTCTCATTAAGGAGTCTGCCTGGATGTCCTTGTGGGGAAAAATGGGGCATGTTTTAATTACAAAAACTGTTGGGTTTCAGTAAATTAAAGGCATGTCTTCAGTAAGTGGTGCGATTTAATTTTCTGCTGAATAAACAAAGTCGACCAAAGAGTCACAGGTTGAACTTTCTCCAGGTGAACGGACACCGTAACAAAAAAACCCTCACCTGGAATAATTCAGGGAAAAAAAAGTGCAACACCTCAGCAATTCTCATTGCACAGTGAGAGCATATTGTGGCTACAGTGCGTAACAGAAGTCAGAGATAAACCACCCAGCCTCTTCTCTCTCTTCCTTCGGGTGCAATTCAAAGTGTGTGGAGAGCTGGCCAACTGCCTGTACACTGCTGAAATGCCACAGCCACCCTCAGGACTGGGATTCAGTAATGCACCGACAGTGTGCCAGGCTTCTGGAGAGAGATGAATTTCACCCTTCCAGGTCACCGTTCAGAACAAGGGACCGGGATGCCTCCTATCCATCTTGGCATTAACCTTCTGTCTCTAATCAAATCCTTGTGACACAAGAGATGCTGGAGAACCATTTTGAGTCTTCCTCCTGGTGAGGATCTCGGCTGAATGCAACCAGCCCTCTAAACTGCTTCCTTCAGAAGGCTACTATTTTCAAAAGAACCTGAATTTTAATAACAGCTCCTTCCTGGCTGGTCGTACATCCAGCCTGTGCTGGTGATGAGTGGAATAAAACACTCGTTACCCTTGGACAGGTTATTAGTAGGCAAGAGCGGGGCTCTCAGGCACCCCCCTCGCTTTTTTAACAACCAAGTTTATTTCACTCTTCACCCCATATATTCTCTCTCTACATATAAATACTGTATATCCAGTACAAGGCACATACAGACAAAACCAGAGGAAGACCACTACCATTCTAGGCACTCGTGTAGTACTTAGCCTATCTCCACCACAGTGTACTAGAAGGTTGGGTGAATGCAAAACGACAGAGGTAACAACAGGCTGAGGAGAGTCCAGGCAGATAGGGTTGTGTTGGGATGTAACTGCAGCGCTCGTAAAATATACCCATTGCTACATGCATGGACCGGACTGCTATGCCACATTTATCCTCCTGTGTCGGGCTACCAGCTCCGCAAGCAGCCGACTCCAAGTTGCTGTTACATTCCTTGGTCAAAGTTACGGAAGCGAGGGCAACCCCGGGTAAAATCCCAGTAGGAAACATGGCACTGAGAGGGCATGCACGAAATATGACAGGAGTGACTCGTTTCATTCGGTTTAGTCACATACCTCTTTCCCCTGCCAGGATCATCCAAGATTGAATGAACAGTGGAAAAACAGGGAGGAAATTTAAATATGCAATCAGGCATTAGTTGGGTGTTGCGGATTGTCGTGGATTATCAATAACTTAAATTATACTGCAAATTTAATATACACCGGAATGATTTTTAGGTGATTGTGAAATTATTTATCAAATGCTCTTAATGCAAAATATAGTGAGTATATATATCAATGGGAAGGAAAAGATAAAATAGTGAATGAGTGTTACATTACCTACAGTCATAAACAGTAACTGTTCACTCTGAATTTCAAACCGGTTAACTTTTCAATACGCACCCAGGAGCACCAGATCCACAGAGAACAGAGGGCTCAATCCTGCAAATACTTACATGGGTACACAACGTCACCTGCTTGGGGAGGAACATCCCCATGCGCTGAGAGCGGGACTGCAGCCAGCAATGTCAGCTGCCTGTGGGGTCAAGCATTTCCAGGATCAAGCCTCACGATTTTCTCATCTATACTTGACTATGGCACGGTTTCAGTGGGTTTACACCATGAATCTTTTCCGTTAAAATGCTCCGAAGAGTTAACAGCAGTTGCACTAGGCTTAGATAACCCAAAGAATGAGAACAATTAATCCTAACCTCCGTGACGAGTAACGGAGTTGCTCCCAACAAGCCAAGGCAGAAGAGGCCAGCAGGAAACCAGGTGAGTTAATCATGTACCGCAGGGGCCCAGGGAAACCCCTGGAAACAACCCAAATGCTCAGAAATGGACTGAAAAAACACTGTTTAGTTTTGTGATGGTTATCCTTGCACCAGCTCTGGGCAGCACCAGCATGGGGAGATGCTGCAGGGACCCCTCTAACACTGGCTGCAGGCACAAACACAGGGCATTTTTTTGGAAACGCGACCTTTCTCAAAAGTGGACGGGCTTGCTCTTGTATGTAGTTGTTGGTGACTGCTTTTGGCCAGATTTGTCTCCTGCTGGCGCTGTATGAAAAGCTTCAGTCTGATGCAGAGGAGAGCAAAACTTAATTAATCCCTCCTTTAGCCCTCCCTCCCCTTGGCAAAAGCAACCTTCCTGAACTGAACTTCGCCTTCCTCGCGCTCTGACACCATGACTTACGAATCCTTTTTGCCTTTTAAAGGAGATAACCCAGCACCGGTTAGGCAGACACCACGCAAACAGACGGGGCTGCCAGCAAGGTGCTGGAGCCCGCTGGAGACCTGGGTGGGGGGAGAAGGACACGACCTCGCAGGGCGCCACTGCTCACCTCCGCATGGTGTTCTTCGTTTTGCTGTAGCACTTCAATTACCAACTCTGCCAGACGTATTGTATCTTCTAACTTTTTAGCTGGTGTGACTAACCGGCCTACATTTTCTGTAGTACAAGAACTTGAGTTAAAAGGGAGGCAGAACGAAAAGCTAGACGTACAGTAAGTTATTTTAGAGGCCTTAAAAAAAAAATAAAAAATCCCATAATACTCTACAGCTTTAAAGATCTTTTCATGCATATGTTAAATGCTTATATAATTAGTACTGAGCAAACCAGAAAGCCACATTCGTTATTATACTATGAAAATACAGTGCTCCAGCTCCGGCTTTCACAATACTGTCAGAGTTGTTGTGCTTTATGGTGAGATGGCGGCACTTCATTAGCTCAAATAAGAACATCGCATTCCCTAAAGACAGCATCTGGCCATTAATATAGGAACAGTATGTATCCTGCAATGTAGATGATGCCATTATAGGAATCACGTGTATATTATTGGAAAATTCTTTTTAGAGAAGATTGATTCAAACAAATCTGTCTGTACTTTCAGTGCATTGTCAGACTTGAGCGATCGAAATGTCACCTGCTTCTGAAAGCAAAATTTGCAGGTCTGCCTTGCTCCAGGATTTAACTCCACAAGGGTCAAGGGGTGACGCATGCTGGAGGGAGTGGAAAGTGGTGAATCCCACTAAGGCGTTCATAGGTAAGATTGATACAGGGGAAAAAAAAGATGCAACTTTACAGCAAAAACCCCGCAAACAAACCACGGAGTTTAAATCCTGGAGCTTGGTGCTTAGCTATATCGAGCTATTTTGCAACGTTTTCTGAAGACTTCAGAAAAGAATTAAATTATATTCTTGTAGGTAATTTCTATTATTAATAACACATTGAAGATCCGAGGTGGTAACGATCTGGAACAGTTAGAGTGTTTCATGAGAAATAGCACGGAGAAAAAGAGAACAGTCACATTTTCATTGAACGACAGCTTCTGCAGAGCTGAGTGGGACCGGGGGGGTTTCTGTGCATGGACACCCCCTCTCACTGCCCTCTCACTGTGCAAAGTCACACCTCCCCCCCAGGGACCCTGCTTTTGTCCTCTCCACGGTATCAAAGCTGGAGGATTCATAAACGGGTGAAATACCAGAACCCCACAAAACTTTGCCTGCTCCTCACTGACTCTGAATCCCAGTTTACAAGTAACACGTTTCCCATAAAAGGGGAAGCTGTATTTTCCAGAATGGCCACATTTGGGCAGCTGAGGGAAGGGCACACGGCTAGTTTTCAGGGGAGCTCAGCATCCCAGTCAGCAGAAAACTGGCATTACAGGCACTCAGCTCGGCTGAGAGATGCACCACAGTAAAGCACCATGCAAATAAACGCTTTAGCTGATTTATGCCACAGAGAGGGGCCTTGGGGATTTCTTCTCCAGTTTGCCTTTTGTTTCCTGCATCACTGGAGACAAAAAAAAATAATCCAGATTCCCCATAATATATTTTTTTTGGCAAATACTGGAATTGGAGAACTGCTGGTTAATTCCTTGCTTTCTCCTATTCAATCCAGCACCCTCTAGGCTACGAGAAGTAGAAACCTCTTCCTTTTGCAAAAGGAGTCCAAAGACATGTCCCTTAGTAAACTCTGCTTCTGCACCTCCGAAGCCAAGGGGAAGCTTTTCCATTGATCAGAGCAGCATCAGGCCCATTCTCATTTTCAACACTGATCTGCTCTCAAATACAACTAAAAGACAAAAGTGTTAATAAGAACAACTGCTCAGAGATGCTGTCTTTAAAGAAAATATTGATGCTTATACAACTTTGGCAGCCAGCAGATGTCAATCTTAATTTTTTTTCTTCTTATTTTAAATATTTCCCTGGTTAAGTTACTATACATCAGAATATTCTGCTAAGATAGCTGGAGCACTGACAGTTACATGAAACGTATACGATATACTTATCAAACATTTCATCCAACATCATGTAAAGCTCATACATATTTATAGTTTTCATGCAAAATGTTATGCAACAACAATGTTATTTTGTGCTGACGTTGATATTTGAAAATGTTGCATATGTCAGACATTGCTAGACAAAAAAATGTGGACATTTTGAAATAAATGCTACCTCTAAATCTCTAAGACCTACCACATCGCGCTAGGTATTTTGTATGAAGCTGCACGTGAGAACTAGCTTTCTACTACTACACAAGCAATTGCTAGACTAGAAAACCACTGAATAAAAGGAAGGAATACTATTACAGTACTTGGCGGCTGTTTGGCCATGCCTTTGAGCATATGATTTAACATGTTACTCTGCGTTTGAGGAGATGATGGTGGCCCAGCCGGTGGCTTAGGCTTGGACGGACGGGCTGCTTGTGCATGACGGAGAGAGACGCCAAAAGTAAAGAGACAAATGACTTCATAAACAGTGACAAAAAGATGGAAACTTCAAAAGGAACATAAGCAGAAATGACCAAATACAAATGGAATAAGCTGCTGGATTTTTGCTTATCGGTACTTGAAGTATTTACACAGTAATGACACCATTTGACAACACGTAATCTAGAAGTCAGCAGATTCAAGCATCCTACGTTTCTGTGCAATCAGAAAGCTAAAAATCCAGTGCAAGCATGAAACCGCACTTCATGCACCCACGTGAGGGAACTGAAATAGGTTAATTCAGTTAAAACTCCGGAATTCTGAAAACGTAAACTAGAAACGCTGACTTGAAGTCAGTGCCCCAATACTTAGGTACATTTAGCAATAGAATAACAAGCCACAGGAATTAATTGCTTTGCAAATATCAATTACACATTTTAGAATTAAACGTCACTGTTGGTTAAAGGGAGCTATAAAATATTCTTGTGCAATTTAAACATGTAAAAAAATCTGTCACTTAAAAATGTGTGGTTCCTGATCGTTTCCAGCTCATTTAATTATTTTCAACTTGGAATTCTAGTGGCTTTTATATTCTGGGTTGAATCATATATAAAAACTTGCCAGCTCTATCAAATATGTTACTTGCTATTCCAAATGTTAGAATACTGCAATCAGGACTTGACCCATCTGTCATATAGTTTACAATATCAGCATAGGAAAAATTCAATGAAAATAGCCTTTCCTTTTACATACACTCAGAGAATAAATTACGTACCATGAATATATTAACACAATAGCTTCTATCCCATTTAATAACAGTTTTTAGCAGCATTGTGACTATTTTTAATAATGCCATTTGCAAGGAATCTAGCATATTTATCTGGACATTCCATTGCCAAAAGTCCTTGCCATTTTGCTTGCATCTTCCAGTGGGGGGAAAAAAAAAGCGGTTGGCTTGTGCAAAATAGATTTCTGATTGCTTTTAATTCTTACAGAATTATAACACTTATCAAAGTATAATAAAGAATATTTGAGTAAACCGTTAGTTAAAGAGTATGAGTTAGGTTTGTTCCCCTCTCCATACGTAGAGCTAGATATTCATACGTACATAAACACACACACAACGCGCATGTGCACACACACACACACACATTTTTAGTCTTTTAAGCTGTGCAATGATTTAATTCAGACTCATAGATTCAAGCTACTGGTTTCTGGCTTTTTTGTTGTTGTTGTTTTCTGATAACAGGAATAGCAAATCTATTTGTGTATGTCTGGAGTCATCCTGCTCTTTGTTCAGTGTTTACCAAGGGTGGCTTTGTCCCCCAGAAACAAACCTCTCAGGCTCAAGTGACAAAAATAACTGGTTTTTGGGCATTGGCCTAATGACTTTCACTCTCATTTAAAATACAAGCAAGAATTCAATTTGGCTACTCACTGATGGCTCCTGAGCTCAACATGTAGATGTAGGAAGAATATTTTACTGTCCATCCCTATGGAGTTTGTGCCAAGGTCCCTAGAGGGGAAGGGACCGTGGGGAGAGGGGACCACACATCTCCTCCCACCCACATCCACCATCTGCGTGGTGGGAACTCAGCCTTTGGAGCCTGTCGGGCTCCAAAGTTGGGAGAATCAAGGAGTGGGAGCACCTACTAGAAGTGTCAAAGCCAGGAGAAAATCATATCCCAGAACTGCCCCCCACAGCCCCTCTCAGTGCTGTGACCCTCAAGCACCCTTAAATCTGGGTGCAGCCCCTGCACCACCAACAGCTACCCACCAAAATCAGATTTTAGACTTCACAGAAAACCAGACCTCATAGTATCGAATGGGCTTGACTTGTGCAGGTGTTCTCCGTCCTAGGGAAAAGTCATCACCAGAGGAGGAAGAGGTAAGAGATGCAGCAGCACCGGGCTGCACGAATCGCTAGCGCAGCGCATACAGAACAGCTTGGAGGAGGCTCCCGCTGTGCAGTTGTCAGCACAGTGCCCCGGGGTGGCTTTCACTTCTCTGGGGGGGACCTGCAAGAGATCCCTCCCCAGCGCCTTACCCTGGCTCCTGGCATCTCTCTGCCGCCTCCAGCTCTCGAAAACCAGCTTCCACAAGGGCTTACGGCAGGTTAAGCCACAAACTCTCAATGTAATTCTGATCTGGCCCAATCTGCAAATATTCAGCTCTTCTGTTCTTTTAAAAATTTGAGACCCGAGTCTAAGACTCTTGGATGATGGCTGCAAAACCACCTGGAGTTGAAGGAGAGGAGATGGAGAGCTCTCTCCCTTCCTTGGGGCACTGAACACTTTGTGAGCCCTGACCCACACTTTTCTTTGTTGCCTCTTTACTGCAAGAAAATTTTCAAGGATTTAGGTCTGGCTAAGGAAAGGGATTCATTTCACCTGTAAATTTAAATACAAAGGAGGCCGTGGCAGCAACGCCCTGTGAATTTACGTGCTTCTCCTGGTCCAGGTTTCAGAGATGATCTCCCCAGGAGGTCCCTTTTGTGGGGTGTCTCGGCTCCTGCTGGGAGCGAGGGAGATGCACGATGCTGGATGGGGGTGTACGGCACTTGCCAGCGATCAGCTGCAGCGTGTGTGGCAGGTTTTGTTTCACTTTGGCTTTGCTTTCTTCCCCATCCTTTTCCTCTCTAATCCCTTGCCACAGCCAGTTTAGCATCTGAAATGGTCTTGTATTCATTGCTCATGTGTGTCAAACTGGTAAGATTTAAACACCCCCAACAATGAAATCAGAGGCAGGAGCAGCTTCTTCTTTACTAACAACCAGTGCTTTCCCCAGCAAACTTCTGCCAAAGGTTTTTATGCTTTCTGCATGATACTTGCAAATAAAATGCTTGTAGAAACTCAAATTACTTGGCAAATTCTGGGGTTCTTCTTGCAATAAGCTTCAGCCTGCAATGAGTTTAACAGGTATATTAAAAAATCTGTGCTACTCTGACTGTGTATATTGAATGTCATTTATTGTGTGCGACTCCTTATGGAATAGAAGATTTTCAAACTACCTATTTCTCACTCAGCACCATGATTTCTGCTAGATAGGCTACTAACACATCAGAAACAGTGAGAATTACACTTGCAATAGGAGAAGATTCATATTTTTTTAAAAACATAGCCACTGACTTAACGATTTCCTTGTAATAATTAAAAATATATGACCCCTGCCAAAGGCTTTGGTGTACAAGTGTTGTGTGTGTGCTCATTTGAGGGCCAATCATGAAAATGACAAAAAGAGCTGCTGTTCTCGAGATAACTATAAAAAATAATGGGCTTAGCCTGAGGATGAGGCAAAGCAGCCTTTTATTATATCTGTGAAATGAATTTGCGTGTATCTGGAAGGGATTTCAATGATGGTATCTTCCCTTTTAAAATAAGATGGGCTATCTTAAAAGTAAGAATTCATAGAATTTTTTTTTTAATTCAGAAGGAGTCTCTAATTCAGCTCTTAAGACTCAATATACTGAAAAGAGGATCTTCTGACTCTCTGTGAAGAATTTTTGCATGTCTGAATTGTATCTCACACCTCAGGCAGCAAGTCGCTTTGCAGTTGGTAGACAACTTGCAGAAAGATAATGGCACAATGCAGATCTTTGTGATTTCTGCAGCTCTTGTAATAACTTTGATACTGCTTTAAAGGCTGCCTTGGAAAGGGCGAGAGGAAATCTTGAAAGCTGCATAATGATCCTTTGCTAAATACAACTGGATGCCATTTCAAGGAATTAAACAAATAAAGCCACAGTTCAGCAGCACACCAGTACAGGTTGTAGTCATGCCTGAGTTAAAGTGCATGATTTATCCGTGATTTCAGTCTCCACTCCCACATACAAAGACTGATGTTTTCATACATTTTGCACCCATATGTATTTGTGGAATGTAATTAATTTATTTTCTTTTTAATCTTTGGAGTTTATCACAAATGCTGGGAGTAATTGCCCAGTGGTGGCTGTGCAGATCGTTGCACAGAAACTATCCTTGTGTTGGACCAGGTTAATCATGAAGCAGCTCAGCTCCTAATCTTTCAGCATCCTCACAAAGAGTTACAGATATATGCACAGACCTTCCCAGGCTGAGACCCAGAAACAGGGAAGGCAAGTGATGCTACGTGAGCTTGGGGACTGTGACAAAGGCCAGGGTGAGAGCCTTAAAATCTACCACTGCTTCTTAATAACCTGCTGTATTGCTCTAGTCAAAACCTGACCCCTTCTGCACCCTATTCCTTGGCTGAGGACACTTTCCATGCCTGTTGGGGTGAGTGCTACCTGCAACATGCTCCATGGCCAGTGCCAACTTGAGGCTGATGCAGCTGAAGCCGCTGTGCTTGGTCCCTCTCCTGGGGGTCCACCCAGGTCCCCAGCCTAATGCAGGCACCTGAGAGATGTCTGTCTCTGCATGGCCACCATGGCTGCCCCTCACTGCTCTGTGGGCAGCACCAACCCCGGCTTTTGGCTTTGCACCCATCCTGGGTTTGTTTTCAAGGGAAGACAGGCTTTTCTGCCAACCTGGCCAGAAAGTGGCAGATATGAGGAGGACAGTGCACACCAGCCAATGTTGCACTTCTGCAGCCATGCTTCCCAGGTCAGGGGCTGTGGAGGCTGCTGGACAATCAAAAACCTGACATTTTTGGATAGCTCAAGAGTAGCTGATTTCCCTTGGTGACAGAGCAATAGGACTTCAGTGGTTCCCTCTATTCTCCATTACTTTCTGCTTGCAGTCTGTACCCTATTGCTCTGCCACCCTGGCACTGAGCAGCCAGGAGAGCTGCCTCCATCCCCATGTCTCCTCCAACCCTTAGCTCTGCGCACCAACTCATCAGCACCATGAGAAGCCTCTCTTTACAGAGGCCAAAACCAAAGCATAATATGAAAAATACTTGGGTTGAAAACTTAAAAAAAAAAAAAAAAGTCTTATACTAAACGCAATCAAGTGCCAAACTGACAAGTATCGCCTTGGCTGGCACCAGCTCTAAAGCTACTGGTACCCAACTCCATCAGGGCAAAGTGGCACTTGTCCTTGTGGGATCCCTCGGTGCCACAGCACTCCAGCACAGGGCAGCACATTTCACAAGTCCTTTGCTTATAGGATGGAGAAGTTATTTTTTTCTAAAGGAACGATGGATTCCTGTCTTTATATAAATAAGCAGACGAATGCTTATTAAAAGGTTGCACTTATTAATCTGAGTGTTAATAGTTTTGTCTAATTAATAATTAAAACAAGTCATTCATCTTTAATTGTTTTAGTGTAATGTTCTGTTTAATGTTCTAATTCAAATCAATATTTTTAAAGCGAGGCAAAAGACTAAATGCTTTTCAGGAGAAAGGACATCAAAGGGTGACATTGTAGTGTTTAAGAAGTTGTTTTCAGTATCTTATTTTGATTCTTGCTTCTGGCCAAATATATAAGAAGTCAGGCCAAACCCCAGTCACTTTTGACTCCACTTAAACTGAGGAACTGGTTTCAAGTTGAGTCCTGCTGACCTTGCCTGAAAATTTTTCATTGATGATAATGGGAGATTTGTGGGCATGAAGCAGTGGAGTCACAGCTCCCTGCATCCTTTCACTCGCTCCAAGCACTGAGAAGAAGCAGTGTTATTTTTAAACAAGCTGGGCCATAGAAAGGTCCTTCTGAATTTCTAAACTGGGAGCACGTGACAAGCCGGTGCCAGCGAGCGCGATGCTCAGCGTGTTTGTCGCGCTCCGCACACACCAGCCTGCACTCACTTTAACCCGCTGTAGTTAAGGGTAATAGCTGGGATTGTTCTATTTGCACCTCCTGTAGTCGGAGGGAAAAATTATTCTCTATTTTCTCAATGGTTATTCCTATTCGAAATTAATGTTAGTGTCACGCAATTGGTCTAGATCCTGGGCCAAATTGGAGCTGTGCAGGCCTGGGAAAGCCAGGGCAGAACCTGGCCCATCTTCTTCTACTGCTGTTTAAAAGCAATTTCCCTTCACATATAGAGAAACAAACCCAATCTATTTTTTTTTTTCCACAAAACAGAACAATCTACTCACAAAAAGAAATGAACAGTTCAGGTTTCAAAGACTTTTGAACTAGGACTCTGGGATACAACAGAAACGAGAGCAGGGGCTGCAGAGCTCCACCATCCCTTCTGAAGGGACAGGCACTGAGGTGCCTGGGTCTGAGCTGAGCCTTTGCCTCGTTACATGGCACCACAGGTTATAAACAAGAGACAAACACGACTTCCATCTGACCAGATTGTTTGTTGCACATTAACAAAAATATATATAGAGAGAAAAATTTTAAAAAATTAATTAAAACCCAGTCCTCCCATCAGGAGATCAAACAGAAGGTATGAAAAACAAAAATGAACATTAGTTTAGTTATAAATGTACTTGTTAGGTGTGTTAAATTAATGGCCAAATCACCAACATTTTTTCACCAAAAATGAGCTGCTGTTCTTTTGGAAAACAAGAAACTTTCTCTTTACAAAGGCTAGATTCTCCTCTAAAACTGTCTCCTAAAAAGACACTGTATTTCTAGAAGGTAGCTCTAATCTACACTCTATTCTAAGGAAGGAGGAAAAGGAGATTATGTAGACAGCACAAATTAACTCCTTAAGTATCAATGCATCTCCATTTTCAGCCTGAAGGAGTACATATCTTAAGGAGCTACAAAAAAAAAAAAAGAAAGAAAACAAAACATAACTCAACAGTCCTAGCAATTTATAATGCATATACAATTGTTCACCTGCGTCCTTTTGATTCTCTATATGAAAGAGAGAGAGCAACAAGGAGAGAAAAGAGAGAAACAAGAACAGATATGCAGGATTAATGAGCAAGTGGACTGCACAGCCCCCCAGTTATGCGTGATATATGACATTTGAAAAGAAGAGAAGTCGCCCCGTCTCGCCCCCCCACCCCCCCCAAAGCATGGGATTACCAAAAGAAGCTCCTTTCACGGAGGTGAAAGATAACGCTGCACAAATAGAAAACCAGAGAGGGCGAGCTCTGAGGACACAGAGGGGATCTCCAAGTGACAGCAGGGCTGGGATGTCCCCTCCAGAGCTCGGTGCAAAAGAGTCGGTAAAAAAATCGAGGAGGAGAGCGAGTAAAGCACATCCTTCTGCTCAAGAGCTAACAGATAGGAGACATGTAAGATCTGATGTACAGAGAAAGGACAGCCTTATACGATCTTGTACACAGGGTTGGGTAAAGATCTTATACGCAGGCAAAGGGATGGCTTTTTCCAAGTGTCCTTTATCTGACCTCTAGCTCACTGCTCCTCCGATGAAGCCGCTACCTTTTGATTGTGTACCAGTGACAAGCACTTTACAAATTGGGGTTACACAGAAGCAAAGTAAAAATGCATTCAGGTCACGGACATAAAGAAGGAACTGAAAAAACTTACAGACGATCTGAGTTTGTCACAAACAGATGGGTTAATTGTCTAACCTGGTTTAGGCTAATAAAAAGTGACTGGACTTCTCACACTGGGTTTCACAGACAGAAGCAACAGACAAGCCAATGCTAAAAGACTTGAAGCAAGGAGAGTGAGTTGGTTTGGATCTGGACTTTCTGGAGGTCATGAAAACGGAAAGAGTGAGGACAGCATGGAGAGGAGGGTGGTAAGTACTCACGAATGGTTAAATCCATCACTTGAGAGGCCAAGCAGAAGACAGGATGCTCATACATTTCTCTCTTTTTCCCTATAAAAGAGGATTTGGGCATGCAAGAGGCTTAGGTCAAAGGTAAAGAGGTTACAGGCTATAGGTCAGAGGAAAACTTTATATTAGGTTAAAAGGAAAGTAGCCGTAGAGTATTTTGGGATACACACAGGATAAAAGGAAGAAAAGAAAAAAACAAAAAAGGAGGGTTAAAATTGGAGATCTACTGGATTAACCATTCAGCATGCCCATGAGTCACAAGAGAGGCTGTGACCATGACTCTAGAGGTTTGCTCTGAACTGTTTGCAAGAATATAATGATCAAAACATCATGAGTAGAGGGAAATAGAATTTCATTGGTTTAAGGCTCCGAGATACTAAGGGTTTCAGCCTTCAGTATCTAAGGCTTTCACAGGTATTTCTTCATAAGCATAGCCTCAAGCACCGCGGCCACTGGTTTGGTTTTGCTTTTCTGACAAAACACTCCTAAACGTGTGGCTATTCAAGTGTCAGCTTTTAAAAAGCAAGATTTCAAAGCCATGCACAGTGCGCAGGAACGCATCCAACCAAGGTGAATTTGTCATTTGCTTTTCTGTGGAAGTATTCGTACACATAGTGGACTATGCTCATGAGAGAAAACCTGATGCATGCAGCTGGCGGATGTTGGGTTGTTCAAATTAACAATCCCAGCATGCTTGGAAATTGGTGTTACAACCACTTTTGTAGAGACAGTATCAAAAAGTGGCTGTGGCCAATCACGGATAAAGGAGGAGAAAAGCAGAAGAGAGCAGGTAGTGTGGAATGAACTATTTCTCTGAAAAGGTAGCTGGAAAAAAAAAAAGGTTTGTTGCTTCAAAGTATTCCCAGACCTAAAAGTCACAGTGCGAAAAAGAGGGCAGGTAATTAACATAACCAAGAAGAATTGAGGCACAAAAGGAAAAGTACACACTAACTGTTCTACTTTGGAAATGAATGCATTTTTACTTACAGATCATAAAGTTTGTTTTTGCATAGATTTATCTGAAAGAAGAGAGCAAATCTTACCAACGGGTTAGTGATATTTATACAGAGAACCTAAGGGAACCAGCCCTGGGTAGAAGCATCCAACAACAGAAAAGCTGCTTTTGATTCTCAGTCCTTCTCCATCCTTGTCAAGTATATTTAAACATTGCATTTTACAGAATACACCAATTAAAATATCCTGTGAAGTTGAGTACTTCGATAAATTGCCTGATAATACAGTGCTTATGAAACCTTCGTTCCTTCTCTATTTTTGTCACTTATTACCAAGTCAAGAGCTGATAAACATCCTTTTAGTGCCCAATTCTTAAGTGTTTCTCACTGGATGCATAACAATGAATTCATTACCACTGGTACACAATTTGCATCGTTAGACAGAAAAAAAATGGAAAAAGAGAGGACATGTCATGTACAGAACCTGGACAATTTGTCATATAATAACCCAATTTTTTATGTAAACAAGAACTAAGAAAAAATCAGAGGGAGTTTGGGTTTTTTTTTTCTCCTCTCAATATTGTCCTAGAGGCACACAACAATAATCTCAGCTGTGGGAAAGCTTCACATCACACATGACAGAAAACCCAAAGTCTGGAGCAGAACATACCATTCATCTGGAACATACAGGTTTAAACAATTGGGAACTCAGATAAAGTTGGGAAGGAGTTTCAAGTTGGGAATAGCAGCTGACAAGGTACCAACATAAACTGATTAACACGTAAAGAACAACTGGATCATAGAGCTTCAGCTAACATATATCCCCTAGAAAGCTTTAAAATGTCTTTTTGATGGCTGCAAGTGTCTCTGGTCACTGGTTCTTATTCTCCCATAACTTAAAAGGTCAAGAATATCAGCTATGCCGGATTTAGAGTGACAAGAAAGAAATCTGATGCAAAGGTGGGATCACTGATCAATGATGCTATGCAAACTGCAAAGACAACGAAATACTCCCAGGAAAAAAAGACATTTTAAATTGGCTACAAATGATTAAGCATAGATTAAACAGTTTTTCATCTTCTTATTTTTCATTTGTTTCCTGAACTCCACTGTCGCAAGCAATTAGCTGCACTATACCTTCAGCTGCAAGGATGACATCCCAAGTATTTCTCAATTTGTTTTTTAAAACCACGACATGAGTCTGAATACTACACCACTGGCCAAATGCAGTAACGATCAAAAAAAAAACACCAACCCAACCAAAAAAAAAAAGCTTCAGCTCCTTTTAACTGTTTCCTCTCTCTTTTCCAGAAAAAGAAAGGTTTTGCATAGCTTCCATTCTTAACTGCTTCCAAAGCCAACACCACAAAAATGATTCAGAGTCACATCAGTCTTGTTGACAAGAGAATAAATAGCGAATGAGCTTCTTTTAAATAGCTCCCAGCCACAGTTGCCACCTAGAAATATAACAAAATGGTAATTTCACAAAGAAAGAGCCTTACCTTCAATTTTGGCATACTCTGATAGTCGAGTATAATTGACTAGAGCTGCTTGCTCCAAGCATTTACGGATGACTGTTTTTACCTCCTCTTGAGGGACCGGAGTAACTATGTCTTTCATCAGAACCTTGACACAAGAAAATCTGATTTGTTGTGGCATCGGGCACACAGAACTGCTTTTCTCCCAGCCCAGCACATACATCCATTCCTACACTACTGCTGTGTGGCTCTCAGGGTATGTGTACAATATGTAGGATCCACTACAAGGTCACCTTGACCAGCTTGAGATGTGGGACCTACCCCTGCTATATCATTTCCCTTCTGCATCTATACCCTATGGCATGCCCCAAAATTGGTGCTTCTGATTTTTTGGGTATGACATGATCTATTGCAAGTCCCCCAGGGCCCAGCAGTGTTATGCCCTTCCCAGGCTCTACTGATCTACTTGGGTTTAGGTCTGGGCTTGGCCATACTGTGGGACAGCAGAGGTGAGAAGGATGTTGGAGCAGCATGAAGGCTGAAATAAGGATGGGGAGGATGATGGTGAGCAGGTTTCATACACCCTTGGGGAACAAATATGCCTGGAATTTCACTGGACAGCAGTCAGGCATCATTTACAAGTCTGTGGTGTAGTTACTTGCTAATGAGATCATCCACCATTAACTATCAACACAGATGCAGGCTGTACTGCTTTAGTGGCCAGGCTACATATCCACCTCCAAGCTGAAGCAGGAAAGGCAACAACCCCACCTAAACCCCCACATTTCAATATTAACTATATTAATCGCACATCCTGTGCAAAAACAACAGTTCCTCAAGCTCTTCTAGATGGAAAAATCCATTAATACAGATAATTCTAACTACTCTCCGCTTTTCTTATGCTTACCCTTTCCAGCAGCGATAGAGTAGCTTTTAGTGCACCTTCAGGGCGGCCAAATGGAAAGCAGTACCTAGAAAAACCACATCATGTTAATATCAGACCAGGTGCCTGCAAACCTTTCCAGCGCTATAAAGATGCCCAAGTAACGATCTAGTCCCTCTGCCCGGGAAGAGCAGTCTTTTTACGGGATAACTCTCCAAAAGGGTCTGATAGTGGGAACACTATGGCACAAATCTGAATACTGAATACTATCAATAACTTGATAGTTTTAGCAGCTTATTAAATCTGGGTGTCACCCAGATCTGAAGAGTCTTTAGATCTCGTAGGAGAGAGTTAAATATCATCTCTTTGTAAAAATGGTAAAAAAACCCCAGCCCTTCTGGAAAGGACGTTTACTTCCAACTGGAGACTCGGTGATGCACCAGGCTGTAGGTAATGGGCTGAAGCAGCCACCATCCCTGGCGAGTGGCAGCTCCAAAGGGTTGATGCAGGGACTCACCCCACGGCATGCAAACCTGCACCCCCAGCCCAGGGCCCCGCTGGTGAGCAGGGCCAGTTCATCCCTTTGCGTGGGGGCAGAGTCCATCCCTTCCATAACTATGACATTCCTACAGAAAGCCCTGCCTGGCTGTATGCTAGGGAGAAGGGAAAATAAACAGGCAATAATTGAGCAAAGGGGAAGAAAGAAATACGAGGACAAGGGATTTTTTTGTTGTCGCTATATTTTAGGAAAAAATCCACAGCATTACTGTGCCTATGGGAGAAAGATGTTTTGAAATAATCTTTAAAGGTTATATATTTAAAATCACTCTCTGGCTACAAACATGCTGCAGTGCAAGCTTCCCTGCCCTGTGTAGGTCTGTGCCACTTACGCCAAATTCCGGTATGCATTCAAAACCTGCCTTTTGGCTTTGCTGCTTATAGGAGGGAGCTGGGAGGAAATCAGTCCCCTGGCATTCAGCCTGGGCTCTCTGCCTTTACCTAAAATGCGTGATCTGATTCTCCAGAAGCAAACGAAGCCTCTCCTTGATCTCTTCGAAACGCTCCTTCTCGTCTACGGTCACAGTTCCTATCCCGTCAGGCCTGGAGGAGAAATGCCAGGAATGACTCAGACTCAACCTCGCCACCTCGGTAACTCATCCCCACAGCACACCGCCCTTTCCAAAAGGGACGTCACCAACTATGAGAGCAGGGACAGAGGATGTGCCACGCTGAGACACGGGTGGTGGTGGCAGCACTACTGCCAATGTATCAGTAATAAATAAAAAACAAAGAAATAGCCCCTCTCAGAGTGATAATCTGGATGTGGACAACCCCCTGCCCACCCTGCCCTCCCCCTCCTTTATTCTTTCTCTTATAGAGAAGTCAGAAAAAGCTGAACCCCCTTTTAAATGTAGGTATGTGACAGCGAGCGTGCCACCAGCTCTTGCTGCAGGATTGGGCCCCTTGCTGGCAAAATAGGGACTTACTTTTTGCAGGAAAAATCAGCTGCTAAGTTAACACAGTTCACAGTATAAAAAAAATATTGACAACAGGCATATATACAACAGAATATAAAATTCTGCTCTCCTTCACAACCGCTGAATCATCCCACTATAGTGATTTCTCCGAGTGACCAATATATTCTGCCGAGGTGCAGAATATGCACAAGACATGCATTTTGAAACTGAAAATGCAATGCCTTTTCAGACACAAGTTTGATTTATAAAAATGGACGCACTAGTACAATTTATCAAAGATTTTCTCAGAGTATTTACGGCGCTCTGGTATTTCAGGAGTGCGCAGGAGTGTGTTGTGAGACGCCCAGGTCCTGCTGCCCTGGGGTGTATCTCATCTGCCACAGAGCACAGCGCGCAGGAGAAACCTGCTGAAGCTCTCCCTGGGGGCTGGATGATGCAGTGGTCCCCCTGCTCTTCCACCCTGTACCTCTGCCGATGCCAACCCATCCGAGAGCTGAAAGCAGCAATCCCCTCCTTCTCCCCCACACCCACACGGCAAAACGCGCCGCGCAGCCGGATCCCGGGCGAGAGGAGAGAGGGAGTCTAATCCATCTACCCAAGGAATCGGCTGGGCAGACAATCGACAGCACCGCTCCCCACTGCCGGCGAGCAAAGTCTACGGATTTGTGTACTCCTGGGCAACTCTGCTGGCACAGGCGCTCTTTAGGTAATGTCAGACGTCTTAAAATTGAACAAATGTTCTTACTTAAAGGCCTCCTCCAGCGTTCAGCTTAAGCTGTGTAAATCTGCAGTACTAGGCTGGTTGGGCTATACAAAAGACTTGGCAAGGGATTACAAAGCTTCTAATGAATCTCCTGTCAGGGGTTAATTGGTTGGCTTTATTTTCCTCTTAAACAATCAAAGGCCCTAAACTTAAAAGAAAAAAAAACACAACCCCAAACCCTATAAAAAATTATAAGCTATAAAATCTGTACAATCACTTCTCCTTGACCACGCATTTAGTCAGCTCTTAGTATCATAAATACGAACTCTGATATTCCAATACAGGTGAATAAATCATTAAAACATTTCGGAAGAGGAACTAGTAAACTTTACATGATCTTTACTGCAAGATTTTAATGCTAAATATACATTAAATAAAACTTGCAACATGGACACAGAAAAAGACTCGAATACCAGGGGATGTATTTAAATTTAAACAGCATTTAATCAGAAATCTTTACTTGATTATTTGCCAAATTCAGTTGTGTATTAAGGAAAAAAAAAAAAAAAAAGGAAAAAAGATTTAGGCTGAAACTTGGATAAAATGTCTCAGCTGGAGAACACATTTCATAAACAGTTTTGGAAGTATGTATCTGGTCTCATTAGTACCTAATTAGGACTGGTTATTTTGAAGAAATGAGCAAGCCACAAAAAGCCAAATTAGATAGCGAGCAAAAATTAATGTCTGAGCGTGCTTAATGTATTTTTATTCCAAAGTTCCATAAAATATTTAATATTCAGATAGAGATGTTCATGCCTTTTGTGATGCTGTGCACCTCACGGTGCCTGCTTTGCTCCCAAGCAGAAGAGCCAATAATTTAAGGCAGACCGCAATAAATGCCATACACTGAGGGGCAGGTTTGAAGCCCTCCTTTGACTTTTGGCATTCGGTTCCCCCCCTGCACCCATAACAGCTCACAGAGTGTCACTAGGTTAATTGTATCAGTGCTGACAAACGAGACAGGAAAAGCTGCCCGCCCTGGCAGTGATTTGCTGATGGACTGGAAATGGTGTGAAAGTTATGTTACCCTTTGCTGGGTCAGTAACCTCAACCGGCGAGATTTAATGGCAGGATCTGACAGCTCGGGTTGGGTCACAGCCCTTTCACACGAATCTCAATTTCTCACTGTATTCAAAGGGCTTGGGTTTTGCCAGAACCGGTTACTTAGCACTCGTCACATCATGACTTATGGTGGACACCTGAAATGGGCTGACATGAGAACATCACGTCTCAGCTGGGCAGTGGTGGTTCTGGAAGCATCGCTTTGAAAATACTGACCCATACAAAGGCAATGAAAGCTTTGATGCCCACAAAGATGAAGGGTGGTATCAGGAGAGTGAACCTCAGCTCAGTCCAAAATGGCTCTCACCCCAGTCACAATGCCCCAAGGGATGCCAACCTAACAACCAAGGCGTGCTTAGACCATGTAGGCTTAAACCCCTGGTCTTTGTAAGCCAGAAAGACACCGAACCCAGTGGCTCTGGCCACCACTCCCTCCATGCAGGGCCTGCCACGCGGTGTAAACACACGCCACTCTCATGTATCATGCTACTGCAAACTTGAGACAATCTACAGGTCAGCTGTAGCCATTTTTGGAGCAGCGTGGATGTCTGGAAGGGCCTGCCAACCGAGAGCCATCACCATGGCAAGGACTCCCTTTCTCACCCAGCTGTGGACTATATTGCATCTGACATGATGAGCATCTCTTGAATCTACCTTTCAAATTTTCGGCAAACCATTTTCTCACTGTCCTTCACAAAGTTGACATTTTCGGCAGCATGATAGGAAAGATGTCATGTCGGCTGCTTTTCAAGTTGTTGTCACAGTGGTTAGCACCAGTTCTGTCATCTTTGCTTTCCTCACAATCCCCCATCTTGAGCCATGTCACAAATAATAATACTTCCAATGTTTTTGTCAAATTTCAAATACTATAACCCAGCTGCACATCTTCGGATTTACTAGTTATGTTAATCTTTGTTGCCCATCTTCCCAGAAGCTGATGCATTAGAAACTCATTAATTAGTGACAAATGCAGGATATACATAGAACTGGAAAAACACTACCCAAAGCCTTGCACTTAATTTATTAGCCTGGTAATTTTGAAACCTAATTAAATATTCAAGTCAAATATACTTTGAAAATGTAATCTTTTTGAGGGAACATATTTATTTTCCCTTTTGCAAGAACACAAAGGGTATATAGCTTAGCATGACTACAATTTAAGATTCACTTCTGTGCTCCAGACAATTCTAGTAAGTGGCTGATGGGGCTGAAAAAAAATTCCCAGGAGAAGCTGAGGCCACACCAGCTCATTCTGATGCTTACTGGCAATTTTATTTTCAGCAAAGGTCTCCAGCTCAACTTGGATATTTGCTATTTGATCTCATGGACAGAAGCCTCGACTCCTCCAGTGAGCAGCATTTCTGCAGCAAGGCTTAGCTAAAACACAGCTGGAGGAACTGGATGTTCTCACACGCATCGTTATTGCACTGAAGCAGTGATGGGGAACGAGGGGAGAGCAAAAGGGTGAAGCAAAGTTCTGTATGTATGTGGTACATGCAGATGCACAAGGGACAAAATGGGTTTGGGTCTATGATTTTGGGTCAACAAACAACATGAACTTCTCCATCTGTGTGGAGACACAATTTCATCTGACTCCCCACAGCTCCTGTTCATGGACACTTGAGGTGTATGGCAGAAGTTGTGGGCAGGGAGGGAAGCAGAAGGGCAAAAAGGCAAGAAAAATAAATAAGGAAAATTTTAATTATAAGTAAACAAGTTTCAGATCACTCCTTCTGCTGCAGATTCGCTATGTTGGCTCTAAACTAGTAAATTCCCACTGTAAATATTTCATATGAAAAGTTTTAAATGCCACTTTCCTAATCCCCCCCTTGTTTTTAAGTTTTAAGCCACGAAAACAAACAACAACAACAAAGCAGGTGGTGAAATTAGAAAAAAAGGTTGCAATTTAAACAGCAAAAATTATAGTCCTTGTTTAGCTTGGATGGTTTGTGCAAATTCTGGGGTTAATTATAAATTATAATTAGGACCTGTGATCCTAAGGCCACTGCTTTATTCTACAAGCCCCGCCTCCCCCCATGCCCTTTTCTAATTATACCCAGTGCCCCCAGGGCTAGTTATGCTGCTAAAACAAATATATCAAAATGATTTTTTAACAAAGACTAATATATGAAGCAATAGCATGCATTTGTATGCAATTATAAATATACACTATAGCTCCAGCGGGTTAATCTCTTTGACATAAGCCTGTATGAAATACCATGGCGACTTATAACGAAAAGACATACCATCTTTTACACCTTTTATGTTTAACTTGTCTACACTTTTTTTTTTCTTTTTTTTTAAACTGGGGGAAATGTTGCTTACACGTAGCAAACAGATCTTTGCACGCACTGTGAGCCCTGGCACACAGAGCCAAGGGAAAAAAACAATGTCAAAAACTGATGCAAATAATTTGATTTTTTAAGTAACAACTCAAATATAAAACACGTGCTGCCTTCAGCTCCCTTGCTGGTTGCCAGGTGCAGCACATATGAGCTATACAGTAAACATCGATGATTAGTGCCTTGGACGGCATGTGTCAGGATAGGCTCTCAAAGGATCCCTCACAGGAAGACTTGCCTGCACGAAGTCCCACCAGTTGCACGGGGACAGGCTCTGGGGATGTGGGCAGGACCACAGCTGCCCACCTGCTGCCTCCTACATCTCTGCCAATCTGGCCTAAAAGAATCCACCTGTTTATAGACCCCCTGAAAAAAAGCCTATTTGGCAAACATCGATTTTTTTACCCCCCAACTCCCCTTTCTTCTGGGAATTCACACTGTGCGGCGAAATGCTGGTTGAAAGCCCTTTGTTCAGCCCTGGGCGCTGCCCCAGATGGGATGCTGGAGAGCTTGGGATCCATTTCACCCTCCCAGCTCCTGCCTTCCCCTCGCTGGGGCTCTCCTCCACGCCGCGGCGCCCAGCCAAGTCACGGCTCATCGCTCCTCACACGCGATCTGCGCCCCTGACGTACCGCGGGCCGCGCCGGATGGTTTCTGAGCACTGCCATCCTACACCCATTGCAATGAATCACGTCAGCCGGCCCCACCGAGCAGTTTATCTGCTGGTAGCTGGCAACCCAACCGCCCTTCAGCGCAGACGCCACATCCCATCCGACAGACAGCCGGAACACACGCCGTGTCACCTCACAGAAGGTTGTGGAGGACATCGATTTTCAACCTGCCGTACGGCAGGCAGGGCTACATCTCTGAATGAGACATGGAAACTGAAGACAAAGTACTAGGGAAGTGTATGCTGGTACTGTGATAAAGTCTTCATGTAATTACTACGTCTCTTAAGGGACCAAAAAGGTCCCTTTTTTGTGTTTTTTAACTAGTTGTATGGAAATCTTGCCTTTATGTCAAACAGCCTGATATGGAATCTGAATACAGTGGAAAAAATTACCAACATGTTAGGCAGAGTTTTCAATTCCTCAAGCTTTATGACAATAACATTATTTTTGCTGGCTCACAGTTGTAAAGAACTAATAAAAATAATGGAAATGGTTGCTAATGGGAGAGCTACTTCTTGAAAACAACTTTGATGCTGTGAAATTCAGCTAACAGAGGAAAGGGCAAGTCGCTAATATACCAAATTAGATACTAGAGAGACTTTTAGCTGCTTGGACCTTGGGCAAATAGTCATTGAACAACTTGCTGAGAATGATGGTGTTCAGTCTTTATTAGACTGCTGGGGATTCAGTCCAGCATCCTGATTCTGGTAAGCTCCATGTCTGCTAGCACCTAGCATGCACACAATCAATATTTAGTCTCATTTTTAGAAGTTTGGGAATAGCAAGCACAGAAAGAGTCTTTTTTGATGCAGACTTTAACATTTATAAAGAAAGTTATTACATGGCTAAATCCAAAAAAGGGACAAGTGAAACCAAGGTTACTCCTGAAAACCACTCCCTTTTACAGGGCAGGAACCCCTGCTGAAGGTTGAGGCGCTGACTCTGGGCCTGGGAAAGCTGAGCTCACTTTTCTGCTCCACAAGGGCTCTCCTGTGGGCAGCCAGGGAAGCAGCCAGGCTCCTCTAACACATCACTTCTCTGCGTGCCAAACGCCGCCAGCAGTACTCACACAGCCCTCCAACATGAGGACAGCGACAAACTCAGAAACAGAAGGCAGGGAAAGACCTGGGCGAACATGTAAGACCTTTCATAATCTTACCCCAAATCATGGTGTCTTCTCAAAACCACTCTCGCTTCTTGTCTTTGCTAGCTTTGTGGAGGACTATCGGTAAAGGAGAGCAACAGCCTCAATACTACAGTGGTGGTACCTAAAGCAACACACGGTGCTAACACATAACTATGCCTTTCTTCCTTGTCACATAAGTAAATACATCAGAAATCACGAGAGCTTTCACAGCATCAGGTCTTTACAAAAGGCATCCAGTGATACCTGGTAGACACAACCCTGTTGTCAAGTCACCAGTGACCACAACAGTGAAAAAGCCTCAAGCTCCTTGGTCTTAGTGAAGAGCAAATACATGGCAAAAGCTGAAAACCATGTGGATGTTCAGTCTTTGCCTGGTCCCTGCCTTCCTGATAGCCTGCACCTTACATATTCAGGTATTATCTGCAGGAGGTGAAACTCACGACAGGAAATTTACATTTAACTCCATTTTTACTTGGGAAAGGATGAAATTAACAGAAAAATTAAGGGGACTGACATGTAAAAAGCAGTGGTTTACAGCCTTGGTTTGGAGAGATTATGTCAAGCTTTCAGGGCTCAGAATAAGCTACGTGAACCTGAAGGAGCGTGGGGAAGACCAAGCCCTGACGTATAAAACTATAGAGCCCCAAAATTCGTCCCCCAAAATCCCTTTTTGACCATTTCACCTGCTGTGGCTGCAGAAGCACCTCCAAGCTGGAGGTGCATTTGCACCAGCATCCGCCCTGCCCCTGTCCCGGCCGTGGTGTGGTGGCTGTGCCGGCGAGGCAGGAGCCGGACAGGCGAGGAGGCATCGTCCCCGCGCTGACGCCTGTCACCCTGTCAGCCTTGACCTTGGGGCTGCCCCCAGCATCTGCACCACAGCCCGCCTGCACTTCCCCGCTGACTGCGAGCGACTGTTGTCTCGCTGCCTGACCTTACGCAAACACGATGCAAACAGACAGCCCACCTCAGCTCCATCACTGTCTGCCGCTAATACCGGAGATTGATAGCCACATGGAATTATCTCCCCGCTCGACCTTCATTACTGGGTGGCATATTCTGACTGACAGCCAACCTCATTCTGGGGAAAGCTAAACCACCCGCTTCGTTGGGGTTTTTTTTTTGGTTTGATTTTTGTTTTTTTTTTACTGTCAAAAAAGTAAAGGAACTTCGTTTTGTAAAGAAAATCAACACAGTTTCGACAGAAAAAAACCCCAACAAACTAAACCTTTGTTAAACAGAAAAATGTCTTGCAACTTGTATCTTCCCCAGACCTCCATGCATACCAGTAACAACGTGATGCATGGCTGCTCCAAGGTGCTCCATTGGAGTCTGTGCCAGGTCCCAGGCCAGGTGTGCTGCTACCTCCACAAATTTTACAGGGAAAATTTTTCAGCTCTTCCACAAGCTATAGGTTTCCCAGGGAGAGCACAGCCAGCCTTAAGGCACCGAGCAACCTATGGTCGTGGCAGGTGGGAGGAAGGGACGTAACTGAAGCGAGCCTGGCTTTACACATATGGCAACTGCCAGTAAGGATGGCATGGGTAAATATTGGCTTTGCAAATGCACGATGCACGTGGCCTAAACAGCTTTCTGAACAGAAACAGTGACTCTCCCGCTCAGATATTCAAATTTCTGACAGTAGCCACGAAAGATACAGCGTCGTGTATTCTCTCAGACCCCCTGTGGTTCCTTTTGGTGACATCCCAATAGCAGAGTCCAGAAACCACACTCTGCAGTCCCCATACCAATCTCCTCCGGCTCCTGGGCATTATGCAGAGCCTGCCCTCAGTCCGAAAGCACAACGCCGCAGCCTCGCAGCTCCTGGAATCCCCAGGCAACAGAGAGACAGCAGCGACCAAGAGGGGATAAGAACCTTCGGCCTTCTGATGTGGAGCCAACCATCAGCTCAAGACAGCTAAGTCACAGCAAAACACCTCATTCCTTTCTTGGAATATTTTAGACAAAGGACCTGAATAGCCTGGTGGTGGCTGAGCTCAGCAGTCTCTCTCCTGGCAGAGCACAGTAGCCACATACAGCCCTGGAAAGCTGTACAGGCGTGGGACTGGCTCTACATACCACATGGGCTTTAAAGCTTTTAAAAATCTTCCTGACCCCACAACTTTCCAGCCGCACAGGGAGGGAATGGTGGGGTGTCACCATGGTCAGCACCACCCCAGTGAAGAGGAGGCTCCAGCCCTGACTGTGCCAGACCCTGTGAAGATGTACACAGGGTGGTTGTGACCAGCATCCAACCTCCTCTTCATTATGGGCTAAAAGGGCTTAGAGCCAGGTCCTGTCCCCACAACAGCCCCCTGCCGGGATGAGCCCCACCTATCGAGTAAGGTTGATGGGGGCAGTCAGTTTCCCCTGCCCAGTCTCCTCCCCTAGGTGCTGTGCTAGCAGTCCCCTAAACACACCCCTAAAAATCTCACAGGGCTGACCCCCTACTTGGGTGCCCAAACACCATCCAGTTCCCAGGAGAGCATACAACCCGAAACCATCCAGTTCCCAGGAGAGCATACAACCCGAATGATGGTGCCACAGGGGATCTCCCGTGCCATGGGATCCCAAACTGTCCCATGTGCTCAGTGACTGAGGAGCCCAATGCCCTCTACAACACACTCCTGTGTACTGCCCACTTTCGCTTACCTTTTTGGCTCTGGATTCGGCTGGGGTTTGGAATCTTTCCTTTTTTTGGACTCCTTTTTGGAATCCTTTTTTGTCTCGGCTTCAGTGGCAGGGGCATGAGAGACTTTGCCCCCCTCGCCTTCTGCACTTGGCTGTGACCCACCAAGTAATTCTGCCATGTGTTGGCTTTGGGAAGTGATTGAAAGGCGGGGGGCAAGACCAGCAGCAAAAGTGAAAGAAACAAGAAGAAAGCATGAAAAAACTCAAAAGAAAACAAAAGGAAACTAAACTGAAAGCAAACAACTGAAATCAAATTAACAATTGGCAAAGAAGGAAAGAATGAGCAAAAGAAAGTCAGAACTAAAAAAGAAACTAAGGAAGCAAAAACTCGGTTTCCATGACAAGATGTATGAAAGTAACCGCAAAAGCAAGCGGCAGCCTTGCAACGTGAAACCTGGGCAATGTGTGTCATAATTCGGGATGGTATTTACCAGAGGGTTTATGAAAACACATAATTATTTCACAACATTCCTTCCTTCAGCGGCATATGCGGGATGGAGACCGATATCTCAAAGTAATAATGCAACTTAACAGAAAAAACGCAGGAAAAGAAGCTGCAATAGGTGTTACAGCTGTCAACAAAATAAATAGGAACGGAAAAAGCTTAGCTCCACTTCTTCCCATCAAAGGTTTGCCACATTTGAGAGGAAGGAATGGGATACTTCTGAAATTGAAATTCCTTTGCACCAGCAGCGAGATAAAATTTTCGGTTATGTCTACTCAATTTCCGGACTGACGTCACACGGACTTTAGAGGAGACATGGCTGCCCGAGGGCTTAAAGCCCTTCTGAACACTGAAGTTTGATTCTGCTGAAAATTTCACTGCTGCAACTTGTCAGATCCTCTTGCACAGCAATTAAATCAGTGCAGTGTATCGTTTACTTCTATTTATTCAACCCATGCCAGCCACATGTATTTCAACTCTACCTTGTCCAGAAGTGCATCTAGCAGGTGCCTGGGTAAGAAAGTTAAAACCTCTCATTTCTGGATCCTCTACGTGCATTTTTATTGCTTACATTAAACAAGCGAGGAAACAAACAAACAAACCAACTATGCCACTAGAAGCGCTGCTGCCAAACATCCAATGTGAAAACAAATTGAGGACTGTTGTGCATTATCCAAGGAAACCTATATTTGACAAAGTCATCCCTTGCTGGCAGGGAGCTGCCAGCCGAGAAGAATTCCTTACCTGTTGCCATGAACATGTGATGCACAAAAGGCAAAGCTGTAGTGAAGTAAGGTGGGGTCAATCATAGCTCCATTTTCTGCACGCTCTAGCAAATCTCTGAGGTAGCAGAGATGTCTGTGACAGCCTCTCACTCCATTACGCGCACAATACTCATCTAGCACAAAGACCTGGCCAGGACTAAACCAGCCCTGTTTAGAAATAGAGAGACTTGATTTTAAATATAAGTTATTAAATACCAAGGCTATCAGATTTGGAGGTGTAGTGGTCAACTGTTCTAATAAGAGAAATACAAACCTAAACCTAAGTTAAGGAAAAAGGAGAGAAGTCACTCTTAAATAACACAGTCTGTACATCATCACCCAAACACAGCATAGACCCAGTGCAACTGTTAACAAAAACATATTGTGCTACTGTTAAAGGGAAATGTCATTTAAAAAGCTGGAAAGTTAGGCCAGTTCACGTCAGTGCCTAGCAAAAAAAGAAGAAAATAAAATAAAAAAAAGGACTTACACCTTTAAGAGATGACAAAGGTTTGGTTATTTATACAGTATGAAATGGGAATCTCATTTTGGGGACAGGATTGTACATTTGCCCAGGAGTGAGAAGGCTGATCTGAGGGACACCATGGAGGATTGCACTAAATAATGACTTCTCCTGCATCTGGGGGGTAGAAGCATCCTGCAGATAGAGGAAGGCAGCTCCGCAGTTTGGAAAGGGATGCTTCCCATTATCCTTATTGCATCCCGTTGGTGGTGTGCTCTGCCATCGCCCTCCTCCTCCTCGGCGTCAAAGCAAAGGGAAGATCTGCTCATGAGCAGGGTTTCTCTACGCACCCAGAAACCTCAGACTATTTCTGTCTGTCAGTCCTGAGGGCCTGGTGACACAGGGCTTGTGGTGTCACAAGTGTGCTCCCAAGGAGGACACCCTTCCCCACGAGGGGACGGCTCCAGTGAATGTCCCGGGACGACTGAAGCGAAGCGTGCTTCTGACTTCAGGGAAAGGCACTAGCGAGAACAAGAATATTCTTGTAGATTGCTTTTCAAAATGCTGCAAAACCGTCAATATTTACATGGAAATTTGGGTGCTAAACAATTGCTAAGACGCAGCTCTGGAATGCATCAAGCTGCAAAATCTTTCATCGTTTAATTGAAAAGTTCCTGCAGCGGGCGGGAGAGTAGTTGAGGCAGAGCACTGCCCCTATAGGCAACTTCTTTGCCACCCCATCTGTTACCCCAAATGCTACATCTTAGAAACAACACTGCTGTGAAAGATTAAAATATATTTTCTACCACTCAGATGACACCAAATCTTTTCTAGATGCCAAAATAGCTGCTTTGAAAAGAGTTGAAGAAATATCAATTAAGAGCTCAAAGACATAGAGAAGGATTTGCTCATCCTTATTGGGCCAACTCCAAAACAGATTGAGAAAAGAATTAAAATAATGAGGGGAAAATGATAGATATAGGGAGTAGCTACAGTGCTGGGATCACTAGAAGTGCACATTTCAAAATGAAGACATAGAACAATGCAGATGGGACGGCACTCTGGAAGGCTATTTTTTGGGAGCCTTCACCGCTTTTAACGGTACTTTTGTTTGCTTTTTGGTTGCTGGTGTTATGCTTGATTCTGGATTTCGCTACGTTGCCTGTTTGTTACATCCTTGGACTGTCTCTTCACCTTGCTGCTCTTCACACAAGTCTTTGGCAATCAGGCAAGGCTAAAGTGCATTTGGTTACTCGGGTAGAAATGCAGTTGAAACTGTTATATTACATACAAAGGACTCCTCCCTGTGGGGGTGAAATCTCAGCCCTACTGATGTCAAAGGGAAGGCTGGCACTAATTTCACCAGAGCCAAGTATCAAGCTCAGAGTTTGGGGTGAAGGAAGGAGGAGGCTTTACCCAGTGCTCCGGAGCACCCCACACTGCTGCTCTGCACTGGGGTCTAAGAAGTGCTGGTCCTCAGGTGAACAGAAGGGATGGGGGCAAACACACAAGATCGCTCCCACGGTTCAGTGAGGGGAAGCTCAAACAGAAGCTCAGAGGTTCAGTGATAAGCCTCATACCTCATAAGAGCACAGACAAGCAGACTATCAGTAGAATGATCCAAAGCCCAGGAGGACCAGGTAGATGGTCGACTTTTACATGGCAGAAGTAGGAGCTTAAAAAAGCTGCTGCTGAATGAAGCTCCAAAGGAGCAGTAAATGCTGCTTCCCACAGCCCCAGAAAAAAATCTAAGGTTTCATGAAAGGTGGTATTCAGACAAATCCCCCACATCTTCAGGCAGATCCTGGCTCTTAAGAGTTGCCTGGCACAACCAGCTGACAACCAGCCAGTCTGGCAAACGCAGCTGATAGTGATGACACACCGTGTGTCTCACCCCAATGCAGCTAGGTGTAGCTCAGTATGGCTTCCAGATGGTCTTCAATGCCATAAAGAAACTGCAGGGGACAATGGAGGAAGGCCACAGAGCACAGGGAGCTCAACTAACTGTGTTCAACAAGCAGAACTGCAGTAAGAAGGGGACACGTGTCCCAAGCACTAGCGGGGAGTGCAATGGAAGCTTTAGAGCTGGGTAAAGCAAGACTTGGTCAGGGTTGGTGAAACACTGGCAATTTTTCTAATGGCAAATGCATTTTTTGCAGAAAACAGAATTTTTGAGGGAAAGTTTTTGCTTTTTAGTAGCTGAATTTTCCCATTTACCATAGGAAAACCAAAAGAATTTCATTTTGGTGGCCTGCTTCATTGACCTTTTAACTTTATCTTTCACATCATCTGGGCTAGGCTTGGCACTCTGGAAGACCACCTTTCCTAAGCAGATGCTGTGCTGTATTATGCGAATCCTGGGAATGTTGACACATACATCATGGTCAATACAGCTCCATCATGGACCTAGCTGCACGGGCTGGATGCCAGCAGTGGGTTGGGAAGTCCTGGCAAGAGTTGAAGGGCACTCTCAGAAACAATGCACGCGTCCAAGAGAAAGGAATGAAGACCCACGTGTGTGTGGGGTCTGCACTAAGCTAGAAGAGCTGCACACTCTTCCCAAAAGTGCAGGGAGAGCTGTGAATGCAACTGTGCTACCAGTCTGTGGACGATGGGCAGGAGCCTTCAGCAGGCTCTGCACCAACACTCTTCCCCTTCCCCAGCACAGAGCTCCCTGCCAGCAAACATCCCTTCTGCCATAGCTGAGACGAGTCAGCCAGCCTGTTTGTTTTCATAGGGGAGCCTGGCTCAGCCAGCGAGTGGGCTCCCAGTAATGTTGTTGAACCTGGTTCCATGGAAAGGAGGCAATGTAGAGTCATCCTTGGTGTCAGGGTAAGCCACCATGTCTGGGTAAGTCTTCCCTGGCACCTCCATGTCCACATTTGAACACAAGAAGAGGTGTGACAAGGCAAAACTCTGGTGGGACCTTGCATGGGAATATCCTGTAGGGAGAATAACAACTGCCCAATGGCACACAGAGCGGACAGAGCAGGCTTACCACAGGCCGACAGGCTCCTCCTGGCCAGCCAGCACAGTGGCATCACCAATGTCCCCCAGACATATCAAGAGCACTGGGAGCTCCTTGCAGTTGAAAAATTTTGAGGTCAGTCCAATTTTTTACGCCATAATCAGCACAAAAGCATATTAAAATAAGTAAAGAAGCATGTGAAATCCAAGCGTAGGTGAACACGGCCCATTATTCTCTTCTTTATAACACTCTGCAATGGTTGATTTGAAAGAAGATGGTTAATTGGTGATGCTCTTCTCCAAAGAGGGACAAGTCTTGGTTCTGAAGGGAGCTCCACCACTCCAGTAGCTTCTAGCAGGGGCCTAAACATCTCAACAACAAGCAGAAGTATGGCTGGTGGCTTTCTTGAAGAGAAACATCGTTAATCATTTTCAGTGATAGCCTTGCACTTCTCCATCAATTTAATTCAATGGCCAGAGCTCTCTCACCAGGCCCGAGACTGCACAGAGACAAACCAGCTGCAAGCCAACCTGTCAGACATGCATGGATGGGGATGGTCTTCCTAGATTCAGCCATGCATGGGGAGCAGAAGCTGCATGCCAAATTCACTGCCTGCTGGAGCAAAGACCTTGATGGAACTGGTGAGAAACCTGCTGCAGGTCTGACAATGTTCCCACCAAGCCTACTTATACCACTTGGGTATCTGCAAGTAATGTGCACATTACAGCCTTTGCCAACCCCATCCTTACCTCAGGGAACATCCACAACTGTTTCTCCTGCCTCTCATCAGGAAGTGACAACTCACTACCACTAATGGCATTTACTGGATCTTTGCCTTTCTGAGGAAAGGTGGGAGGAGCATAATGGTGGAGGAGGACATGGAGGACAGGATTTGAGGCTGCCAACTGTTCAGCTGTGCTCCCAGATTGCTGCTTTTTACAACAAGCCACTCAAGAGCCCCAGCTCCATGGACTGCACAGCTGGACAAAGATGGAAAGCTATGGGTATAGGTAGTCCTTCTGCTGAAGAAGCCCACAATAACACCCCAGTGTGGAGGTTTCTGTGCAACATGAGGAGGGTGGCAGGTTAGGATATGTCCCATGCCATGTTCAGGATACGACTTTCACTTCAGACCCCTCTAGAAAGGCTTCACCCTGTCGTTTTCTCAAAAAACTAAAAGCCTCTTCATCCTCCTCACTGAAGCTGCTAAAAATTAATTTTCAAATTGTATTATTAAAGGTTATTTGTCATTTAAACCTCACAGTACCTAAGAGCCCCCAAGCACCCAGCCAAAAGCTACAAGATGTCCTGGAGCATTTCAGAGCCACTGACCACATTACACAGCAGTGGGCTGAGAGCTGCAACCTGCTCTCATGAGAATCATCAGGATGGGCATGCGACTCCATGAGCACGGACACACTGCAGCATCACTGCAGTTATCCACCTAGTCCCATCTGTTACCTGCTTGGGATCCCTGCCCATAAAGAGACACAAAGCTGGGCCACAGTTATTCCTGGTGGGACTCCATTGACATGGGAGGTGGTACCAGACCGTCATCTGTTCTTTCATCCAGAAGACTCTGGAAGGCAGTGCGTGAGGCTGCAAAACACTGCTCTCTACTCCACATCCCCACACTGGCGTTTGTCTTTGCAGGAAGAAACATTTTAAGCATTGCAAACAGAAATGGTAAAGACAGTGCAACTGGAGAAGAACAGCAGTCAGCTCACTGCAGGTAGCCTCTCAAAAGAAAATACCTCTGGGCCAAATTCAAACCTGGTGTAAACAAAAGTCAATCTTCCAGCAACAGGGGGGTTAGCCCCCACTCGCACTAGCTTTGACTTTGATGCTCGATGTTTATATCACTAGAGACCAAAGAATATACTTGCCAGACAAGAATAGGAATCATTAAGTCTGTGGTCCAAAGTGAGGCGCTGAACCATCTCAAAGAGTGAAGCGTGGTCAAAGTTACAGGGATTGGAAGAGATAAATTCATCCATGCCATGCTTTTGAGCTCTATCTGCATCTGTTCATTTATACATATAGAGAAAGACACCATTTAGAGAGATATAAGACATTTTAGTTGACAAATACAACAGAAAAAAAAATACAATATGAAGCATGAAAGCCAAATATCCCCTCTTCCCTACATTGCCATTAACTTTTTCTCTTTGCAGGCTATACAGCACACTTTTCACCTCCCATTGTCAACTTGCATGAGTTACAGACTACCTTATTGCATTTAGGCAAAAGATTTTAGAATTAACATCTTGTCAACTGCTCATTATAGTGCATTTATTCTGTACTTAGAACTGGAACACAAACCCAAGAACTCACTCTGCATCTTACAATACGCTATGAGTTAAGAGAATTTTGGCTCACATCAGTAAATCATCTCCTATTTAGGTAGCTGCTGTTAATTATAATAGATTCTGCCATTCTAATGAAGTTACAGCTGTAGCATTTTTCTCTACGTTTACCAGGTTTTCTAGGTAGCAGACCAGTTACGTTGTTCTTTATCCAAATGCCAATGTTTGTCTCCCCACGGCAATTTTTTTTTCCTAATGGCAACTTTAAATGCTACCTCACCAAAATAAAGAGATGCTCTTTTAAGCATCGCTGAGAAGTTAAATTGAGATGTAGTTTGTTGTCACTGAGGCAGTAACCCAACAGTGCGGCGGAGCTGCCAGTCATCCCGACGGAGGGACTGCATTTCCCCCGCCTGGATTACGAGCTGCCATTTTTGGGTGAATTAACAGCCTTAACGTATTCACACTTCTCTGCTTTGGGTGACGTTTACAGGCACTAACTCCTAGGGGCTAATTAATTAATCTCAACACGGTTAACCAAAATTACACCGAATTCAGTGGTTGAAATGAAGCCGCCAAGCCAGCCTGGGTGCGGCCAGTCGGGACCCCGCTGGGAGCAGGCTTTGTTCTACCAGTGGCCGGGGAATTAAAGGACACCTTTCACTCGTTTTTGTCCATGCTCAGCTTCCTACTATATGGGTTCTTGCCAAATCCTCAACAAAGAGAATAGGATTTAAATCCTTCCCCTGTTTATAGCCTCCTAGGGGAACTGGGTGGCCTTGAAACAATGTGGCTGAAAGGACACAAAAATGCAGCTTTCTGTAATAGTCGTAACTCTATTTGTTTTAAAACAAAATCCCTCTTTACCAGAACAAACAAAAATTCTTAATTTAAAAAAATAAATACAAAAGTAAAAAAAGCTTTAAATGATAATGAGACAGTGTTCTTTTATATGTTTTGCTATTTCATATTAAGTTGTGGAGAATGGCATGTCTTCCTAAATGCCTTGTTCATGTCTGTGCTCTCAGATATTACTGATCATTGAAAGCAATTTTTGTATTTTCTGTATAGTCTGTCGTTAGCTATATACAAACTATATAAATAACATCATGCACTGGAAAGAAATCAGACAAATTAAAACATGTAACATTTCAATTAGCTGCTAGCAATACTTAATTCAGCAGTAGCTGGCAATTTTCCTCATTAAAACCCTGCTGAATAAACACTGATTTATTTCCTACAGCTGGTTCATTTTTGAGGGTCCGCTCCCCTGTTTTGCTTGGTGTGCTGGGGGTCTTGCTGCATCCCCCATGCCTGCGTCCCTGGTCCCAAATCCCCCTCCACCTCTGCCAGCGGCTCCGTGCGTTCAGCATGGGGACAGAAGAAGCCACTGCCGGTGCCGAGCAACGTGGCAGCGCGAAGGCTGGCTCGGGATACAGGGACAACCTCCCCGAAATCTGCCCAGCATCTTTGGGGGTGGGATGCAAAGCCCACCCCACCCCAGGGCTCACGGCATGGGATGGCTCCTGTTTGTTTTGACAGCTTTCTGCCCTGTCGTCTCTGTCCCTCTGGGCCAAGATCGATTTGATTGAGTTCACTCCCAAAGAGTTTGCCTACGCTGTTTTCGATTCCATCCTTCGTGCCCGCAAAATGTTTTAACAGATATTATCAGCCTATTTTTAATGGCTTGCTGCTCTGCCCGGCTCCTCGGAGTTGACTGCAAGCTGACAAATTGGCTGGAGGCCTTCATTTGCCAGCTTCGCTCAGAGATTTTATTACTTTTCAATTAGGAGCCCTGATACACTGTCAATCCTCCCACTCAGCCAACGAGGTTCCGAGAGCTGAGTAAATCAGCTGGAAATTTGAAGTCCTCTAGCCCTTTAGCTGGTGAACCCTTTTCAGCAGATGTGCTAGAAAGCATGGTTGAAATGAATTATTTTTTCACTCCAAACTAAAAACCTTTTCCCCACTTCATGTTCTGTGAATGAGGTGGACACAGAGCGGACCTCTGAAGTTGGTGTGAACAGACTGAAGCTCTACTGGCTTCCACAGAGCAGAGGGTCTGTCCTGGGCTTTTGAAGATCTCCCTGGTTAAAGCAGGGGCACAGGCAGTTCCCAAGCATGAGAATGGCACAGTGATGAAATGGCCTTCAGGACTGTCCATAATCGGGGACAATTTTCCTTTCATTAATCACTTCGAAGCCACATCTTACTGGGCATCCTGTTGGGTCTGCCTAAAAGCCCATTTGCCCCAAATCTCCCCATCTCAGAACAACCACCTGAAGAGAGAGACATCAACCACAGTACTGCATGAGCTTGAGTGACCCAAAAAAGTATGAACCACGTGACTTCTGCTTGGTTGGTGGTTTAAACTGTGGTTTTCTGCCATGGGCAGGAAGAAGACCAGCCACAGCTCTCCCTGCACAGCCCAGTGCCACCATTCTTGTGGGGTCAAACCGTTTTGCCCTGGCAGAGTGCATGGGTGAACTGGAGATGCCTCTGGAGAATGGTAATACACACATGTATTTCTCTAATATACAGGCATACCTGCTCTGGGTGAGGTGCTCAAATTTCTCAAGAATAACTAGAAGCAGATTAAAAAGGACAATCCTGCACCAAACTCACCTTCCCTTAATTAATTGTTAGAAAATAGACATATCATGCAGCTTGCAATTTTTGCATTTTGATTCTTGCTTTTAAAGAAGAAATTTAGGAGTCAAATTAAACCGAAAGCATTAAACTTCCTAAGCAATACAAAAAGAAAAGGACAGATCTAAATATATTGTTCCTCCGCTCTAGACAGCTGATCTGAGATTTAAGATAATGCTGACATCTGCATATGAAGTAAGTTTTATATATAAACCATCCTCTTTCAAAACGACTTGTACAGTCTGAATGAGATCTTAAACAAAGTACAAAATGAGAATGGCTAATATTCACAGCCAAACTGTACAGCTAATTTGCAAGTACTTTAAAATTAATTGTTTCAGTCAAATACGATTGCTTTTTTGACCCTGCTCTGTTATTCTAGCTAAAAAGAAAGGAGAAACCAAAGAAAGAAAGTTATATGATGCTCCAGTAATTTACAATCCCTTCCCAAGGTGCCATGCCAAGCTCGCTGGTGCTTTCTTTGTTCGGGGCCCCAGCCAAAATGCTGCTGCAGGCCCACAAAAGTTATCTTACATATTTAGCCAAGCTGTAGCCAAGCGCAGCTGAAAGGTGTTCGATGGTGGTCTGGGACAGGAGGCTGCCAGCAGAGGTAAATTGGCAGCGCAGCCTCCCCGAGCCTTTCTTCTGGAAAACTGCAGACTCTGGCCTTTTATATTATACTTGGTCACCTACATTATACACTCTTTTTTATTAATACTGCCGGGTTTATTTTGTTCCGTTTTTATCCGGTTTGCATTTTATACTGCCTCCCTTGACTAGCCCTCTCACACGCACGCTCCCTGCAAGTGTTTGAAATCAGAGTCTTAAAAATCTGCCAGTGTCGGGAACACAAAGATTTCAACAACAAAAACAACAATAATGAAAACCAAAGGACTGTCCCACCATTTGGTCCTCTGAGGGCTGTATTTCTCTTTATCTAACTGTTATTTAAAAAGGAACAGACAAAACAGTCAAATCCCTCATTCTTTTTTTTTTTTTTTTCTTAACTGCATTTCCCTGCCCTCTGTATTTCTTTTGCTCCAGCAATAATTTTGGCAGATTTTGCTCTGAGAGTGGTGAAGTTAATAGCGGGGGACAAGCTCCATAAAAGAATTCTTGTTATAAAAGGCTTTGGGTAGCCATTTTATTATAAGAATTTCTTACTCCGGATTTATTTCTTTTCGTTAATGAGTGACTTTGTTTTCATACCAAAGGCAACTGAACATCCAGTAAATTTTACAACACGTTTGCTTATTAAAAAAAAACAACAAAACAACAAAACCAACAAACAAAAAACCCCAAACAACTGTAAATTAAAAGGTGACTTTGTGTCTTACTCATCTGGAAAATGTGTGCTTGTCATATCTGCTTGACATTACAAGAATGAAGATGTGGTTTGGACAGTAACAAACAATGACACTAGTCAACCTCATCAGGAGACATGAAATAAAAGAATGACAATGATTGATGGCAGCTATTCATTTACAGATATTTCTAGAAAACTCTTCGCTGGCCTGGCTGGGCAGAGCAGGAGAAGTTTTCCAGCCTGGGTGGCACTGCCCGGCAATGCACGGCAGCGGGCAGGCAACGGTGTGCCCACCATGGCCAGCTGTGTGCTTGGCGGGGTGGCCGCGTCCCCTCCTGATATCCCCGCTTGTGCAGAGCCAACAGAGATGCTCGGGTAAAGAAATATCAAAGGGAAGCACATAGAAATCTCAGTTTGTTTGGCCATGTGGAGGGAGAGGCTTCACCAGGAAATACCAGTGTTCTTGGAGGGGGAACCCCCCCCCCATACCAGGACTTAAAACGCCAGGGTAATTGCGAGCAAGTTGCTGGCAGTGACGGCTAGTGACTTCCCAAGTCCCCTCCTCGCTGTGCACTAGGGCACTGCCACCTCTGAAAAGTGATGTGTGTGTGTGTGTACATGTGTGTGTGTGCATGTGTGTGTCCAGGGCCCTGCCAACCTTTGAGCTGCGGCTGCTGCACATGCTGCACTCGCCTCTCAGCTGGATACCTACCAGCTCCTTTTGTTTTTTCCTATATTATTCCATGTTAGATGATGATAGCTTTAAATTTAATTGTCTGTTTATTCCTGTGGTTTATGGCTTTTCCCCTACCACAAATATTTTTTTTTTCCTGTTTGAGTTATGATTTTAATAAATGATTATGAATGTTCCTGTAAATCACCAGACACACTAGGCACTAAATCAAAATCTAAGTTATCTAATGTTTGGTAGTTAAATGAATAAGAAATTGGAGTATGCACTTACATAATTCCTTGCGTGGCAAGTTAAAAGCATAGTTTTAAAACAGCTATTTATAATATAAAACATTGTTTCACAGCATTATTGTAACTATTTAAAAATATTTTTATTTGGATGACTGCAGAAACCTGTGATTTTGTATTTCATAAGTTAGAGGCCCATGCTTCTTAAAGCATGTAGAAGTGATTTACAGGCTAGTTTTAAATTCATGCAAGTTATGTGAGAACCAAATTAACATTTTAATTCTGCATTCCTGCAATGAAGCATCTGCAAGTTGACAATACAGAAGACACAGCAGCGTTCTCATTTTACCTCTAACTATCTAAAAAATATAAAGCAATTGAAGCACAAAGCTAATACTCTAACAGAATAGCAATGCATTGTAGTGCAAATACATGTAATGTTGCCAGACCCATGTTCATTCATTCATTCACTCTTTCTTTCTTTCTTTCAAAATGGCAAAAAAATGTATTTCCATCAAATTAAACTTTTTTTTTTTTTTTCTTTGTGATAAAGTCTGATAAGAATCCTCTTTGGAAATCCAAACATTTAGAAAACAAACAAACAAACAAAAAACAACCAAAAAAAAAAGAAAGACAAAAGAAAGTGTCTGTTGAGAAGGAAGGAATTCTGCCTGCTACCCAGGGGTATATTTATACACACACGCACGTAGTCACACACAGGAAAAAAAAATAAAAAGGAAGAAAAAAGAAACAAAAGAAGGAAGAAAGAAAAAAGGAATCTTGTTTGATGGCCAGGAGGGATGACACCGCCTGTTCCTTCTTGTAATTGCATTCAGATACTCTGGATACATATTTGCCAGCTCTCATGACCCACTGATGCTATTCCCTCCTAAGGAAAGCAGGCACTCACCAGGTATTAGAGAAGCAGCAAAGACTAAGGAGAAGATCTTCTACAGCACAAGATTGGGCTTTTATCTTTTTCAAAATACGTATTCCAGGAGGAAAAGGTAAAATAATAATTCCCCATGCCTATTCTCTGGCAAGCATAGCTTTGATTGGTGATGGAGACCCACACTAAAACATTAATTTATAATATTTGGGGGAGCAGGAGCACCCCTCCGTGACCAATGCATTTAAGTGGGAGTGGGTCAGCATCTCCGAACCCAGGGTGACCCAGAGAGCTGATGCTTGCTGCCTAAATCATCTCATACAGAGTTTATGGGAGAGGGAACTATCAACCTTGATGACTCAGGCTTGTGCAGAGGGTTTTTGATTATTTTTCTTTCNTCTGGGTCTCCTGTCCTACCTTTCTAGGCTTTGAGGTGTCCACGGTTAGCCCCGCACACTGGTGCACTGCACCAAGCTAATCATCGGCATGGAGAGAAAGGATATTGTCAGAGTGCAAAATGATCTGTTTTCAGGCAGGAAGCAGTCAACTAGATGTAAATTCCATGAAACAAAAGAAGGTATTATATACAGTTTGATTGTGATGTTAATTAATATTTACATCTTGGAATGAAAAATAGAAATGTTAATGATTGGCTTTACTAAGAGGATCACTTGATGCCAATGTGAAAGCCAGGGAGAGAAGGCAATTATGCAAACATCACATGCATCCTAATTTCAATATGGAAACTTACATTTCAAACCTCAATTCAGGAAAATAACATGGAAAGTTTGTACTACAAAATCTAAACATGAGAAAGATTTAAGAGAAAAAAAAAGCACATTGCATATGTCAGATAATCTAGTCTGATTATCTGAGCTGTGCTAGCTACAGGGAAGCACTTACCCTTGAGTCCAGCTAGAAGTTAGCAGGGTAAGAAGGAACAAACCAGAATAACATAAAGACTAGCAACAAGGCTCAGGAAAGCAGACAGGAGCCCTAACCTAGCAGCTAAATATTTGGGTTCAAGCAAAGAATGAGAAAAAGAAACTTAAAGAAAATCAACCAACCAACCAACCAAAAAAAACAACCAACCAAACAAAAAAAAAACAACCAAAAAAAAAAGAAATAAACTAAATCACTTACAGCTGAAAATTTCTTAAGCAGCTCAATAAATCTTGCTACTTATTATGGGGGAACAAATCATTACAAATTCTTAAAACAACCAACTCTTTGTATATGGAGTGATTAACAGCCATTAAATATAAACAGACATTAAAAAAATGAAATATAACCACAAGTGATACGTAAAACAAGTATAGACCAATCTTTCATGTTAAAAAGAAAAGAGTTTAAAGAAAAGAAAAAAAAAAAGAACGTTGAGCATGTTTGGGAATTTTGTTTGATGCATCACTAACACAGAACGAACAAAGATTGGTGCTTTCAGACAAGTGACCACTTTTATGAAGCTTAAATATTGCCAAAAGGTGTAATATGTATTGGCAGCACTATTGACTATAATACTGTGCATGATTTTAACAGTAAACAAGAACAATTTTGGTTTTCTTCTTTTATAATGCGAACACTGGAGAAAAGCACAGCCTTGCGTGAATGGAGTTTTTCTTTTAAATTGTAGCAAAATAAAAAAAAGCAAAACTTTTCACTCTAACGGGTATTGTTCACCCACATAAAAGGGATTGTAGAGTCATACAAAAAATTAATGAATAGCAGGATCTATTTTTTTCAGTACTTAAATTGCAAATGAAATAAACTCCACCCTGGCTCGGAGCTGTCTGTTGACTTCTAGGTCAAGCGCCGCTATCGAACTGCGGATTGAGAATTTGAGTGCTGCTGAAGCTTGTGTTTGCTAAGTCAGAAGAGGTGGGAACCAAAGGGATTCACTATTATCTCCGAAGTTTCCCCAACAGCAAAATACGTTCTTCTCAAGTTTCTGTTTAACAGACAGCTCCACCTCAGGAGCGGAGGAGCTGGGTTTTCTCTGCAAGTGCATGCATGCGCGTGGGCCATCTCGGGCTGCTACGACACGAAAGCTGTAACAACGGGTACTCGTCAAATGGCTTAACATTTACTTCTTTGCACATCCTCATTCACCATAGCCTCTAATAAGCACAAAAAAAGATGACAGGTATAAAGATAAATGTACAAGAATAAAATGGATCGCAAAAGTCCTTACCTTTCTGCAGGCAAAAAAGCCCAACAACCCAAGCCAAAAAACCCAGTAACAAACCAAAACCCTTTTAAAAATGCAATACTTGATATCTTTGAATTTCAAAACTGAAGGAGCCGAGATACGTATTTGTGCATTTAAGAGTCCAGATAAGCCATGGTGTCTGGCATGCACGACTCACTTCTGCTTCTGATTATTCCACAGCTGCTCCCAATGACTTTTGCAATGAGCACTGTCACATACTAACATTGAAATATGAAAAATGAGTAGCCTTTGCTGTTCAGATGAAGGTGTACTATGGCATGCTGCCCTCCTCCTCTTGTAGGATGAAGGTCCTGAGTACCAACAACTTTTGGAGGGACCTAGACCCAAATGAGGAGGAGGAAGAGGAGGAGGGAAGATAAGGACAAAACACACTAGCCCAGAGGATGCTGAAGTAGCAAATCATCATCAGACTGAGGAGCTAACTGGTTTCCCCCTTCCGCACTTTGGGCACAACATAACTGAAAGGGTTTCCCAGTGCCTGCAGGAAAAAATGGAGCCTGAAGCAGCCTGTGAGGAGAACACATGGAAAGAGGGTGGTGGCATAAAAAAAGACGAATGACCTGGATTTGGAACTGGTATCAACATGAGAACAAGTGAGAGAAACTGAGGTCGGATCCTGACTCCTGCAGATGCCTTGGAGGGACCAGGGGGTGAAACCTTGGCTGTTTTCACCAGAAGCACAGATGAGGGATCCCTGCCTTCTGGCAAGCAAGTGTGATGGAAAAAAGCAAGGTCAAACGTGGCATTTCTATAGCTCTGGGCACAAGTTAGGCTGTGGTTAGGTGGAGGGAAGACTCCTGGGCTCAGTCACCAACTTTGCTGCTCCTTGGAAAGGACTAGGACAAACCAGCCGCCCCTTTTCCATCCCATTAACCCTATCAGGACATTGCATGGGGACAACACACCCAAAGGTCTATGGCTCTGAGTATCCCCTTGCCCTTCCCAAACTCCTGGCAGACTTTGCTCCTAGCTGCCGCCAGGCAATTACGGCTTGTCTGGAAAAGGGACCCTTCACTTGATGCTTTGCATAGTTGTCTGGCAAAGTGAAAACTCTGTAAACATCAGGAAATTACCCAACAGAAGAATTGTCCAGGCCTGATATCTGCAGGGATGGAAGAAGCCTGGAGGGCTTTCCCAGTTTGATGTTCTCCCACTGCCCTCATCCTAATCTGCTGGGATCATGCTGGGATGGGCAGGAGTTGCATCCTCTTTGTAACAACCACACAGCACACAGCTGGGTATCCTTCAGCATCACTTCTTAGGGGAGGCAGCCACAACCAGCATCCCTCTGCTCCCACTTTGGGAATCCCAAAACATTCCCACTTTGAAGAGTTCTGGTGTGTAAAACAGCAGCAGAAGGACCTACAGCTGCTATTTCCAAGAACTCTTTGACTAAACCTTCTGGGCAGAGGGGCATACAATCCCGGGAGTGCTCTCAGGTCAGCATAACTCGACCAGGTCTAGAGGCTAATCACAGCCAGTAAACGTCCCACAGCCAAGTCCAACCTCCCATTGGCTATCTGAAGGGTGTCTTTCCTTCCTGACCCCGATCCTTTACACCCTGCACCCCCAAAAGCCAGTGACTTGACTGAGATGAGGAGGATGAGGGTCACTGAAATGAAAGTACATGTGTTTCCCATGCTGCATCATGCTAGGGCATGCTATGCCCAAAATATGTAGACAAGTGGAGGAGTCAAAAAAAAAAGAAAAAAAAAGCAGCAAGCAGAGATATTCTGCTGTAACATTGATTGCACAGCTGTTAATGTCTTGCATTGGTATTTTCTATAAATACTGATGTAAAAAAGTTAATATAAAAGTCGGTGAAGTAATACGGATAAGCAAGGAGCAGATTTTCTGAGTTCCTTACAAGAAAATTCTTCACCACAGCTTTACAGAGACTATTTTAAATGCTAAGATCTGTTTCAATTAGAAAAAATTGCTAGTATTTACCACTTTTCATCATTTTACTTATATTTAATGACACTAATTCTATAATTTTGCTGAATCTAGCAACAAGAAGTGCTGTATGTTACATAATAAAGAGGCTTGAGACGTGATCAAGACCTTCAAGAAAAATCAGCGAGGAGGCATTCGTCTGGTTTATAATCAAATTACATTTGCAAGACAAAAGCAATTACTCTAAATTTCAAATTAAGCAAACTGGGTATAACTGCACAGGACATGCAGCACAGCTACAACTTAAAAGATGATTGCTTTAAATTCACATCTAACTGGCCTGCAAAGCAACCTGTTAAAAATACCATATGTTTTCCTACAGTTGAATATTCAACAGGAGACCTCTTTTTGTGTGTGCATTTCGTACTTGCAAGATTTGCACCTGTAGTCCCGAGCACGTGATGCCTTTGATAGACAGCTAATGGCGCTAATGAATCGCTCTGATCCGGGTGTGCGCTTTATTGTGTGTGGGTAAAACGCGTGTCTGCAGAAAGCAAGCTGGGTCTCGGGCTCTCCGATCCCAGTCTCTCCTCCATCAAGTATTGCACTTTAAAATACTCATTGACAGGTTCCCCAAGGAATTTTGTTTCCGGGGTTTGGTTGTGCTGAACACACAAGTTAACTGCTTCTGCACCCACGGACATAAAAAGTAGCTCAACGAGTAATGAAAAAAAAATTTCATTTTGGAGACACAAACGTGTGCGGATATTGATTTACGTCAGCGCAGAAAATCTTTCTATCAAAGACTTCTGCTCTCTAGGAGAACTTATTTACTTACAAAATTGAGAGATTGGGGCATCTAGCTGGGGTACATTTCCTCCTTTAGCATTTAGCTTTTGCACTTGGGTAGGCGGCACAGGTTTGTGAGACTGCCCGGTGGCTCGGTACATGGCTTGGACCCACAGGATACGGTCCTGCTCATCGTCACTTGCAAAAATCACCGTATCTCCTTCTTTCACAGCGTTGAAGAATGCTCTGCCGCCCTCCAAACCTGGCAGGAGAGGAAGCAACAAGGGAGTTTCACAGACTTTGAGCCCAGCCAGGCGATCTCCCCGGGCTTCCTACCCCATCGCTGCCCCGGGTATCCCCAGCCAGCCCCACACTGTCCTCAAATCCTGGCTGGGATCAGTCTCATCACCTGCCCCAAACTCACCTGTGAGAGAGCCCACCAGGTCCCCAGCTAGCACCCTGAACTACAATTACTAAAACATACCCCAACACATTCAGATTAATTGCTTTTCTCACCTACAGTTCTGCCTGTGCAGGTTCTGGCTGGGTCACACTCGCTGGACCCCCATTAATAATGGGTTTTGAGGGCACGGGGTGGGAGGTTTCCTATTAGGGTGAATACACCAGTGCTCACACTGTGTAAAAACTCCTGGCTGATGTGCTTGCTTCTGCCTTTGTCCTGATTCAGCACCCATCTTCCCATCTCCCTAACATCAGAATCAACCTGCAAGCAAGGTATTGGCAACCAACCTACCGTGTCTTTCTTCATCTCCTCTGGGGATAACATTATGCGGGGCATGATGGGGATGACCACGATCAATGTGTCACCCACTGAAATAAAAGAAACGTGGTGCTCCTCCATTTGAAGAGGACTCAGCACCATGTACACAGCAGGCACTTTCAGGTACCAGAGAGGGTTCTGCCCCTCTTCTTTCCATTCACATCCGTCAGAGAGAAAATGGGGCAGGCAAAAACACTGTGTTGGTCCCATCAATATTTTCTACAATAAGGACACGTATAGCTGCTAACCACAGAATCACAGAATGATAGGGGGTTGGAAGGGACCTCTGGAGATCATCTGGTCCAACCCCTCTGCCTTTTATTAGGGAATATAATCTGAAGGCATAGTTTAGAATCATTACTCAATTTGAGCATTCTGTTCACAACTAGATTGCATTGGGATTTAAGTGTCTAATTCACTTTGGCTCCCCAGAGAAGATGAGTCTTTCCCTCCTCTGGTGCAACTCCCAGCTCGATTCCTTAGATCTATTTATAGTAAAGTCACGCAGAGCTAGCGATCAGTCTAAACACAAACATATTTATTATAATGTGATCACAGTTCAGCTGCAAAGCAGGGGGAGAGAGAGAGGGAAGGCTCCCGGTAGGGACCGCAGGCAGCGTGGCAACCACGGGCACCTGCTGGCCCAGCAGCACCCAGCTGCTGGGCCCCGTACCTGGCTGCGGGTCGGTGTAGTCCACAGTGTATCCGTCGAGCTGCAGCAGCTCTTGAGGTTCAGCTTTTTTCTCCCGGTAGCTGCACATAGCAAATGTATATTGACTAACCTGAAGAAAATCAAAAGCTAAGATGGCACCGGGTGATCATGACGAGGCAATCCCAAAGCGCTTACAAACCCTGCACGCCGGCAGCATGTCCACAGGGAACGGGGGGAGTGGAGTAATTTTGGCGGCCATTGCCCACCCGAGACAGACTAAACTTTTGGTCAGGCTTTTGCAAAGCTCTCTCTTAATACACCCCACTGCAGCAGGCCTCTAGTTCTCCGCATCAGTACATGCAGAGGTTTAATTTCCGCTGAGGAAGCTCCGCGCTTTAAAACCCTCTTATCATTCATCCCCAGACAAGTGCAAGAGTGACACCCTGTCACAAACAATGTGAGCTAAATTGCTAGGTGCCAGTCATATTAAAGCAATCTTAAGATCCCACTGATCTCGGCAGTTGTTGTCATCAGTGCTGTAAATGGCAGCTCTCACTCCTCTGAGGTACCATCTGCATGACACGATACATTCAATGTCAAGCTCTTGACGGAAGCCGACTCAGCTGCGGGGGCTCTGCCAGGCTCCTGAATTGCCTTTAGGAGGCCATCAGGCCGCATCAAGACCCCGCGCGTACCCGGCGTGCTGCGATCTGGATGGTCGGCGAGAAGCTCGTCCAGGGAGGAGAGAGGAGGAGAGGATTCTCCATGCCCCAGGCTAGGAACTCACGGGGAAATTTACTGTCAAATGATTTCAAATGACTTTGTTAAGGTTGTGTCACTTCCTGGACGCCTGACGTAATTTTATTAGTCCGGACATTTTCTTGACCTCTGGAGGAAACTTTAAAACTCTGGTGGGTGGCAATGGATCGTGCTCGTCATTTTTTGGAAGTTGGGAGAGATCCTGAAAGATGGGCGAGGGGCTGGGCTGGGGGATTTTGCCTTCAAACTCCAGACAAATCTCTCAGCTAGAAATACACGTGGCATCTATTTTGTAGTACATATTGTTAATAAAATGGCATTTATTTAAGTCAGGTGACCCGTCTATTGGCGTAGTGTCTCCCAGCCGGCACTCGGTATATTGCTGCCCTCTATAGGCTTCTGCTAGCTGCCAGTCTGCTCTGAGCAGCCCTGCCTGCACCGTGCCTTCCTCCAGGAACAGCTCCAAAAGCCACCTAAGAATAAACCCTATCATTAACACGTTTGTGGGAGTAAGACTAAAAGCGATGCTTTAAGCATCTTGCATCCTCCTTAAAACTACCAGCACTGACAAAAGATTGACAAGTAACAGACCAATAGCAGGAGCACACCAGTGCATATTCTATGCTATGAACTCTGAATGCATACCATCGTACCAGCAACAAAAAAATTAAAAAGATTAACACGAAGAAATCTAAAAATAACCTAGTGCCCCACAGCCCAACATTCAGACGACTCCTGCAGTGTTCATTCAGTGCTACTGGCGATATATTGCTGCCACCTCCTGGAGAAACTCTTGAATGTGTTTTATTTACAGTAAGATCCTGGAGCCTTCATCAGAGTGGGGTGGATTTAGTTTCTCTGTGTCAGACAGCCTGCACTTCAGGGACTGCGTGATAAATTTAATTCCTGAAGGAAGTCAGTGCTAAACTATGTCGACATTGATTGAAAACGTTAATACAACTCATGTTATTTTTCCTCTCGTGTACACTCTGTAGCAACAGGTAAAATTCATTCAGTAGTTCAGTTTCTTCTTCTCTGACCCTGACTATGAGGTCTGATTTTTCAGCTCTTCTTCATGTACAAAATAATTTCTCTCATCTTTGGACCAAGAAAACATTCTTCATCGCTATCAATAAGCCAACCATACCAACACAACAGCAGCATACGTTTCAGAGCTTATACCTCTTATGCTAAAAGTTATAAAAGACAGACGTAGACAGTAGGCTCTGGTGAAGCCACCGTGGGACAGAGGCAAAGCACACTGATCTCTCCTGTTAGCATATGCATGATTTCCTTGGAAGAACCCACTCTACATAATTATTAGAAGAGACCTCAAAAAGAAACCTACAGATGGGTCTACAATGTGTGAAGAGCCATGGGTTAATCTGGCATCATGCCCTACACCTCTACTCACTCAGTTCAAGTCTGAAGCCCAAATTCAGGCTTGTCCAAGAGCCGGCTGGAGGAGATCAGGCTTAAGGGAGGAGATGGCTACTGATGGCCTCTGGAAAAGGCGCCAACAGTGCCATGCAGAGTGCCGGCACCCAAACAACTTGAGCTGATGACTTCCAGGACTGCCATACCAGCCTGTCTGAGCTGGCCTAAAGCATTTACTCTGTGGGGTCAGAAAGAAGTCAATGCCCTGTACCAGTGCAATGTGACTCCTTCCACTGATAAGCAGTGGTAAAGCAAAACCCAGCAAAATGAGATACTAGAAAGCTCGATATGTCACAATCATTCTCTGCTGCTGAACAGCACTGTAGGGTCAAGCAGAGATTGCAGCTTGCCTTTCATCAGTCCTCTAAAATATTATGCTTTACAGAGCCTGCTTTTTGCAGAAGTGGCCAGACAAGTGAAACAGTTAATAGCAGAAATTAGTCTTACAGCCTGTGAGTTCACACCGAGCCATAGCTGAGTATGAGAGTGAGCAAGCAGATGGGATGGGCAAGATGAATGGTTTGAGTAATTGGAAAAAGCACAGATAGAGAGAGGAAACTGAAGGAAGACAGAGGAGAAATCTCTGCCCAGTGAGAGACAAACTCTCAAAGCAGCTGGGCTTTCATCCAGGGACTTGATGAAGGCCAAGAAAGGAGCATCTAAGGAAGCTGAACTGAGCAAAACTAAAAGAAGGGAAATAATCCAAGGCTGCCCTGGCTGGTTCATGAAAAAAAAAGGGAAAACACTTTGAGAAATTATTTGAGACAAAAGAACAGAAGGAAAAGAAAGTGGGGAGAAAGAGAAAAAGACAAAGAAATTCAGGAAAGGGAAAGCAGACAGCGGGAGACAAATGCCAAAGTTCACTATTCCCAGGCTGCTAAATTAGATCTGACTTTCTTGGCACTTGACCATATTCTGTCACCAGCTATATAATCCAACTGATTAATAAATACAGTAGATATGTATTAACCAGTCCTGACTCTGTCCTTGTTTTTCCACCAGAGACTCCTGCTTTAGCAAGCACTCCTTTCCCCAGGACCCTGCTCAAACCTGTTAATTGTCATCCCTCACACTCCGAGCTCAGTCATCTGCCTCCCCCTTTCTCACTATTGACATAACACCGCCCCACTTGGGTTAAATTCTTAAATGGACCTTTCCTAGATTAACAGCATGCTTTTTGTCCCAAGGGAGAGAAACTGTGTTAAGATACTGCCAGCTATAATACAGCTTTCCACTTTGACGGGAGACTCTTGTCCTCTGGTTGCAGCTGTACGTTGCCACCCGAGCCCTTTCCTGACACAAATGAGCAGAGGAAATGATCTAGCTTAAAGAAACAAATGTGAAAATAACAGTGAAAACATCTCAACATGTCCATTCAGCCCTAAACAATTGCACATAGCAGTTGTCCTAATTTCTTCCTTCAAGCAGGAAGGGTGTTTGTGCTTTCCTTGGGCAGGGTTGTGTGATGGGAAGCCATTCCGTGTGAGTCCGACGGGACATGCAGGACCTGGCATAGCCAGCTGTAATGAGCTGGGGCATCTATTTAACCAGCAGTTCCCAAACATTTTGTATTTATCATCAACACTCAAAGTTTCTCAAAACCCATCACCTATGCCCAGCTCTCAGCAAGAGTCTAACTGAAAACACTTTTTAATATGATTATGGGACTGGCTACGGGTCATTTACCTTGAGGACCACAGTCTAGGGCCGCTGGTGTAGAATACGGCAATTTTGCCAAATTATTTTCAAATTCTGTTGGTTATTTGGAGTTAGTGAACACTTGCTTCATTTCATTTTATCCCGAGTCATCTGAGTTTTGCTAAAAGCAGGAACTGTCACTGTTAGTCTAAATTATAATGAGTTCAGGGAGTCTGTCACTAGAACAATAGATCCAGGCGTAGACACTGCAACTGGTTCTAATCTGCAGAGAGTTGATCTGCTTCCAACAACATTCTGCAAACACCATCAGACACAATCAGTTGAAAACTGCTTCAAGCTACTCAGCAGACATGTCATCCAGGTACCATGGAGTGTTACTTCCCATATGCTGCCACAGCACAGAAATGGGGCTATGACAAGAGCAGAACAGATTCAGTCTGAAATCTCAATGTAATTAATTCACTCGCCCTTAAGAACCTTTACCAGAAATTTCCTATCGCAAAGCCACCAGAACCAACAATGGCATTGTTGGCAGTACAGCAGGTTAGACCTTGCAAAGAATTAATACAAGCTCTGTCAGCTATCAAAAATCCCAGCTTTTGCACGATCAAGGGTCTAATTGGCAAACTGGCTGAAATTTGTATGCTGCACTCAGGCAGCTGATACAGCAACTTAGGAAACACTGCTAACATCTGTGATGGATGTACATTTTCTTTCTTAACCAGTGGTGGAGAACTTTGCCCTAAATTGCTCCATTGCTTTCGCTTACCATTGCCACTGGCATTACTGTTGCCTTTACGAAGCATTTTCCTCACTTGTGATGCTGCGGACCATTTCCATCCAAGCTCAGGGCCATATTCTGCCATCACTTTCACGCTGCATATCTCAGGATTTAAAATTAGGCAAGTAACGAGTCTCTGCCATGTAATTTACATCTAATCAGTATTCTGCTCTTCTGCTGCTCATCTCAAAGGGTGTCTACGAGAAGGGTGGGCAGCGTGCAGAGAGGGACTGCGATTCATTCGGAGGAGAAAACTATCCCCTCTTCATGCAGGGGTGCGTGCTGGAGGAGAATCAGCACCAGCTCTGTCAGCCATGCCCTGCTGTCAACCTTCCCCAAGGGGGTGAGCCAAGGCCACCCAGCAGCACCCGCGCTGGAGAGGTGAGGCCTGGTTCCAGAAACGGCACAAAGGAACCGCTCTCACCCACTACACCCAAACAAATCATCTCCCATCCTGTACAACCCTCGCAGCTACACTGACACAGAAGGTGCGAGGGATTATTCCACCCAAATTACAAGGAAGCTATTGCTCCTTTCCCCTCCTTTCCAGGGCTTACACAAGCCAACTAGCACTGGAAATGCTCCCTGCAGAGCTCCTTTCTCTACATACATGCGCAAAGCCTCCGTTCATACCGGCAAGGCATCACTGACACAAAAGAGACAAACTGCCATCAACACCTTCCTCCTCGGTGCCGCCCATGCAGTTTGGCACCTCTGTGTTTTGTTTAGATGGTTATGAAGAGTTTGAGTTTTTATTACCATGAATTTCTTAACCACTGGTACCAGAAGGGAGAGTGGTACCACCTGATAGCACTGAAGGAACTGAGGCTCTGTCCACCTGAAATGGGGAAAGAGGAGCAGGAGAGGGCACAGGAGCGGGAGGAGGAGGTCAATCTGCAAGGGATGGGAGAAGAGACAGAGGTGCAAGAGAAGATACTACAGGTAAGGGATAAAGACAAGGGATAAGAAAGGAAACGTTTAATTATTCATCTGAATGTACAGCCTTGCCCTTTTGGCAGAGTCCTGGACTGACCAGACCACTATATCCCAAATGTACTCAATGCTTTGGACTGCATCTCTCTGCTCTGGTGCAAGCATGATCCTGGTGCAGATGAGTGTGCTCCTGAAACAGGGGCTGCTCCTTGTCCGTTCTTTATGTGACAGCCAGCTCACCTTCCTGCAGGGGTTATTTTCTGCCTGTGGTTTAGCAGAGTTCAGAGCATCCTGGACATCAACACCTTTGCTGCCAATCCCTGTTCGTATCAGCACCCATCCTTTGCATTGCATGAAAAGCAAATGACAAACATACGGACAGCAAAGTATTTTTATTCCATCTTTATTGCCTGCTGACATGTTCAATATGCTCAAACTACATCTGAGGGACTGCATAGAGAGTGTTTCTTGTTTATATTTGATGTACGGCAGAACACTTTACATTGCACCAAATGTTGAGCAAACGGTAACATAACAGAGAAGCTGCAGTGGCAGCTGGAATTTCTGAGGTGGGCTACAAAGACTCTCTGGGGGCAAAAGTCTGCTCATCTTATTCAAATGAATTGCTTTTCTGGCCAAATTCTGCTCTTATATGCCAACTGACAAATACAGACCTAGTAACATGAGAAAACATGGAATAACTCCGAGAGCTTCAACTCCACAACAAGCTGAAGAATATAAAGCAACTGAAAACTAGAGAACTGCAACCATGCAGAATGGCCAGAAGGCTCTTGAGAGAGACATGGGAATCCATGTCCAAACCTGCATACCCTTGCACAGAACAGTATTGACAGATTTATTTATGGGAGAAGTTATGTTAGGAAAGAGGATTTTCTGCTTTGGAGAATCCGTGTTCACTGGGAAAAAGGGACTGAGAACTGGATCCAAGAGGAATGAATTGTCTCTTGGGGAAAACCACTACCAGTTTCTCTACAGGTGATCACAGACTGTCATAGCACTTTTAACTTTTCTGTTATTCCGTTAACTTTTCTGTTAAACTAAACTTAACTGTTTCTGAATGCAACAAAGCAAGCACGCAGAGAAAAGCAACCCCTCAACCCCTGCCCAAGAACAGGGTCACTGCATAATGTTCTGAAAAGGCCTTTCCCGAAGGAAGGCCACACTGTGGCCTCTGCTGCCACTTACCCAGGAGACAGTTTGGGATTTACCTCCAGCAGTCTAGCTCTGCAAGACGCTGAGTTCCCCTGCAAAGTAGCATGCACCCTACCTCAGCAGGGACCTGGCCAGTCCTTGCATCGAGGGTGCATTTTGCAAACCAGATGCCTCTACATTTAGAGTACAAAACGAACACTTAAACTATCACAGATCATACTTGGTTACTGGACTAGGAACTCAACTGGCCTCTCCAAATTGGTTCCTACTTACATGCATCGTGTACATCATATATGCCTTTTACCTTCCCAGGATGGATTTTCTTGTCTGTCACAGTCTAGTACTGTGAAGGCTGGCAGTGATGGACAAATGGGGAATGCAATTAAGCTTTCTATGGAGACAGTTGAACTTGGAGTAATAATTAACTCAAAACAAACTAACCAGTTTACATGAAGTGATTTAGAACCATAGAAGCCAGCTGTGTAAGGCTGGAGATGGACCGTGTGGACTCCTGCCCCTACCGGCACAGGAAAGCCAGCACACAAGCGTGCTCCATCCCAAGTGTGGAGCCTGGTGAACCTGGTTTAACACCATCTTTGTTCTTACACACCGGTGAAAGCCCAGCCCCTCTGGCAGACCTGCCACCTGCTTCATCAGCTGTAGGATTTCACCCTCTGACTTGATCACTTCGAATCTGTGCTGGCATGGGATCTCAGTTGGATCCCATGTTATTGCATCAGAGCATTTCTGTCTTGCTTTCACATCACAGGACCCTGCATATAGCTTTTATTTCTCATATGTGCAGACATCATACCCTGGGGAACCCAGAAAGGAGGAAGAGATGGACCTGAGAGGGCTCTGTGTCTTTATCAGGTTGGTGTGAAGATGGAGCTGCTCAAACTGGGGCCTCACACTTCTGTGGCAAATGAACTGGCTTCAGCTGCCCTTGGGAAGGTGAGGGAAGACCTAACACACCAAGTGCCAACTGAACCTTTTAGATCACAAAAAACATCTTCTACCTGTTTCCTTGAAATTGTTAACCAGAGTCAAATATACAGGTCTATGAAAACTGGGAGGGCAGAAAGTGAAAAAAATTAAAAAGGGAAAAAGGAAGAAAGACACTGCAGAATGATCAATGAGAGGCAGTAATGAACATGAAGGCAAGACAAATGTCAAGAACGATATACTGACTCAGACATAGCCAGTGACGAAACTTCTACAGATTTCAGTGGAATTCAAATTTCACCTGGAGGCTCAGAATGGAGCATTTGCACTCAAGTACCTCCAGCCAAGACAAACCGAGCTTCCTCCCCGTCTCATTAAATCCTCACTAAAATTGGTTCTCCATTTGACCACACATCCATGTGCATCAGGAAACTCATGGTTAGAAGTCTGCAACTGAGATATCATTGAGAAGATGTGTACATTTAGAAAAAAATCTATGACTTAATAGACAGCCTGTGCAGAACCACAGCTCAGCATCAATTACACAGCACTGAAAACAGCCAGTGGAAAGACTTAAATATATCATGCTGTGATTTAAGATCACTCTAGTTAAATTTGTTACCTGGACCAGGACAAAGAATCGTTTCTTCCATCTCTTCCAAACATTTTTACCAATGGCCCATAAATACCTAGGAGAAAAAAATAGGTGAATTCAGCACACATGTGAATATATGTTGACCTTTGGCTTTTCAGTATGTTTTCTTTACACCTAGAAACTGAAGTTAATGCACAAGCAGGAGTAATTACAAGACTCTTAAGCTCAGCAGCATTCATGAATGTGTTTATTTCTAGCCTGAATAAGTAACCTGTAAAGAAAGTGACACAAAAAGCTCCCAGGCTCTTAATGTTGCACAGTATTAATTCTCCCTTCCTCTTTGTCTTTCACATCTTGCTCAGAATTCAGAAGCCATTTAATGCCAGTGAATAGCTATGACATGGTTGGATGGGTGAAGAATACAATTGTAATGGAAGAATTAAGGGAGAGAAACCCCAAATGTTGCTTTAAGCCTTCACAAAAGCATTTGATTGAGGGGAGCTGTCACACGGAGGGACACTTATTGCATCAAAACCAGAACCCAGGATCCCAGTATACTCTGGACTCACTAAACCAGGACACTTCGCAGCTTAAGAGGAATTCCTAGAAATCACTTGGCTACAGATGTACAAGCAAACTGAATAATTTCTAGGGAGGAATGAGTTTATTGTTTTCTACAAAGGAAGAATTAACTTTCAAAATTTACATCAAAATTAGCATTTAATCTCTGTGATGAAGTGGCCGCTGTGACACTGTAATACAAACACTGGCAAAAACAGAGGCAGCACTAGACTAATAATAAATGCAAAGACGTTATTCAGCATTAATGTGTTTTATGTATCTTTCTAATTACTTGAGTTCTGCCTCAATCAATTTCTTTCCAGTTATGCTAGTGGTTCCTTACGCCAGAAGAGACACAGCATACTCTTGGTGAATATTTAAGCCATGAAGCTCCAAGTCATGCTAATGCGAGTGCTGAGTCCTTGGCTAGTTCAAGAACAGGGCAGTAATTGTCCTTATTACTATTGCCACTAACATCAATTGAAAGACAATCTCAGTTTTGAGAGGAAGCAAGTATTATAAATCACAGAGTTTTAAGCATCATCTTGTAAATCAAATGTTAGTTCAAGAAAGCCTGAGAAAGGCCAGGACTGCTCAGCCCTATTGCTGAGGTCAGGGAAACAAATACAACAGGGAACTGTCATTTCTAGCTTTTGGTGTCTGTGATCATGGTGGAAAAATTAAAGCTCTCATCTCATGTGGCTATTGACTCCGATCTCTTTAGCAGAGAAGACAGGAGGAGCAGAAGGAATTAAAAAAAAAAAGGTGAGTGATCCAAATAATCTCATAATGGATTGAATCTAAGAAAACACTATGAAAATAAAAATTAAATGAAGTTATTCTTATAGCACCAAAAACATACCAGAGAAAGAACTAATTGAAACAGTGGCTTTCCTGGATAGTTTCTATTTTTTATCACATCCTCAGCTCTAAAGAGCAAACAGAGGAACACCTTGCCAATCCCATTAGCCTCAGATCTTCCCAAGGATGATCTAATTTCTAATTGCACAGCATGAAGGTGGAAGGCAGGGATGGTGGTCAGGGATTGTCCTGGCCTCAGATCCTCCGAAAATCACATCTGGAGGAGAGAGGTTTCCCTTTTACCCTTCCAGATCATTAGTCCTACTCCAGGCAACTGCCTACTCCAGGCAACAGCTACTTAGTTGTGCTGTGAATCTTTGTATAGATAATGATGATGACACTGGAGAATTCAAGCAGAAGGTGGTCTGAGAAGTCAATACAGGGAAACACAGAATGACTTAGGAAATTATACCATTCTCAGTAAGAGTCAGGCAGTTCACCTATTATTTCTGTAAAAGAAAAAAAAACAAACTAGCAATTTAATGAGGAATATTGATCAAAATTTAAGCTGTTTGGCTGATATGCACTAAAAAAGACTATGCTAAGAACACAGAAAGTGCATTACAAATGACTGAATTGATGTCATTTTTATATTTATCTTTTGACCTCCTGTGAACTTAAGAAAAAGAGTTTCTCTTTCAGAATCTTAAAAAAGGTAATTTTCTAATGCACGTTCAAAACAAATTGAGTTCAGATCAAGACATGTGTTTACCCAGAGTGCTTCATGTTTTGAGGCTTATCCATTCGCACGGCCAGCTTGATCTTCAGGTCTTGATCCGGGCAGTTTTTGGAAACAGTCATTTTGTGCCACTCTGATTGCTTTGGGCTGTTGGGAGTAGGATGGAGGACAACCTGCAAGTGTCAAAAGCAACAACGATGTTAAAGGAAAAAATGATTCACAAAAATGGGTTTTAAATGGGCAATAAAAGCATATCAGCTGAGTTAGTTTACACATTGAAGTCAGTTGGGAAATTTCTATTCACATCAGCAAGGGTGGCTATTTCTTGTTTTTTTAAAGTATAGCTTACTATTTTAAGAGTGGCCAGTCACTGGAATCGGCTGCCCAGGGAAGTGGTGGAGTCATCATCCCTGAATTTTTTAACAGCAGATTAGATGTGGTGTTGAGGGATCTGGTGTAGGAGAGAACTTTGTAGAGTAGGGCTGATGGTTGGACTCGATGATCCCAAGGGTCTCTTCCAACCAAAGAGTTCTATGATTCTATGATTTTGAGATTAGCTCATATATTCTTTGGCTCCTCTATCTACTGTGCCATTGTTTGTGGGGCTGTGGAAAACAGAACCTCATTATTAATTCCCACCATTTAAGGAGAAACTGTGGTAAACAAAATTGCAACTCTCTGAGTGAATCAGCCTAGAAGTGAGGGTGTGCTACTGTGATTAGCAAACCAGCAACAAGGGTTTTTCAGGGTAGGTTTAGGCTAGACATTAGGAAAAAATTTTTCACGGAGAGAGTGGTCAGTCAGTGGAATCAGCTGCCCAGGGAGGTGGTGGAGTCACCCTCCCTGACTGTGTTTAAGAGCAGATTAGATGTGGTGTTGAGGGATCTAGTGTAGGGGAGAACTTGTAGAGTAGGGCTGATGGTTGGACTTGATGATCCCAGGGGTCTCTTCCAACCTAAATGATTCTATGATTCTATGCCCACTGCGATCTCCCACTTTCAGCCTCATACAACTCAGTCAACCTCCAGCCTTCCTGGCATTTCCCACGTGAGGTGTGCTGTTTGGAGGGCTCAGAAAACTCTGCCTCAAATGGTTCACTTACTGGTACTATCAGGTTGTGGGGAAGCTGGCTTGATTTTTTGCTTACTCTTAGGAGTGAATGCAATAGGCAGCATTTCAGGTAGGCTGGTGTGTCTGACTACACTATGACAGCAGATGAAACTTGCATCCCATGTCACGACATCAGTGGCTGCAGGATTGTTTGCTCCCATTTCACGCAGCGAGATGATGGGATGGTCTCCAGCTGGGGGAAACCACTGCAACACCAATGAGTGAAGTGGATGTGTGCAAATGAAGACTAACTGAAGTGCTTGGCTCATCAAGAAACTGAAAGGCTCCAAGAGGTGAGTAATCTCTACTGATCCCAACTCTGCTTTTTCCACTCATCCATTACCCCTACAAAGCACAGCAGCTCCCTCAGACAGTGAACCAAAGGGTATTCTCCCAGAACTACATCACATCCACCATCTTCTCCTGGTGTTTCCATATGTGTCCTTTGAGGTGACTTAACCATCTCTCTCCTATGCCTATCGCCCATTCCTCTTCTGATGCTTTCACTCTCCGAGGTGACTTTGCCTGGCACAAATTCATCCAAGTAACCACTGTCCTGTAGTGAGATGAGTCTCCTTTATATCCATGAACCTTTATGCAAGCAAATTATTTTACAAGTGGCAGCATTCACCCTCGTTATTTGATGTGCTGCCATTGCATATTCCCTGCTCACACTTATCCATGCTCCTGCCAAATTCCAGCCCAGACTATAATCTTTATTCCTCTGCTCTTCAACTTTACTGCTGAGTCAACAACCTAAGGGCTGTTTTCCACCAAAAAAACCCTTGACGCTATTACCCTCTGAAGAATGATTTTAAAAATTATTTTATTGTCTCCTCCAAAGGCTGAGGTTAACCTCAACTTCACCCTTATTCATCAATGTTCTTTAACACTTCTTTTATTGAATCAGACTAATGCTTTCTCTGGCAGGAATCTTAAACTGTTATTAGTTACATAGATAACAGAGCAACACCAGTCTTGACTGCATCTGTCTTCGAAGAAAACCACATTTAAGCAAATCCTGAAGATGAAGAGTGAGTCCTCCATGTGGGGTGTTGTTAGAAACAGGGATGGACCAAAATGCTGAGCAGTATCCAAGGACCCCCACTGCAAAGCCGGCCATGCAAGCACATAGACTTGTACTGAACTGCATCCCTGAGTGAGCCACTCAGGGTGTTTGGGATGCTCTCTACTTTGATTTCTAGCTCTTTTTCATCAAAAGGTGCATAAACTTTGCTCAGTGTTGTTGTAATTCATGGCTCTTCCCCTCTTTGCTTTCAGTAGATGAAGTCTTGGCATGGCTGAAATCCATGGGAGACTTGCCACCGGCTTCAATAGGGCCAGGATGTATTCCCATGCCTTTAGCTGCCCATCCAGCAGTTCAGGGCTTGGGAGCATTTTCCAGCTCTCCCTTTGATAAAAGTGGCAAAATGAAGAGTGCCGGCTGGTTGCCAATTTAACACTCGCAATAGAAAGTGGGCATTGTACATGTCTGGCAGAGCACAAAGCCGCTTCTCAAAGGGTTGCTGAGCATGGGTGTTTTCGTGTATAAAACCTGCTTCCCTCCTCTCTCCGTGCAGACAGGTCTGTGCCCACTCCAGTGCTAAACCAAAGGCTTAACACACTCCCGGTTTCATTATTTCATTCAAGAAGGAACCCCAATGCAGCCCGCGCAGACACGCGTCATCTCTCGCCTGCGCTGGGCACACTGAGCATCCCTTTGAAGTTCGGCCCACTGAAAGCGCTGGTGGCCATGGGCCAGGGGAAATCACCGCCTGGCTGAACTGCGCTCGCTGCTGCTGGCCCACGTCCTTCAGCCAGAGCCAAGGGATGGCCTCCCACTGGACCAGGAATTAAAGCGCATTGGTGCGGGGCTGGCTCATCAGCATTTCAGGGCAAGAGGGGTTGCTTTGGGGCCTGATGTCTTTCTCAGAACAACATGCACAGCTAATTGCTTCCCGAGACCAGCAAAGTCAGCACCGCTCACGGCTGCCAGTGGAAACAAGACTCACAAAGCAAGCGGGTCTACACCCAGTGTAACCACTCAGGGGAAAAAGCCCTGAATGGCATCGTGGTCGGCTGGGTGAAAAGCTCAGCTCAGCACGCTGCAGAGGACAAAGGCAGGAGTGCCGGGCTTTTTGAAGAAGACTGTTCTGAAAATAATCCTGAAAATATTATGGTGCTGCGCAGCAAAGCAACGGTCGGTCTTCGGCTAGAGTACTGCAGCCTAGTGGGGTCATCCTCTTTGTCGAAAGACAGGGAGGAAGGCTGGATCAAGGTGTAGATGAGGAAAGTCTGATGGGGCTGTGACTCTCTTTGAAGAGAAGATTGAGAGGAGAAAAGAAGGGGCGGTTTTGCTTTTCCCTCGCTCAAGTGCAAGAACAAAGGACGTTACATGAATTTGACAACACAGATAGTTAAAATGAACCTAAATTATATGAGGTAAAAATCACATACAGTGCTCTCCTCCATAAAGATATAAATTAAATCAACAGCTCACTAGGATCTGAAAGAACATTGGGCACTTGTATGACTATGATGAAGAGAAAACTACGTTAATTAGGAAAACCTTCATTGTATGGACACATATTCTACTGTATCATGGCAAAAGCAGCCATGGAGTTAGCAAGAAACCTCCCAACAGGTTAGTCCATAATTCGAAATACTGTACTTGGGCTTGTCACAGGATCAGTAGCTTTCTGGGCCGTGGCTTTCTTGGCCATAGGCACATAGACAGGGCAGTGAGCGAGGTGCAGAGTCAGGCAGACAGAGCTCAGGCTGCTCCTGGAGATCACCCAGGCCATTCTGAGCCGTGACATGAGAGGTGCCAAGACCATGTGTAAGGTGCAGCATTTCTTACCCTGATCTGATTTTCATGGGGTCTTCACCACACTGATCTCCCACCCCTGAAGAGCTGCATAGCAGTGAGTTTGCTGCCACTTATGCCTGGGGCCAACACAGATAACACAGCTGCAAAAAGTCCATGGAGACTAACTGAAGTGTCCCAAAGCCACTAAAAAGTGCCATCCACAGATATTCTGGAGCTGTGGACTGCAGTGATGGAGGGCCATTAATCCCAGGGCTTTAAGGATCAGGTGAGGGTCAGAGATGGGGTGGTAGGGTTGAATCTGTGGCCAGTACCCTGGGAATCTGTGCTATTAACACCATCGATGGGGGCAACAATTCCCCATGTTTCACTTCCCAGTCTAGCCCCACTGAAGCCTCCAGTTCTGCCACAATCCCCAGGGGAAAGCCAGGATTTCAATCCCTTTGCAGTGAGTACCGCAGTCAGTGCTTTCAAAGGCTCAAACCGTGCACTGGCTGCTCAGCAGATATGAGAGCAGCTTAACACTCTCTTGCTAAACTTAAATCCCTTCTTTTTGCTACAGCATAATCCCCTTTTCTGCCTCAGGAATGTCCATTTCCGTAAGCAACTTCTAAGGCTTTCCGGACTGCCAATATCGCACCCAAGATCCTCTGCCTTTGCTCAGAGCAGGCACAGCCAGCTGAAATGCTGCCATTAAAAACTCACAACAAAGACAGCATGCAAGATGCACTCCTTTCCAGCAGTGAGGAGCTTGCTTTTTTCCTCCCCTCCTGAAGCTTGGCAAAAAAGCAGAGCATGTTGTGCTCCAAAGATATTTCCGTACAGGAGAGATTTCTCTAGAAAAGCAGGGCCAGAAGGAAACATTATTGTTAAACTCAAAATCTCCTTACCCTCCCAAGCTCTTTGTCCTCCAGAGCCAGCACTCCCGTGCTCTCTGTGAATAGCTTCACCTTCACTGCAGGAAGTGCGTGTGTCGTGGTGAAGTCTCCTTGGGTGCCCCAGCTGCAAAAACAAGGACAGAGAGATGTTGAGCTCCACTGGCAGGTCAGCAGCTCTACACCTTGGGCATGTGATGGTTAACCAGAGACATCCTGTCTGGCACAAGCCAAAGTTGCTGGGCTGTCTGAGTGACAAAAGCATTAATTATCTTCTTAGGGAAATGTGGGACAGATGTTTGAAAAACCCATGATGGTTCTTTGGGGAACAAAAAGAGTATTTGGGAGCCACATGGAACCAAATTTAAGAGAACTTTTCATTTTGGAAAGAACAATATGTCTCCTGCAGTGACAGCCTGTATAGTCACAACAGAATTTGAGGACTGAGGACATCTGCACCTAGGACATCTGTAATCACTCATGTCTCTGCTCTTCTCTTGGCTGATCAACCTCTCCTTTCCAGATTGATAGTGAGATCTACTTTCTCTGAAGAAACCCTAATTTACCCTGGGTACTCTTCTGAGTCCCAGCCCAGCCTAGTTTACGTTCAAGCCATGACATCTAAAGTAATCCTAGTTTGCTGGGACTGCAGAACAGGACACTGGCTCCTTGGGGATGGGACGGCAGTGGCCAAGAAATGGCTACCTCTCCAACTGTGCAATGAACCAGGACCACTGTCTTTGTACTTCATCAGTCGCCCCCTGAGCTGGTCCCATGGATTGGAAAGCCATGCTATTGAGGCTGAATGACCCATAGTATGAGAAATGCCTCCCTCTAGTCAGCCATGTTTCTAAATGACATCTCTAAATGACAACCACAAGCTGCCTGAGTTTACGGAGAACATGAACTCGTTCCACATAGGACCCTGCAGGCACAGGGTCCCAGCGATGTCCACCAACACCTAAGGTCAAATTGCCATTTTAAGTCTCACAAGGGCAGCCCACCCCACAGCTGATGTTATCTGTGTGAATGCAGGAACCACAGCAGCCCTGCAGCCCACCACAAGATCGGGTGATGAGCCTCAGCACATCATGCTAGAGGTTTCCTCTCTAGTCCTGGAAACTTGGGAAAGTTTTGAGGACAGAGCCCCAGTTTGGTCACAGCCCATTGCACTCTGTTTCAGGGACTTTCTTCCCAGGCCCTGTTCCTATCCCAGTGAGCAGTGTGCACCTGTGAGAGCTCACCTGAGCTGGTGAGCATCCTCATGGGGTTTTCTTAAAGATACCCTGACCTTACACAGCAGTCAACTTTCATTTGGAGAGATCGTAGGGAAAAGAAACCCATGAGACACCGAGTCTGTTCATCATCCTAAGGGTCATAGCTTTTCAAATGGTCTCATGAAGAGCCTCCATAAGTGGTGCCACTCCCACCACCACATCAAATTACCCACCTGTGCTAACATTTTTGAGATACAGGAAAAACGCTGCCCTCTGGCAAACAAGCACAGACTGAAGTGAGTCACAGAACAAAAATAAAGTGGAACTTGAACTAACGTCTATTTGCAAGCTTTAAACAATTTTGAAAGTAGCAGAGAAGAGAAAAAAATACCTCCTGCATTAAGGGGTAAAAAGTTAACGCTTTTATGTTGGAGATTTCACAGCTCTGTTACAATCTTTGTTACTACAGCTTAGAAAGTTCAAAACTTATTAAAATAAAGAAGCTTCCTGGCAGAGCTAAGCAAAGCACTCCTAAGAGAGAACAGCTCAGCAAAAGATGAAGAGTAGAGGACCACTGCCAGGGGAAAGAGTGCACCACTGCCAGAAGAATGCTCCCAAGTGTCTGACCATGCAGAAACCCAATGTGAAACTAACAGATAAAACTGCTCTCCTTTTCTTTCTTTTCAGCTTAACCTTTCTCTGGTTTCTCTGATTTGTTGTTTTTTTTTTTTTTTCTTTTTTAATTCGATGTAAGATAGATTTCTATCTTGTCCTCAGAGACCATAAAAATCCATCACACTGCCAACCTCAAGTAAAGTATGCAAGCAAGCTTGAAGGACAATCACAGACAAGGGGCTTTTTGTAAACCAGAAGAAACCAAGAGCGAGTTTATGCTGTACCTCACTAATCACTTATATTCACTCTACACTATTAATGACACTTTCTCCTTTACACCATCTTCAAACCAGGTCCTCTGCTGAAGAAAGGTAATTCCCTCAAAATGACCAGGAAAAAGCTCAGATGACATGTGGTCCAGCAACTTCAAACTTAAATACCCCAAACAGCAGATTTTGCATTTGGAAAGTCATCAGAAAAAATAATTTATCCCTTCCTGTGCACAAGGAGTATGGGTTTACGCTTTGGTCTCAGCTGAGCAAATCTTGTCCAACTGAACTTGGCAGATGAGCGTGTTCAGCGCAGAGCTGGTTAACAAACTCTGTTTCTTCATCAGCTTTGCTCTGAAGTTTTCTCTCCTGGTGTTACTGTTCCACATGTTTCATCTTCTATGACGATGCATCAAACTGCCACCAGTGCCAGGGAGCAGAGGTTTGGCATAAATTATCTACAGTTCAGTCAGATCCCCAATACTAGGTCTTCTTCATGTGTGATCCATCAGCCACCTAATAAACATTTTAAACATAACAACCGAGAAACAACCTTATTTTCTAATTGCAGCTTCAAGTCACAGGTTATATTTTCTCTCTTAAAAAAACCTGCAGTGCCAGCAGCAGGGAAAATAGAAAGGTAATTTTGCTTTGGGTAAGAGGGAAAAGTAAGAAAATATCCAACCTTACACTGTGTATTTTGACAGCATCTGCTTTATAGAACTCATATCTCTGTTTACTATTAAAAAGCTCTTATTTGCTGAAGCATTCCCAGACCATATGTTATCAACAAATGTTACTAACCAAATACAAACAGTAATTTTCATTAGGTTTCCTTCATGAGAACAACATTAACCACAAAGGGAATTAATGTTTCAAATGACAGTAAACATACATAGCAAACCCTTGACAACACTGTGGTGCTTACATATTCATACCCCCCCAAAAGCCCCGAAAGGATTTGCACCAACAAATAGAGACCCTCAGAAGTTGGGTTTTGTGCAGGTTGAAGCCTGCAGTGATGTCATTAGTTGCCATAGTGATGCTCAGCATAAGGCCATAATTCATGTCACTGAGACATCATTTGTATTCAACCTAAGTACGCAGTTTATCTGTGCTGTGTATTAAATTATTGTTCAGAAAATTAGCTCTGGACAGTAGTTAGGTATTAGGATCTTCTGAGGAACTAACAATGTAACAGTTTAATATCCATATTTAATAATTAAGCAGGTTACCACTGTAGAAGTTTATTTGTTGGGAAAGTGACTTGGGAGCCATTCTGCACAAATCTCATGAAGTAACCACACTATCTTGTGCCCATATCATAGAGCTCATGCTGACACTTTAACGCAATAATACATCTGCAAACAAGGACAAATAACATCACTCTGGCCAAAAGGGTATGTGTCTTTGGATCTATATATCTACTTGCCACAGACAAGTAGATAAATCCTGAGAATATCTTCTCAGTTAGGACCATATTAACTATCTAAATCCCACCTGAAACCCTCAGCATTTATTACTGTCCAGTGTATCCCAAAGCCATGGAGCTGACCAAGAAATGCTCTCCAGGGTTTCTAGTTAGGCACCAAACTTAGGATGAGTAGCTAAGCTCAGAGAAATCATAGAATGGTTTGGGTTGGAATGGACCTTAAAGATCATCTAATTCCAACCCCTCTGCCATGGGCAGGGACACCTCCCACTAGACCAGGTTGCTCAAAGCCCCATCCAGCCTGGCCTTGAACACCTCCAGGGATGGGGCAGCTGCAAAGAACCAGAGGATGAGATATGAGGTGTTAACTTGACAAATGCTAGCCCTTGTTTTACCTTTTACAAGCAATATAAGTAGATATCACTGTGTTCTTTGAGTCTACGGATTCACTTAGAGGTGCCATCACAGGTACTAACCAATAAACCTAAAGCACTGAGATTTTTTTCTGAATGAAACATAGAATGAGACATATCTGGAGGGTGTTAGTGGACAAGGAAGATCACCCTTGTCCCCCAACTATGGGGGGGGGAGCACTGAAGGATGGGCTTACCTGTCCAGTTTCAGGAGCACTTGGGAGCTCTTATAGGCACTGTCCTTACTGGCACACATAAGGAAAATGCTGTCATTGCTGATGGAGGTGCAGGCTGTTCAGACCAAGCTGCTGTCAGCTGTTTCAAGCAACATGCTGGTGATCTTCCTGCAAACCTGCATGTCAATGCCCCTCAGCCCTTCCTAACTTATGGAAAAAACAAGTAAGACCACCTAGGCTCCCCACCCTGCTGCTGTACCAAGATCTTATCCTTTCATGTCACTCCAGAAACAACTGTCTTCATCCCATGGATGTGAAGTGTTTTACAAGCTGATCTTTGGCTGTAGTCTCTGAGTGCTTACCAAAATGCAGACACAAGGATAATGAACCAAATTACTAAAAAGCCAAAAAGACAAAAGCATTCAAACACCATGGCACTATGTCACAGGGGGACATGAAAAGGCGATATGGGATATGAATAAGATTTGAGAAAAACCCTGCAAGGGTCCTTGTCCTGCCTACTCTCACCTGACAACAGGCACCAGAGTCTGACTCCAGCTGTTTTCCCCCATGACAGCCGCCTTACATGGCCTAATACACAATTTTCTCAACTATCCTTGAGAGACGTTGACTTAATAATTTCTATTCATCTCTAAAGTTCAAGTTCCTCTAAAGGAAACTTTAGCAACCATGACCTTCCCAAAAGTGAACATACATGTTAGTACACAGGAGAATGCATTAAATTATTTCGTTCCTGTACTATTGTCTCCAGCAAACGTGCTTAGCCCCTGCCTGATTTGAAGCAGTAACCCTTCTTCCATCATGGCTCCGGTAACTTCATCTGGCCAGAACACTGATGGCTGTGATTTCTATAAATAATGAACAAGTGCAACTGAATTATATCGCTGGGCCATGAATCAGCCCTGCTAACCAGCTTGGCCTGTCAGTAGGCTAATATGGGACCAGAAGGAGAGTGATGTGTTTTCAATGGGACTGACATTTATACATGATCTATGGCCAGTTCTCAGGGGCTTCAGAACTGCCAGGGGATGCATTTTCTCCCTCTCTGGACATATTTATTGAAATGGGTTTACTTGCCAGCTTGCATGGAACAAACATGAAAAATAAAGTAAAAATATATATTAAAGGAGAGCTACACTCTTCCTGCAGTGGGTTCTCTCCAGATGTACGTAACACCCAATGTACAGCTCCTGCTGCCTCCCTCATGCGCTGCTGGTGCAGGCAGAAAAGGGTTGTGCTTCACACACTTCATCCACAGTCCTCATCTCTTCTGGAAAGAGACCTTTCCAGGGATCAGCCTTAAATCTTGGGCCATAAATCATGTAAGCCTAAAGCTCTAGCACTGGGAAAAACAAAGGTAGAGAAGAAGTACACCAGACACCCAGCTAACCTACCTTCATGCAGCTGATGGAGTTAGCTACACCTGTTCCTCCAACGTGATGTTAAGGTGCGCTTTGTTTTTATATATTTCTTGAGATACCAGTAAGGAAGAAAATAAAACAGATTTTAAACATCTTTAACAGTTAACTGCATGTGAAGCAGCACATGGGAAAGCTTTTTGTTTCATTCTCTAACAGTTTGCATACACTGGCTATCCCAAACCATGAACTAGAAGTCAAAGACCAAGATTATGGTTATCAGCGATCTGTCTGAACTTCCCTTGCCCATACTCTGAGGCTGCAGCTCGCTATAATGGAGCACAGACAACTTCCTCAGCTCAACAGCAAAACCTGATGCAGGGACGGCCTTAATTCCAGTGGGATGAAAAAGCTCATTGGATTTTCAGAAATAGGTATTTGTGAACTTCGCAAATGAGATAATGCTGACCACATGCTCAACCCTTCACAAGCAAGTGTTGGGAAGAGCAGGATCCTCTTTGGAAGCAGTGTTGGTTAGGCACAAAACTGGCAGGGGATGTGGCAGCATGGACATGTCCATGACACATGGCAGAGGCACTGGTGCTCACACCTGCACCAGCTGGGTCACAAAGCAGTAATAAAAAGAAGTAGGGCATCCCAAAGCCTTTGGGGAGATATGTATTTTTTGCAGCTCTCATGGGTAATAGCAATGGATAATTGGTTTTTAGTTTGTGTCTTTGGGATTGAAAAAAGCCAAAGGCAACAGGAGAATTCAAGTTTTTCTTTTAAGGTCTCCAAGAAAACCCACAAGCTGTGTCACACAGCTGGAGATGTGTGCAGCTCCACACACAACTGAGTTTCAGTGAGGGAATGCCCATAAACCACAGCCAGTTTCGGGATGCTGGGTTTGGGACAGTTCCAACCTGGTTTGCAACTTATCGCAGTGGGACTATAAACCTCGATCAAGGTCAGCTGAATTCTTCCAAGAAACATAACCCCGTAGGTGGCACACCTTCTCAAGAGATATTCACTATTGAAAGATAAGAAATTATTTAGTCAGAAATAAAATAGGGTGTAAAGACACCAAACAAAGTAGAAACTGTGTGCTGCCTACTCTGCAGCATTCAGCGGGTACACCATGCTGTGGGTGAAGGACAGGTGTCAGTTCCTCCTGCCCGCAGCAGCCATCCACTGGCCAAAGAGCAAGTCATTTAATCCATCTGGCATTTTTTGTGGGGCTGAGTTTGGATTTCATATGCTGGAGAAGTACTTAAATGGAACTATGGTTCCAAGGATTTGACCTTTAGCTACCAGGAGAGGATACAGAGACGTGAGACAGATCACAACTGTGGAAAAACACAAATTTAGGGGACTGTACCACCATGTACAAGTGCCCATGTCACCTGCCTTGAGCTCAGGAGAGATCTAATTAATCGTCAGTGGAGTTAGGCTTTAATTTGCCTCATCCCAGTTTAGAGGCAGCAAGCAGATGTGACAAAGCCTGCCCCAAAAGTGCCCCTGTCTTTCCACTGAAGAGGGGTGGTGGAGTTGACTGCTGCTGGTGCACAAAAAAAGATCTGAAAAGAAAATCTCAAAGAACATATACAGATGCAGAAAACCTTCTGTGTTTCTGCTCATTCAAAAATCTCCTGGGCTAGGAAATATAATTCAGGTGCTAAGAAAGGTACCTTCCCACTCTGCCAGTAGAAACAGATTGAGATTGGTTTGCAGCTGTAACACGGCTTGATTCCCAAGGGCTGCTGAGCCTCCTCTGGGATTCCTCCCACGGCAGAAGTTCGATGTGTTTACTCACCTTCAGAGCAGGATAACCAAAGTCATCAGACACAGACTGACAACACGGCCTATTTTTGTTCACATTTGTTTCCTCTCTTCCCTTTCTGCTGACAGAACAGCCTTTCAGTCCCATCCCCTCGGAAGAAGCTGAATTGAAGTGGGAGTGACAGCACAAACAGATTTGATTCCTCCTAGACCTTCCTGCACAGACTTTATAACCATGGTAAAAGCTGTTTCCGCCAATGCAGCTACGGTGCCAGTGACCAAGTCAGCATCCCCACACGCACTAGCCGGCAGCCGTGGCTGTACCTGCCTTCCCCTGGAGCTACGTGAGGCCATACCTCTGACATCTGCTCTGACAGGACAACCCAAGGGCTCTCTGAGTGAACCCATTGTTTCCTGTGATGTCCTAATTCCTGCCAAAGCATACAATATTCCCTCTGCTAAAAATACATCATCCATTATTATTCTGCTTACGAACAGGGTGTCCATTTACCCCACACCACCATTGCAGAATGCACTATGATGTTATGCAAAAGGTGGGCAGAGACAGCAGGTCCCTAAGGACCAGTCTCATCCTAGCAGCAGTTGAGGATACCTTCCAGCCTCTGGAACTTCATGGACTGTCCATTTTTTTTGTTCCTACAGCTCCGAGACATGCTCTAAGTGTCATGCACGCAGACACCATCTTGCTTAACATCATGTAGCCAGCAGTACCAGACAGCTGATAAAAGGCACCATCTCTCCTTCCAGGAGCTGCAACTCCCACATCCTCAAACTGGCTACGGCAACACTGACTACTGTCTGAGAGAAATATGTCTAGGAGAGCATCATATCTGCGTCTGGGTGTGCAAGGTGCAGAAGGAATAGGGTGAAGCTGACGGAGACTGCAGCAAAGCAAAGCCTGTGGAGGTCTGCTCTTGATCTGCTTGTGGCTCACAGGCAGTCCCCACAGACCCTGTTCGTGTGCCAGCACTGTGTCACTCGGCTGCCAGGGTACCACAGCCAAGAGGAGCTGCTGAGGCCGACAGCTCAGCTTTAGGAACCCAAAAAAGGACGATCTTTGCTGTATGGAAAACACAGAGCTTGATTTCAGCATGAAGTGTTTCCTAAGCATAGCTAATCCACAGGGGAAGTGTTATGGGGAAGTTGGAAGACGAGATAGGGAGGCGGATTTAATCACATAATAGCTATTTACAGCCACGAGATGGCATTCCTGCCCCAGAGATGTCCCTCTGCCATGCCTGTAGCCAGCCCAGCCTCACCTCCTCTGCCCAGGACCACCCACTCCTCCCTGCCTGCGCTTCACTGCAGAAATTCCCCGGCTGGTTTGGATGAGAATTTATGGCAATGCAATTCACTGCAATCTTCGGGGCATTAACAGGGAAAATAACTAGTGTGATTACTTAGCATGATTTAAATGACGACTGCTTTTCAAATGCCCCGTGCTCTTGCTTAATACTATGATATTACAATTAGAGGAGAAAAGCTCAGCAGGAAGGAATGGAAATGTAAGCCCAGCAACCTTTTACTGGGAGGTCTGAACTGAAAGAATAATTGCTTTTACAAGGGCTGCCTATGGTATCTGCTTTATCAGTATATTTGCCTTGGGTACAGCATGAGTTTCATTCATGAAATGGGTTCAGTGTGCATTTACTATCTGCAGTTGTTGCCACTTCTCGTACAAGAGGACTGCAATACCACACAAGTGCTAATCAAAGTTTTGCTTTGGCTGAAGATGCTCCACTGAACCAGCCACAGAGCTGCTCGTTTCACAGAACAATTATTTAATTCAGACATGGCTAATCACTTCTATCAAATTTATACCCCTGGAAAAAAACACAACTGCAAAGGACTGCAGCTAGTTAAGGCCTGGTCATGATTTAGATTTACAAAAGCCACGCACTACCAGCTTTACAGCAACTTGGCATCTCACTAGCACAGACCATGGAGAAGGAGAGAGAAATCCTCTGTGTGAAAATACAGGTTACTGGTTTTGCACCAACATAGTCTAGACATTCTTTTATAAAATTCAGTAGAGGACAGCAGCGAAATATTTCCTACAGGTAACCAGAGCAGAAAATGGCACAAGGTATCCCTTCAAAATCAGCTAAAGAGAGGAACAAGAGGTGTGAGGCCATCTCTTCTTGTTGCACCACCACTCACATTGTTGCAGTCCTGTATTCTTCTAAACTGGGACCCAGGACAGGAAGCCCAGAACCAGCCAGACACTTGGGATGAGGTTTGTCCTGCTTAATTCTGAAAGCTAGAAGCAAAGCCATCCTGGCTTTGTGGGCCAGTGAGGACAAGTGTGCACTTCCAGGGGATGGTGCCCACCCAACCCAGCCATCTTGGTCACGAGCATTTTCTCTGCTGTGAAAATGAAGCATTGCTCTAGTTTCATGGATGGGAAACCCAAGGCAAGGACTGAGCCAGCATGGCCCAAGGACACACAGCCACTCAGAAGAGCCATGGCAGATATGCTAACACCATGTTCTCTGTTTCTGTGGAAGACCCATCCCCAGACATGCAATTTGTGTCTCTGGCCTGACAAAGATGGTAGGACTTGGCAAGCCCTGACTTGCTGGATTTCATTCTCCAGTCAGCAACCATCAGGGGCTGGTGAGCCCTCTTCCCACATCCTGATAGATCCCACAGTTGCAGTGGCTGTGTGCAGCTGCTGGGGTCCCCCTTCTCACCTCCTCTGAGCCATAGACTGGGAGCTGCTGCAGATGCTCTCAGCTTTATTTGTCTACAAGGCCTTTTGGCAAAGGTGTGAAAGATGAGTGAGGCAGGCAAGACACTCCTGTATACTGTGCCCTGCCTTTCATGGACGTTTTCAATCTGAAATACCTTGGAGATATTCTGAAAGGTGTTCAAGAAAACGCCATCATGTCTCTCTGCGCTCTGGCCAAATTTGCAATCTCCTCTCTCCACAAGCATGCTCCTTCCTCTTTGCCCATGTAATGACAACATTAAGTGCTTTCACACATAGTGCTGCTGTTCATTGGGAGACCTAGCACATTCACAGAGGCAACAGGCCTTTCTACCTTCATTTCAGAGACAGGACAACTAAAATGTTGACAAATCACTGTCAAGGTTGGCTTTTCCATTAAACCATTCCCTCTTCCAGAGCTCTATCCAGGCAGGAGTAGGCACAGTACCAATTCTTTAAAGCATGCTCTCTATCTCCCCACTCTGCTTTGCCACCAGCAATAGCAGTATTCCTCATTAAATAACAATGTGTTCTACTTGTACACAGCACTTAATAAATAAACCAACAACTGGGCACTTTTCAAATGTCTCATCCCTTGGTAAGTGACGTGCAGAACTTGCACTAAGGCATGGCTTAATTTTTTTCTAAAACACTAACCATGAGCATTAAAGAACAACAGTGAATGTATCCCAGGACTTTTGTTTTGCAGTTCTCCTCTTAATTTAGCACTATTTCAGATGACTGAATCTCAATCTCATTTCCACTTCATTTTGGTCTTAACTATCCCATCTTAAGGTTGCACGCATAGGAGTGATGAACCAGACGGGTGTCGATGAAAATCGCCTTGGGCATCATCACACCTTCTGGAATACTTAAATCTGAATGTATGCGCTATCACAGGAATACATAATGCCCAAGTGCATAGGAACACTCATGAAATTAGACAGCTGGTGAGAAGAGAGAGACGTTCATCTGTGAAAGAAAAGGTGCATGAGCTCAACCCTTACTAGACAGCAGAGAATCCATGTGAAAGCAATGCTATGTATGCTCTAAAGGCCAGGGAAAACAGCCAGAGCTTGCACTTACATGATATCAGAGAGCCCAGCTACAAAAGGTAAGTCTATAAAAACAAGTCTTCATTATTCTTCAACAGTTTCTAGTGTAACATTTATAGAACAGGAAAGAGGAGGGACTGCACACGGGACCTTTGGGAGTAGGGCCGTACCTGAGTCCTACCAGCAGACTGTTGCACTGCTGTCCAGGAGGCTGTACCATGGCAGCGTGGTGTCTGAGTGACACTCAGGGTAAAGGAATCCTTACAGGGCCGTGCCTTTATTCTGGGGAAAAAACGCTTAATCGAAAGCAGATTATTTTGTCCCCTCCATGGTCCCCAGGGCAGCAGTTGAGCCGTGTGAGAACCCCTACTGCAGAGCAGCTACAAGGAAGCACCAGAAGAGGTTCTGAATTTCTAATTAAAAAGGCCACTAAACCACTTGCGTGAAGACTTCTCATAATAGATCATACGCTTGCACCTGGGTAATAACTTTTTAGTACCTTTTTTGCTGTGCTTAATGACTTGTCCACAGCCTCCACTTTCAAAAGCCGGAACGTCACTACATAAATCTCAGAAGCATTATGGAAATACGATCACATGCACAAAAGGGGATTTGAAGAGCAGGTCAGACTGAACTGACAGCAGAACCCTTCAGGTGCAAAACCACGCACAGTCTCACCGGCTCTTAAGACATGTTAAATAGCTGTAAATGAAGAAATCTTGTGTAAGGGATTTGGACACCGCTTTGCATCCTTCAGCCCTAGGCAGAGGGGCTAAAAGCAACTCCCCTGCAGTTCCTGTCCCTGTCATTGTCACCTCTCAGCTCGGTAGCATCATGGGCTCAGAGCGTCCACACTGTGCTTGCCAAGAGCAAAGCTGAAGATCTCTCCTGGAAGACAATTCCCCAACAGATGCTTTGGGCCAGACCAGCCTCCCGCTGGGAGCCTCACCCCAGGGACACGAGCTGTATCTCAGAAGTGACAGTGTCTGATGTTAGCTGTACCTGGGGCTCAGTCACCTACTTTGACACATTCATATTGCTCCTGGAGGTTTCCTGAGGAAAAAGAGCTGTAGACATCTGCACAGCTGTGAAATGAAACCATGCAACTGGAAAGGCAAGCCAATCAGCCTGGGTAATTAAGACAGATTCTATTTAATGCTGAAGCCAACTAAAAGAGGATGGAGACCGAGAAAAAAAAAACGGGGGCAAAAAAAAGCAGCTATCCCCTAGAATTTTCTTTTGCTTTTTTTTTTTACCCAGCATCATGACTTTTGCTTATGCAGGGTTTAGCTAGGCATGCAAGCCTAAATATGAATGATTGCTTAAAAACATGTAGCCACGTGGGTCTTCTGCCTGAGCTTTGCCACGGGGCGATACCTCTGCGACACAGCGGCAGCTCTCAACACAGCACGGGCTCAGGGCACCCAGGTGACACCAGGAGGTCTTAGGAGGCTGATTCTCCTGATTCTCCTGCCCGTCTGCAGAGCTTGCAGGGCTGTCACAGCAGCCAGGACAGCGATGCTGAGAGCGGTGGCCAACCTCCTGGAGGTCTGCAGAACCACACACATCTGGAAGAGACCTAGCAGGCTGTACACCAGGAGCTGTACTGAGCGATGCACAACATCAGTTGTGGGCTAAACTCCGCTCCCGCTCACATCAGTATAAACCCCTTTAGTTTAGCGGAGTTAAATTAGTTCTACATCGTATAGAATATTTATTTGTAATTTATACATGCAAGCTCATCTCAAAAGGACCTTTCTCCTTTTACCATGGGGAATTGTTTGCAGCATCTCCCAACTAACCATGGCAGCAAAACACTGAGGCAACACAATGCTCTCAGCACGCTCCCTACTCCATGCAAAGCCACCGAACATCGCTTCAAACTGTGGGGCCTGGGACAGGGAACTCCTCAATGAAAAATGCAGATTTTTCCCTTCTGCAAAGAGAGGGAGGGCATTCATTCCTGCTTGACAGCGTCCCCTCCCCACAGAGCTTCTCCCTTCACTGCTCGGTGCCCAGAATGAGACAGTCACTGAAGGGCACCGAGGAAGGATGCTGTGCAGTTCCTGTCCCTCTTCACCATCAGGCAGGGGCTCTGCTGGACATGGCACACTAATTTGAAACAAAGACCCTAATTGAGCAGTAAGCTTGGAGGTTTGGTGTGGGGACCCAAACAAGGGCAGCCTGCCATGGCTGAGAGAAGCAACTGAGCTGTCAGAGCACCTTGAAAGCAAGTCAGGGAGCAGCATCAAGAGCGAGCACAAAGATAAAGCTGGGTACTCCTGTCTCCTAGTGCAGTGGGTAAGGGAATGGAGATGGAGAGGTTTAAAAGTTTACTAAAGACATTACTTTATAAAGAGTAAATTTCTGGAGAGGGCATGAGGCCCGAGCTCTTGGTCACGACAAACAACATAAGAAGTGACACAGAGTCAGATGAGACCAATTGAGTGCCCTCTCTCCAGCACTGCCCTACAGCACATGCTCAAGAAAACTCAATGGAAAATAAACCAGGCAATAAAGAGTGATCTTTTCTCCTTCAAAAATAACAAGCTCCATCCTCACTTCTCATACTCTGCACAACCCTTTCACTAAGACTGAAGAGGCTGCTCTGCAAGGAGAGATACAGACCCGTAAAACAAAAATGAAGCCACTTCTAAAGTCAGAGAAACAGCCCATACCTCTGCCCTTTCTCAGGCATGCCAAAATGTCCAGACAGGTTGGCCAGACTCTTCCCCCACCAGTTATTTACTGCTTTTAACCCAAATGGTTCAGCTGAGCTCAATTCCAGTACCCTTGATTTTCACTAGTGTGAGCCAGAGGAGAACGAGACTTATCTGCATGTTGAAATATGTCCAGGTGAATACATAGCATACAAGGCACAAAGGACCTTGCTGTTGCTTGGCTCTCTTTGGTTTCTTTTGTTCTGCTCATGTCAGAGAAAGGCCACATGATAAGAAGATGAATCCCTGGTACAGCCCACGAGCGCTGCCACAAGCACAGGTCGCTGCTTAAATATATCCAGCAGCCTTGTTCAGAACTGTAGGACAGGGGTGTCGTGGCTGGACCTTTTGTGCTGTTCCCAGGCGCCCTTGGCAACCCTGTTCTCAGGCTGTGCAAACAGCAGCAGTCCTAGTGGACAACCCTGAGGGGCTGTTGGAGACATGCAGAGCCACTTCACCTTCCCTGCTTTGCTGAGGGCAGACATCAGGCCAACACAAGGCAAAGGGAGGGGGGAGATAAACTCCTCAATGATCTGCAAGAATACAGTTCCAGCATGAAAAGCAGTAAAATCCCACTCACATTGGGATTTGGCATGTTTTGTAGAGGCATCTGCGGGTTAGGGCATAATACAAAGGCTTTTTCTTACACAACTTATTAAAAGCACTACTAATAATACACTGCAAGCTTGATCTGAAATAACCCTTGCTATTTCAGGTCTGGCTTTCTCTAGAACTGTGCCATCCCCTGTACTCGCGCTGAGGCAGATAATCCTCACATGAAGGGATTGGGCTTAAAATGTCAGGAATCCAGCGTGGAGCCTGAGAAGAAGTAGAAGATCAGTATTTACTGCCATCCCAAGAGCCAGAGTCCTCACACAAGACTCATCTGATCGCTTGGAAAACCTCGCTGCTAAGCCTGCTGATACCCTGCCTCTTTCAACATCTACAGACGGGATTCAAGCTCCAAAGTCACTTTCAAACATCTTATTCTCAAAACCTGCCAGTTTTGCACCAGGGAGAATGAAAGGTGAATCTCCTGCAGACCTGGACCAGTGCATTTGGAAATCCCTCTCTGGCTGGGAAACTGCTTTTTCCCATCAGGGGCACGGAGCCTTGGTTAGCATCTCCAGCACAGCATCGAGCTGAAGAGCAGCCACTGCCACCAGTGTGCTGTGACTTACTTGAGTGTTTTAGCTGAGAGATGGCATTTCAAGGACACTTGAGAATACAGTGAACAACTCCATTCTCAGTCATTCTTCTGTAAAAAGATGTCCTACAGGGCCATGTGGTCCCATGACACTCTCCTTTCCACCTCCCCAGGACACAGGGCTCTCAAAAAAGGGAAGTCTTCCAGTGAATCTTACTGTTCAAATGTCATTTCCCCCCGCCCCGATGTTTATGAGAAATTTAGTCTTTTGTAGCCTGTCAAGCTTCCAGACTACAGCAAAACTGAATTTCAAACAGTTTGAAAACTTACAGCTTAATCTGAGAAAATACTACCTGTTTCCAGAAAATACTACCTGCCAGAACTTCTTCTGAGTACAGGTATTTAACCTGCATTTCTATAGTTTGAGCCTGAGATAGGAAAGTTTTAGGATGTACGGTATTTACACTTTCATGGTGCCAAGTTTCAAAATCCCTGCAGCGTGCTCCTAACCCCCAGGCTGGGCGGCATCCCTGCCCAAGCACACAAAACCCGGGACGCCCGGGGAGGAAGGTTCCCTGGAGCGTTTTTGCTGATCTAGATCCTTTATCAATAAGTGTTTTTCTTATGATAAAAAGCAGACAAGCAAACATCATGTGAATGACCTCGGTGAGAGCAATTTCTGCACATAAAGAGACACTCCAGAGGGCTGTTTTGGCTGACCACAAACCTTCTGTCTGCAAGGCAGTATAGCTCAAAATTGCACCAAATTCTTCTCCGAGGCACTTCTATCACCGCTCTTATCACCAGAGTACCTGGGGGCCTTCAAGTCTTATATTAAGTAACATGATGAACATGTCACATCTGGTTCCATTCTCTCTTTCCTTCTCTTCTGAAGAGGAGAATCTAAGTACAATAAATTGCTTTCACAGGGCTTTGGCTTTCCACATTTGGGCTGTCGTGTCTGGGAGGTGAAACAAGGTGAAAGAAGCATTTCTAAAGCAGAGAGGATAAAATGACAAGCTTTGTGTGACAGTCTCTGGTTTCTGTGCAAGGCTATTCTAAGGCCTTGGCTTGGGTGATCTGGTTGTGAAAGTTGGTTTTGGAAGTAAGAAGTCCCAGAACCGTTAAGGAATGCCATAATCAAACCTACTCCCCTCTTAAGGCATTCCGATAGGTATTAGCCCAAGTGCTGTAGGAACTCTGAAGACTTCAAGCCTTGCACCTCTATGGGAAGCCAGTGCAGAGAGAGGATGAGTGTGGTGGACTTGCATAACTCAAATCAAGCTGCAGCATTCAGCGTTGGCTGCATTTTCCTGAGGGCTGATGGCTTCATGCCCAGACACTGTACATTTCATTATGATAAAAAGACCCACTCAATTAAAGAGCTCACTCCTGCAGCCCTTATTTTCAAAACAACACTTGTATTAACGGTCCTACGGCAGACAGCAAGAAGACTTGCATAAGGAAGGACAGGCCCTTTGAGCAAAAGTGGGATGGAACAGACCAAGCTAAACAAGCACATGTAACCCGGCAGAAATGTGCTTTTCAGTATGGGTGGTAGTAATTTCCCCTAAATAGAGCCCAACATTCTCCACTGAAGCAATAACAATACCGAAAATAGTGGCAACTGCAGGTTCTTATGGAAATTTTCTTCCAAGCACAATTCTTCTACTTCCTTCTCTGAAGCAGATTTCGAAGCTTTTTGAAAAGTAAGCCAGGCTGCAGCACTTTCCCTGATTGGGAATATTGTTTTTAAACCGCTTACTGCAGATTCCTGCTCTTCCAGTACCACGCAGGGCGCAAGGCATCAGCAGTTTCTGTGCCTTCTGCGGGAGGACAACCACTGAGGGAAGGCAGCCTTCAGCTCTGCTCTCCTCCTGCCTGCATCAGCTCATCTTGGACTTGTGCACTCACACGTAACCTAACCAGGTGTTTTTGGCTTTCCTTCCATGACCTTGGGAAGGTCCTGGTGAAACGCCACTGTGGGAATGGGATATGAGAAGAGGGAGGGAATATCCCAGCAGCAGCCCCTCCTACACTGCTCCCCACCACCCGAGGAGGCTTCATATCACCTTGGCAATTCTCCACTCTGAGGACAAGCACAGAGAATTTAATTTAAGTTGGAAATCTATGCAGAGAACCAGAGGAAAACTGCCTCAAATTCATACAGATAGTGTTTCAAGTTAACTAATCCCACAAATTGGACAGGAAATAAACCATTTATCATTTTCTCCTTCCAGATTAACAAAGATCAATCACTACTAGCAAGTTTATAACAAGATAAGATAAAGAAGTACGGGGGCAAGGCTAAAGATATGGGGACGAAGTCAAAGAGGACAGAAAAAGACTCTGCCCTTGAACTGGACCTCAGATAAAGCTTTAACTGAGTGACCTGAAACTTTCACCAGCTCCTCTCTCCCACCTCTGGCTGTGGCTGCTGGAGCACCCCACCAGCTGTTTCCCTTTCTCATAGGGCCGCTGAAACCTGGACAGTAAAGACAAGATTAAGTACCCACACCTGATGGCAACAGTTCAGATGGACACTCAGACAAGTATCTAAGCACATGCTTAACGCCATCCCTATTTAGCAAAGTACTTACATATAGGCACAGATTTATGTCTCTATGACTACAAGAGACCTAAGCCTGTCATTAACATCTTTTTTCCTCACTCAGGGCTTATGTACAATTCTTAGTTGCAAGATGATGCTCTGCATACGTGGAAGGCCACGTTTCTCCTCTGCTTCTTGGAGTCCCCTCTGCTGTGACTATGCAGGAGCCAGAGCTATCCGCAACAACTCAGAAGAACAGAGACAGAGCAGAGGAGAGCATGGTGGAGACAGCAAGAGCTAAAGCAAGACTTACGTTGGCTTTGAAGCTTCAGCCTGGTCAGTTTGCAGTTTCTCCCCACCTTCAACTTCCATGGTGCAGTACACAATACGGTTGGGGGCCAGTGACTTCAGACCCTGCACCTCCATGATGACAACCTGCAGGGTAAAGAAAGAAGACTGTAAAAGGAGCTGCCTCTTTCAGCCCCAACTCTGGCTGCTGAACCTGTGGGGTCAGTCAGTGCTGGGGTCCTCCACATGCTGCTGATATTCATGGTGGCAGGCGGGTAGGGATGGTGGCACTGCCCATGCTGAGTGGGGACTGTGGCAGCCAGTGAGGTCTGTATGGAGACTGGGAGGTCTCCCTCTGGCTGTACATGGGCTTGTTGAAACCCTTGGGGCTGTACCAAGCTTCAGGAGATGGGCCCCAGAAGCATGTTCCTGCCCCAACTAAAAGTGCCTTAATAAGAAAAATTCAAAACAAAAAGGACACAAATACTCAGCTTGTGCCAAAGCCCATCTTCAAGATGAATTATAGAACAGTTTGGTTTTCACCTTTGAAGATCATCTAGTTCCAACTTCCCTGCCGTGGGCAGAGACATCTTTCACTAGACCACGTTGCTCAGAGTCCCATCCAACCTGACCTTAAACACTTCCAGGGATGAGGCATCCCCAGCTTCTCTGGACAACTTGTTCCAGTGTCTCATCACCCTCATCATAAAGAATTTCTTTCTTACATTTAATCTAAATCTACCTTCTTTCAGTTTAAAACTGCTGCCCCGTGTCATGTCACTACAGGCCCTGGTAAACAGCCTTTCTCTATGATTCTTTTTCAGAAATTACCCTCTAAGTTTCTTGAGTTTCCTGCAAATAATTACAGCCCTTCCCTGCTGCCCCCCCTCCCCCTTTTATTTTTTTAAGGTGATTAATCCATTAACCATGTACCTTAAACATTTTACATTTTTGCAAGAAACGCTGTGAGGGTTTTTGTTTGTGTTTTATTACAGCTACCTATGCAGTACATACACAGGGATTTAAAATTCCTCTCCCCGAGTCTTCTGATCTGTCCTTGCACTGAGGCTCCCTTCCCTGGCACGCAGGGCTCCACAGGCCCTCTCACGAGTACACATGCCTGGTAAAAGCTCTCTTGCAGCACGAGTTTCGTGCACAGAGCAGTGTGCAGACCTGTCAGCTCCTGAAGTCAGTGCTTCACTGAGCTTCTGCTTCCCACCAGATGGGGTTAGCTGGAGCAAAGCGTTTGAGACATCCTGTTGTAAGGGCAAGTCCCTTTATGCACAGCTACACACACTGCACAGGCTTTTCCGACAGAGAGGTCTATTGCTTTGTTCCCTGCTCCTCTGTACAGGAACGCTCAGAAGTCAGGCTTTATTTGACGCTGCTCTTGAAGGCACCATCTCTGGGTTCATAGCCCTATTTTTAAATAAGACTCAAATGAATGCTATAAAGATGGTTTCAGACATCCAATGAGTTGCACTCCGAGGCTGGACAACTTAGCGCTGTCGTTAAGTTTTGCATTAGCATGATATATATAACAAGAGACCCCTTAGGAAGGGAAACAAACAGAAAGCTACACAAAAATAGAATTTTTCTGCATCCTACATTTTTGCCCCCATCCTGTTGCATTTTGACAATGTAACACAAACCCACTCATTGGCAGACAACAACAATTTTGTACAGGTGTGCTGATGACTCCTTGGAGTAAATGTCTTGCCTAGACCACAAATACGTTTGGGCAGAACTACTGAATTGGCTGAAAACAGCTACAGCAGCAACACTGCTTCCAGGACCGAGACAGCCTGTGTCGGAGGGGACAGCAGGTCCCTGCAGCATCCTGCCTTCCCCTGGGCTGTACAGACAAACTGCTCAATAGAGAGCTGAGCAGAAAGTCAGTGCTCAACACAAAGCAAGGAGCAAGCCAGCAAAGTACACTATGTCCACCCAAACTGCAAGCCAATCTGTTGGATGCATTCGAATCCCAGCAATTTTAAACAGTTCTCCAAAGAGGAAAACAAGGCTCGCAGGGAAATACTTAGTAATTAAGCATTAAATAATTAGTAAATAAATATTCTCAAATGTATTGTCTTGCATTATCGTACTGGTTTCAGGGACAATATAGGTTCAGGGTTACTGGGATACACTCAGCAACAAGCAGGATGGAGAGGTCAGTTCGTGATAAAGATTTCTGAGCCATTTGATATACATCAGCAGGAAACACCATTTTGTCTCACAGTTTGTTCCAACAAGATGATGAGACACCAGAAAAGACACAGTGTTTGACCATAGGCAAAACTCAGAGAGGAGCCACTCCTCATGGAGATCAGAAAGTGACTTCTACTGAACTCTGTCTACCTTAAGTTTGAACAGAGAAGAAGTCTGTGAACAGAGAAGAAGCTGCTGTGATTTTTGTTCCCTGAAACTCTGCACGCTGTCTGTGCATGAGACTTACCTCCAGGGAGAACGACAACACAACATCTGACTTGGAAAGCTGGTTCTCATTTTCTTCTCCCATGTCAATTATTGAGGTGTTGTGACTGCGTTTCAGCTTCTGCAGCTTGAACTCAGAGCCTCCTTTAGACACAGGCATGCTCTCCAAGTTTGCCATCAGGAGATTGACAGAAGACTTCAGCTCCTCAATGTACATGTTCTCCATTTCTTTGGACACAAACTTCGGAAACTTGCGCTCCTTGGATTTGGAAACAAAAACAAGTGAATTGTGGTGACAATCAGCAACCACTTGTTGCACTGGGAGAATCCCCCAGGAGCATCTGCAGAGAGGTTTGTGAGCCGGGAACTCCCACAAACCAGATGACAAATTACAGCTTCCCCCTGTGTAATGCAGAAACATTATTGTTATCTTCCCATAGAATTACAACTTGGTACTTCTCCAGCTTCACTGTTTCTTGCATGCACTTGCATATCATTCACTTTTCTATCTGCAAATGGTCTTCTTCATATATATGTATACGCAATTACAAACACTCCAGGCCAGATCTCAGCTGAACTTTGTGATTGACAGCAATTTACTAATGATTCAAGGGATGCTGACAGTTAGAGACTTGTTTTCCAGTCTCCCAAATGTGCCAGCTCTTTTTAAAACACTTCTGAGCAGTTGCTCGATTAGTTTTCTAGGTGTGAAAGAAGCCCATGGAGGAAAATTCAGCAATGTGTGGGCAGGAATTTGTGGTCCCAGTTGGAAGAAGGGGTAAAACACCCTTTCCACTACTTGCCAGGGCTTGTGCCTCCCTCCAGCAAGGCAACCTTTCCCTGTGAGAGTCTCCAGTGTTGCTTCTTGTAAACAGGACATTTAAACATTAAAACCAAAGGTGACAGTGAGAGTAAAACAGGATGTTCCCCAATGTGTGTTCTCAGCTGTGAACTGCTGCCTGCACTCCAGCTCTGTTAGGATCACTAGTTGGAGCCCTACGTCTTCTGACAACTCTGCCCATGCCTGGAATCCGCTCAGGGTTTGAACGTCTCTGTGGGTTACAGAGACTGTGGAAGACAGTAAGGCAGCACCTGCAGCCCAGGAATTTGAGGCTGAGGTGCAACGTATCTTAGTGGCAATTCATAATATTGCAAAAAGCAGTTTGTAAAATTCGTGCTAGAAAAGAAAACACAGTCACGTTTCTTCTCGAAGACTGTCATCAGGCTGATGAAAAAGTATTCCACTGCACTAGTTTTTGCATCAGTCCTCAATAGCTTGCCCAATACAAGCTCCCAGCAGCACTCATACTGAGCAGTTAAAATAGTCTTCTGTTTCCAGTCTCAATCTTGGGAAGCAACTCCCTCCCATAAATTAGATAAACTGCCTAATCAGTCTGGTTTACTGTCTATGCATTATATAAGTTGACCTACCCCTAGGAAAAAACAAAAGGAATCCAACTGTTTTGTACATTTCAAGATTGGCTGCTGAAGCAGTGATGTTCAAACATTATTGCTTTTTCACCCTGCTGCTACCCATCTCTCCAGGGACAGCAATTTTGGCACTGACCCTCCAACCCTCTTCTGAAATGCAGCAAGGACTGAGACATCTCACCGTGTGCCACCAGCAACTTCTCATACTAAAGCTAAAACCTGGGTGTTTGAAGCGATGCATAACAATTTAACTGGGACTGATGACAGAAATGCAGAGCTGCAGGTGCGGCCCCAAGTCACCCATCAGACTGGAGACAGAGCTGGGGGAAGTCTAGGGGAAGACCCCATCAAGGGATGCAGACAACAGCAAGAAAGGATGCTAGTCACCTCCACCTGTGCTTGCAGCAGGGAGAGGACCAGAAATTGGGACAAGTGTGAAGAGAAGCAGAGTTAAGAGACTGCAAAGAATGACCAGACAGTAGGCTGAAGCAGAGTGGCCCAGCCCCAGATGGACCTATTGCTCTGGTGTCATCACAAGGTCTCATTTAGTTGCCCCTACACGTGCTCCTCCTTGCCCATGAGGCCAGGTGACAGGGAGGGGGGGAAAGGCACCACAGGAAAGCAGAATACTTGCTACTGCAGAGAAAAATATACCTCTGCCTTGGCATCACTGAGCTCTCAGCTGTAATGCTGCTCTCGTTTAGCTGCTGGAAAAGTACAGCATGCAGAGTGAAAAGCAAGTCCAGACCCAGCTTTAAAATATCTGCTTGACTTTGAGCATGATCCTCAAGTTGGCTGGCTCCAAGGCTGAGTTTACATGCTTTGAGGAAGTCAGTCTCAGCTGGAGACTCTGCCCAATGCTGCACCGGTGCTGTGCTGAGCTGGACTCTCCCACGCACACAAGAGGGTAAAAAGCCCCAGAGCTGTGCCCTGGCTTCCAGATGCAATAACTAGTCACTGAGCAAAGCTGGTGTGCACAGTGGCTTGTGTGGCATCACACAACAGGTCAGACAAGGGCTTGCAGAGCTACCAGTTCTACAACACTGTGATCCCAGGTCCTGTCAGACTCCACAGCCTTTGTTGCCTCTGAAGTACAAATATCCTAGCATGAATTTCTTAATTTATTGACGAGGTGTTAATTTGCCTGTAGCATGGAATCTCTGAGATGGCCACCCCAGGGCTCGTTTCACAAGCACAGTAAGTCTCCCTGTGCATTAAAAGCTGCAAATTGGAGATAAAATTGGAAATCCCACCCCTTTCAGAGCTGAATTGTAAACCTGCCCTATGCTAGAGGGAAAAAAGGCCTTGGCCAGAAAGGAGCATAGAGAGAAGGATTCAAAAGGTTATTCATGAGCCTCAAAGAACAATGGTTTCTCGTCGACTGGGTGGGATCTGACATTCTGGAGAGAAGGCTTGCAGTAGTAATGTGAAGGAGATTAAATATCAATACCTGCCAACCGGATCACAGGTAAGTCACTTTTACTCTAATGCCCCCTCCAAGCTGCACAGCTCTATTTTGAAGGTTGAAATTCTGCACGGAGAAATGTCAGGTTGTGTTGAGGCCTATCCCCTGAGTGGCTCTCGCGGGGCCAGCAGTGGCATGGCTTGTTTTCAGCATCCTTGGGGAAGGAATGGAAATGGCAAATTCTTGTTTGCAAAAAATAATTCATGAAGCCACAGCCTCTGCTGGCTGCTCCTGAACCAGGCACGTTGTTGCCCCACATGCCATAAAGAGAAAATGAACCACGGCAATCCCATTCTGGCACCCAGTGCCTGGCTACCCATACCAGAACTGGAGTAGAAACGCTCCACGTTGGGGCTGATATTTTACCACAAATGAAAAATGCTGTAGGTTTTCTTGACAATAAAATGGCAGAGGGCCAACAGCTGAACAAAGGTGCTGCAGTCAGTTTGCTGCTTTGTTGCGCCATCATTTGGCCACGTGGTCCTTGGCCACCTTGCTATTTTGGTCAGTGAAGTGGGGAAAAGCAGAACCTGCCTCCCCAAAGAAGCAACACCTGTAGCTGTTTAACGAAGCCTTAGTGAGGAGTAAGGGTGCTACTGGCATCCTTGCTAACGCCTGACCATAAAGGAATGCACTCTGCTTTTCACACCCAGGCTTCTCAGTGTGGTGGCAAACAGCCCTGGTACTACCTTTTTCATTAAAACCCCACCGTTTGGCAGCTCAGTGCCAAGAGGACTGCTGCTGAAAGGCAGGGACCTAAATCTCTCTGATTAGACCTTTTTCTTTTCCTTCAGCAATGGTTTCTTGATTGTCAAGAACAGGCAGATAGACTGTACCCAATGACTTCAGCCCCACTAGGGCTTTATCAATGACTCAGGCCATCTGATTAGAGGCAAGGACAAAATCTTGGCCGTGTAAATCTGCAGTGTGTGAGGGTGTGATTTGCTCCTAGGGAGATGTCTCCATACAGGAGGGACTCTGGGGAGTTTAGACACGTGCTTAATAATGAAAACTGTTGATGATATCCACACGGTGGAACTCAAGCCTGACTGCTGTCGTGCAAAGTGTGAATGTGCTTGGGACAGCACATCTGAAGCACCTTTACTAAGGTAGCATCTACTTACAGGCAGGGAATTGTGGCTCCCAGCAGCCCACCGAATGGCACAAACCCCATCAGGGCAACTGCAAGCTCCTTTTCCATGCCATCACCCACTTCATTGCCTAGCACATCAGTTTGCCAAAAAGGGCTCAGATGTGCCCTTGCAGATCTAACTGGAGAACTACTTCAGGAAAAATTTCTTCCCCACTGATGAGGATTCATAAGGGATTTTGCAGAAACCTAAACTGACCAGCTCATCAGGACATTCCAAAAAATGCACATGACCACACAGTTTCATCTGTACTTGCTGGTTTTTTTGTAGTTAAAAATCTGCTCATTTTAAAGTGGTGATTATTGGGAGAAGAAACCTGTGAGGGAAGAACAGGACATGGGGGCTGCATTGAACAGTTTATGTGCTCCTATATGAAGAGCTTGTTCATATGGAAGATTTTATTATTTTTTTTTACCTTGGCAATTTGCTCTGCCATTTGAAGACGTCCATCTAACTCACGTCTGATCTGTGCTGCTTGTTCATCTGGGTTGTCCAGCTGCATAAAACCAAAAAGAAAAGCAAGGTGAAAAAATTAACCAATGCAACACCCTTACAAGCCATTAATTTCTTCAAACAAACCATCTGTACTACATTAACAATGAATTACAGCATAGGGGGAGAGATGACAGGCCCCACTCTAGGACAGAGCCCCCCACAAAGGATACACACAATGTTCACCGATCAGGACGAGGGGACTCTCCAGACCCTGTTTTGATGCCTGCTCAAATGCCTCCTGGGTTTGGGCACCCTTACCCTGAAGTCTTAGACCCACTTTGCCCAGTGAGCCAGTCTGGCAGCAAGCTTTGATAGTGATTATGTGAACCCCAGAAAAGCGGTGTGCCCTAAAGAAGGCTGATGCTTGAGAAGCCATTGCCCCCCTGTGCTGGGGCAAGGCAAACAACAGCTCCAGATCACCAAGACAAACACCCCCTTCCCTTGCTTGCCATCCGGAATAAGACAGAAGACAGCTCAGAAGAAATGCACAGCGATAGCATTTGCTCATTTTCTTTCCCTTTTCTCCTATATTGCTGCATCCCTGTGCTGCCACCCAACTCATGCAATGGGCTTTCCTGCAGCCTTTAGCAGAGATTTTTTTCTTTTTGTTTTGTTTCTGCAACACACAGCCCACAGCCCTGTGGTTCACTGTTTGGTGTCTGCCTGGCCCCAAAACGTCTTTTGAGGGTGAAATGTTGTTTCTGCCAGTTAAGCATGCAATTACAGCACACACAGAAGAGGCACAGTGACTGCTGTGAGCACTTTCCTCTTGGTAGGACTCGGGGCAGATCTGTTATTTTTAGTGGGAATGCATGGACATAAATTACAGAACAACAAAAAAGCACAAAATCAAACTAGCTCCCAAAGAAGTCGATAGCTGCTGGAATGAACTGTCAATTTCATAGCTGCTTTCCAGACTCTAACCACTCTTTAGACGCCTTCGGGGTCACTGTGGCCATGGCACACATAGAAATACACAGCAGTGGGGTGGTCATGGCATCGCTCCACCCACAAGGCACAAATCCAAGCTCGGCCTGGTGCAAAACCTCACAGTTTTGGTTCAGGTCCTCATGCAGGGGTGACTTCAGACAGGAGGGCTGTCTATTCCATCCAAATGCCCCCTTCATTTGCAAAGTATCGGGCCCTTCTGGCTACCACCAAATGCAATTGCCACAAGCTGCTGTGGGTCAGCTCTCCCAGTGACTGCTACGCATAAAATGAGCCTTATTTGCTGGGCTGGGGTTGCTCTAGCCACCTCCCTGGGTTTTATCCTTCTCTGGGGACAAACTGCTTGGCGAAAGGCTTGGCTGGTGCAGTGCAGTCTGGAAAGTTACAGCTACAGTGACGACAAAAGTTTTGATTCTCAGCCTGACAAACACCGAGCTCATCCATCAGCACTGCCGGGGCTGGGCTGAAACACACCGCTTTCCCCCAGACCTGCAGCTTTCCACAGCATCTTCCCAGCTGTCCATCTGCACATCCCGCATCTCTCCTCATGTAGAATTGCCCATGTGCAGGTGGGTATTTGCCTAGTGCTTCACCACCAATGCTTTTCCAAAAAGCCAACATTCATGATAGCTGAGATTGAGGAAAAGTGTATTTTTCATTAGTTTTTTAAACCCTCCGTTACTGATTTAATTCAAGCAGGAAAACTACAAAGTGTCCTGACCATGATCCAAATCCACTGACGGTTCAATGATCTCTGCTGTGGCCACCTAGATTTCATTCACACCTGCTGTACTCCATAATCTGCTGCCTTCACCTTTATCTTCCTGATCCCAAGACCAGTATGGAGCCATGGACCAACAGCACCGTTTGGGATCATCTGCACCCACTGATTTCTCCATGAACTCATGCATCACACAGCTGACCTCCAACGATATGCATCTCTCAGAGCTGCTTCATTAAGGGTAGGAAATGTACAGTCCCAGATTTCCATTTCTTTGGAACACTGAAAGGGGGCATTATTTGAATTCCATCTGAGCTACAGTAATTGAGGTTAATCACACACTACCCAAAATAACTCACATGCTAAACTTAGAAATGAAGGATGCTGCTGTGGTGGAGAGCTGTTTTTGTGGTATGATAATGAGCCAGGAAACTGCCTCACACTTCCCACACTATCTTGATTTTGCAGATGTTTTCCAGTGACGCTACAGGTGTCAAAAACCACGCCAAGGAAAGACCTGGCTGCAGAACATTATTTTTCTTAGGAGACACAAGCAGCCAAGGCTCCTTGGTTGTGGTTGAGTGGGTAAGGTACTGCTTTCCAGGGCTGTGCTTCCCAAGATTAATTAGCGATGCCAAGCCAGGTAACCTGGTATTTAAAGGAACCAAAAAGATCTTCCCAAGCTGCATTTTCAATGACTGCATGACAGCTCCACGGCAAAAACTGATCTTTGGGAAGGAAATCACAGTCTGTTATAGCTGACATAACATTTTCTTCTTGTTATCTACCGAAAGGTACTAATGAGGCAGCTCCTGCCTGTCCTCGCAGCCTGTTCCAGCAGACCTCTCGTGACTAAGAGCAGCAGCCCAACAACTCAGCCACATTTTCATCCGCAACAGCCTGGGAAGGGCTCCGTCTGCCGTCAGAGCTCACCGAGTACATTTTACACAGTCATAACACTACATAGGGGCATTAGAAGAGTAATGCTGCCACCCATAAAATATACTTTCCACGTGAAATACGGCAAGGGGCAAATGTAAGGCATGCTATCTAAGCAAGACTAAACGTTCAGGTAAGGCAACACAGACCCTAATATCATTAAAACTCAATTACTTAACTAGGGAATCAGCTATTTATTTTCTGCCATATGCATGCCCACTTTATATTCAAATACTTGACAGCCAAATATCTAAATGATTACAAAGTCAAAGAGGAATTGAATTCGTTTTGTTCTGCATTACGGCTATGTTATGGGTGTGCTATGAATAAAGCAAAGATATAAATCATACGGTTGCCCCAGTCAATTAAATGTGAAAAAGTATTATAAATTTCACTATATATGTGATTTGTCATCTGCACTGGGCTTTTCTTTAGCAGCATGCCACAAATATATGACGTACATAATTTGCAACTCTCAACTGATCATTACCCAACTGCCTGCTGGTAAATTACATGTTTTCATACATCTACCCGCATATGACATTAGTTCACTCTGCTTGCCCTGCAGAGATTATCCGCGTTGGTGTAAAGGTTGCTAAAGTAAAACAATAAAAATGCAATACAATTACGAAGATCAGATTCCGAGTGGAACCCAAAATGGACCAGCATCACAGCCAGCCCATGGATGAAGGCACTGCAGGGCATGTGCCTGCTTTAACCCCTAGTGACCGCTCAACTGCAAGAAAAAGATCTTGCAGAAGACAGGGATTTTTTTACATATAAACTACTAATAAGGAATAATTTTTAATGGACACTAATAAATGAAAGAAACATTTAAAATGATCATCATATGATTTTGACAGTTTTAATCACCAGTAAGAACCAACCACAGGTCACAGAAAATCCCCTTGCAACCATGACCCTGCAACAAATTCACTGTGAGACTTTTCCTCACATTATCTGAGATGATGGAAGATAATATCTCTGTATCTTTGAAAGGCAGAAGCCGAGGCAAACAAACCTACCTAATTAGTCATAAGATCTGCAATAAAATGCAAAGGGACCTACCAAATCCATTTCTAAACTATTTGATTGATGTGTCAGAGACCTCCTGCCTATTTATTGCTCAACTGAGCTTGCGAAGCCAGCAGCCCAGGCTCACCTCCATAGACAGTTAGAGGACATGAATAGTGTTAAGGAAGACTTTGAATTCCCATGTTTTTGGGATCAAAATGTTATATATTTAAAGCTCGAGCTTCAGTTTATTACAGCATAAGGCCATACCATTTACAATCACAGCCCTGGCTCCAAATGCAATGCTGGGGTGGTGCACGTTGCCTTCCTTTTCCCTTCGTCATTAAGCCCAAAGCATTTTTGCTTGGATTAACACCTCAGACCAACCCACCCACCTGGGATCCAAGCAGCGTATGGCCCTCTTGCTGTCAGCCACAGTGAGAGGGCTGTGGCCAGGGCTAATTGACCCAGCTGGGGCCGATGCTGGTGGCACAAGTAACATACCACACGCAGCACTCGGCTGGTGGCCATGGCACCAAAGACAGGGTGGCCAAAGACATGGCACCAAAGAAGGGTGGCCATGGCACCAAAGACATACAGATTGGGGCACACTCCCAATAGACACAGGTGAGTTAAACATGACATGGGATCTATAGTTACACCCTGAGCACAGCACTGGTGGAAATAATGATGCTGTAAGCAATGAGGATTTACAGTGAAATAAGGTTACAGGAAGGAAGCAAACCCAGCCGTCTTCCCCTGTGCTATGCACTCCTGCAGAGGACAAGCTATTTGTGACTGGGATCTGGAAAACCACATCTCAAATGCTCTGGCACTGTGTATGCTGAGCTGCAGCAACCTGCTTGGTGCTCATTGGGAATGGAAACAAACACGGCTTTTCACCTGCTGGAAATGAAAGCACTTAGTTCACGTCTCCATGAAATCCACAGCCACCGCATGTGCTGCTTTCACCCCATGGCAGCATCAGCACCCGGGGACAGGCAATTCCTGCTGCAAAGCCAAAGGCAGAAGCAGACAGGCTGCTACCAAGTGCTGTGGCTGGGGCACCCTCAATGGTCTCCAACATTAAATATCTTCATCCCTGCATCCATCACACCACCATGCAGCTGGGGGGTAAGAAAAAGGCCACTTAGTGAACTATTTTCTTGGGATGGAGGACAAGGACAAAAGCCCTGACCCACTCATGTCCTTCATAAGCCTGGGTTAAGTCCTCCCAAAATAATAAATACAGCCAAATACCCATGACATGTACAGTTATAGGTACCAAAAGCCTCAAAGAGAAAGTTTCAAGGCGCTCATCCTGTGACACGCTGGGAGCTCTGTAGCTCAGCAAATGGTTGATTAAGAATTTCAAAGCAAAACTTGTTCAGCCTTCACATGCAGCATGATCACAATATGGGTGACAATTTTGCAGCTTTGATGTAGGGCTTTAGGAGAGATCTTTTGTCTCGTAAGACGTAGTTTCGCTTTGTGATGCACAATGTGAGAAAATACTGAAAAATTCATAAGCCCCAATCAATTAAAAATTAATCTACCAGTCCAGGTGTACTCACAATGTGTGGCATCAGCAGCGCAGAGGTGCTCCAGCTGAAAGAAACATGTGAACCCCGAAGTGACTCAATGCATGAAAGCTGTTTCTCATTGGAAAAACCACTGTTCTAGGATGTAAAATGCCATGAGACAGGAAAGAGTGGCACCATGAACCGCACACAGCTTCCTAAGCCACAATCTGTGCTGGATCATGGACTGCTCTGTAGCATCCTTTTCCCACTAACAGTAAATATTCCTGTGGAACCACAGAGCCAGTCCCTATGAGTGGCAAAGGGCAGGGCAAGGGAGGTAGCCTAACACCCGAGGCCCCAACCTCTGCCTAGGTCTCTGAAGCAGAAAGCTGAGGAGGATCTGAATGTTGTCCCTCTTGACCGCAGGTGGGATGTGACCTCCCTTTTAAATCGGGAATGATGCTCAGCTGCCTTGGTACCATAAGTCACTACTGCCCTGGGCAATGTGCTAATCCTCCGAGCAGCAAATTGCAACCCACGGACCACCAGCTGCCTCTGGATGAGAAACGGGAGCAAGGAAGAGGAAGCAAGGACAGCTTCCCTGTGTTAAGCACCTTCCTGCGTCAGCAAAACCAGCAGCATCAGCAGATCCTGACTGTGGATTCAGCAATTGTCACTGCTGTGGTTTGAGGGAGGATTTTGAAAGAGCCAGAGGGAACCAACAAGACATATCTCCAAACTGCAATGCTGTACTGTCCCCATGCACCCCAGGAGGACCGCTCTCCCGGTGCCATTCCATGACAGGGATGCTCAAGGCTACCCCTGCTCTGGCCAGTCACTTCCCCAAATCAATCTTTTAGGCTCAGAGTCATGCAGAATATTTCAAGGCAAATTTTACATTGTGCTAAAATTAAGGAATTACAATCTGTGCCTATTACTTAACTAATTTCCTCCTCTGCCCCAAGTCAGCCCCAGCCACAGGGCTCCAGCATCTCAAAAGGTGACAACTCCCATCTCCTGGAGAAGAGCTCTGCATCATTTTGCTCCTGTGTATGTAAAAATCGACCTTGCTGCAGGAATTCAGACATTTCCAAGCATGGCTGCACACTGCCGGTTGTTTGCTGAGGATGGGTGCTCGCTCCCCTTATCCCGGCATGCTCTTGGGTTATCTAATGAACCACTGCTGCCCTGAGTGAGCAGCCAGGGGATCCTGGAGGGGGTGATTTAAAGCAGAAGAAAGGACTTGGATAATTTGGTAAGGGCTGACGCTTCCCTCTCATAGAGAAATCTTATTTCGCAGTTCACAAGCTTTAGGGTTGCACTAGACTCGGTGCTGAAAATACTCGCCAGGATGTACAGTGGTTCCTCCTCGCTCAAGGGCTGTATCTGATATGACGGTGATAAATCTCTGCTCCACCAGCCGCTGGGGCTGTGCAGGCTCTCACCCATCACATCCGCAGGCAGATGCCGGGACTATGCCTGCTTCACCAGGCAAGGTCAAGAGATCCACCCTCGAATTAATTCCTGTCTAAACACTGCCTTTTGGATAGCTGCTTATCCCACAAACTGAGCTGATTTCCAACATATTTCAGAGAAGTGCTGGTGGCATTGCAGGGAGAGGCTTCTCACGGCCTCCTTGGTGCCGGCAGCAGCACCCATGGGTACCCACTGCTCATCTGCAGAGTGATGTCAAAATCAACCAGCGTGTACTATCCGGTGCTGCAAGGGCAGCCAGGTGCTCAGCGTGGATCCTCTGCAGGAAAAGTGGACATCTCCCACCATGCCAACTTGCTTACCAACCTGCCCACCACCCCATGCTCCCCCTTGCAGCTTTGCAAGGCTGAGGAAAGCTGAGACAAGCAAACCCAACCCACAGCTTTCCAGCAGGTTGTGCAAAGATACCTCCAGACTTAGGCATAATGATAAATCAAAGCTAATGGAAAACCACATTCAGCAAAATAGGGAGGGGAAGAAAAAGTGCTGCCTGCCTTAGCAAATGTTTTGCAAGCCGTTAAAAAAAGGGGATGGCAGAGCACTTCCACTCAAAAGGCATGTCCTTTCTCTGGCCAGAGAACTTCTATACCCCACAAATCCCTCCGCAAGATCATCTGTGCAAGGTGTACGACACTGAAAGGGCTTAAAAACTAAGCTGCCCAAGGGCTTTGACCTCTGAGCATGCCTTAATACTCTCTTCTTATGGCATTGCATAAGGATGCTCACAGGCATGTGGGCAGCATGCTCTCGGCTACGGCACCCAAAGAAAATGGAGATCTAGCTGGTTGGTGCAGCCAGAGGTAGATCACCACATTTACCTTGTTTGTGTTTCCTCACAGCTTAGCATATGCTGAATTTCAAATCAGTCAACAGGAAGAGAACCACCTGAATTTCCAACATACAACAATAAAATATTATTCAGTTCCAAGTAATTTTTACATCTAGAATTAGCTGCATGTAACCCATTCCAAACAATAGGGAAGAAAGAGCCACATATCCTCAAATGCTCATCTTTTGCTTAAAAGCTTAATGATAAAAATAATTGTCACATAACTCCTAATGGGCTTTGGCCTTTGGAACTACAGTAACCTGCATGAGGACTTGCTCCAGCAAAGCTGCAGTACATGGTCACTCACAGGGATTAAAGGTAATGGAATAAGACGTGGGAACATCTCCAATGGTGTCTACACAACAGGCAGGACGGGGACAAGGCTCTTTTGCACAGGAATTAAAAAGTTTCCCACCCATGTTGAAATGTGCTCAGGCCTGTGGTATCAATTCCTGTTGATTGAAGAAGATAGACAAGATGTTTTTTGCTCTTTCATCACCATATTGCGGGATTTTTGACCAACTTCCCTGGTCACAGCATCTGAGAGCCTTCCACAAACATGAGGAGGCTTCACAGAATCATGGTGTATTTACCCGCTTCCAGTCAAAGCCTCTACTTGACGATGTTTGGCAGAGGTGAGTATATGGGGATGAGAAGGTGTCCTGTGAGGAATACTGCTCCAGCAGGGAGAAGCACTTTTGAAACAGAGGTGTCGGGTTCCCCGGCTGTGCTGTGAATCCCTTCTCATGGAGGTATTTGCATAGCTGGCTCTCTGGCTGAGCACAATTAGTTCCCAGCTCTGAGGACAGCTCAAGGGTCAGGCCTGAGTTATGAATTTAGAATTCCCTATCTGGTCTCCGTATTAACACAAAAGTGGATAACCTTCAAGGGCTGAGACTCAACCAGCACCATGGTTGGGGTGATGGTAGGGGTGATGATAGAGGTGAACATGTAGACTCAACCAGCACCATGGTTGGGGTGATGGTAGGGGTGATGATAGAGGTGAACATGTAGATAACAAAAGCAACAGATCACCATATGATTGATGATCGCTTTCATTAATTAAATATATCTAACATAAATTTGAAAGAAAAAAGTCATTCAGAAAGAAACTTTCCTGCCACAGGGGTGTATCTTGAAATTGGACAGCTGTTCTCCTAAATTAATACTCGTGGTATGCTGGTGTGTACCTTGGAGTTTGAATTGGATTACTGGTTCTTGCAGTAGAATGGTGATGGATGCTTTTCTGCAGAAGCTCTAAGCAAAGAATAGACAAAGTCTCAAAAGAGACTTTGGCCACAAAGAGCAAGGCTTTACTTTCCTTATAGGTCAAACAACCAGGTATCAGCAGAAAAGGAGAAAGAGAGGGGAGATTCTGGCTCCCCCTTTTCAAGGACTAAGATAGCAAAAATTGCAGCGCTGCCTGATACATTTCATTCTGGTATTTGAGAAGTTTCAATTTATCACAGCCAGAGACCTAAAGGGACTGTTCTTCTGAATGGGCTGATCTGTTTCACACTGGTTTGATGCAGCAAACTTTCTCATGAGGTCAGGGAGAAAGCAGCTAGGAGAATTAAAGCCTCCAGGCAGCAAATCCTCAGCATGCAAAGAGGTCACTACATGTTCTCAGTGAACAGCATCCTAAGGGAGCTGAAGCTGCTGGTCCCGTCTGTGACGAAGACCACAATTCTCCAGGAATCTCTGTATACATTGCCATTAGACCCCCTCCTAAGTGAGAACTGGAAGGGAACTGCCAACCACAGCAGACCTGGCTGTTTTTAGTCCCTCCAGACTGCATCCAAATTCATACTGAGTTAGTGAAGCATTATCAAAATCCAGAGCAGAAACATTGCATCAGTAAGTCCCTTTGATCAATACATACCAACAACAGCAACGCGTATCAATGATTAATAAGTAATCATTATTATTATGCCAAATCACTATATTACATTCATTAAAAAGTTGATTCTTTGCCTTTCTTAGACCAGTGCTCTGACAGTTGTGTTGTGAGACAATCAAAGATTTCAGAGAAATTTACCTTGGGGAGAATTTCCTGGTTTTGCACAGAAGCGATAATTTTAGCTGTACTATCTAATTTATCATTGCATTTCAGAACGGCCTCTTCATTTTAAATAATTAGCATTGAACAAAGTGAAAAAAACCCAACACAAGAAATAGAGACTGGAATCCAAGTTCCACTAACTGGAAACATCTGCCACGTCTTTTACTGCTTGATCCCCTCCAACAGGACTTACTTTGCACCTGAAGAACCAGTGCCACGAAATGGATGTACGGCACCTCTGAGAAGGGCCCCAAGGAGCCACAAGCTGTCATGTGGGATTTAACCCCGCACAATACCCTTGTGAGATGCTCTGGCACCTGCATTAAGGTGAAGGGTGTGAGAAGAATTGAAGTAGACACAAAAAAGCAGTGAGAGCACAGCTACAGAGAAATGAGCACAGGAGGCAAAAAGTAGAGTAGATTAGATGTGGTGTTGAGGGATATGGTGTAGGGGAGAACTTGTAGAGTAGGGCTGATGGTTGGACTTGATGATCCCATGGGTCTCTTCCAACCTAGATGATTCTATGATTCTATGAAATGTGATGCTGTTAAAAGCAGCTAGTCCATAAGGTGAGAGGAGGAGGAGTTCAGAACAAGGTGGTGGGAGATGTAGCAGATGGGGCAAGTCCTCCCATGAGGTACTCCGTCCTTCTTACCACACTGGTGAGGACGGTCAGCCTAGCAAGCCATCTCAGCAATATGGAAAATGATGTTATGCGTCCATATTAAATGTAAGATAAATAATTCATGTGTGCAGATACTGTAACAACTACTACAAAAGAAGATGCTTCGGCCTGGAAGCAGCAGCTCCTGTGGAGTGGCAGAACACCCCATCTCCCTTTGTACAGCAGCCTAGGGAGCACATCACTGGTGCTCCTGGGCATTGCACTGTCCCACCCTGAATCTGGGCTTGGTGCGTGCCTGGCTGACCCCCAACATGCTCCCATGTTGATGGTCACCAACTCCAGCCAGACCTGCTGCCATCACCCAGCCCATGGCAGCACAGGCATCACCTGGGGCTGTGGGTAACTCCCAAAGACAGGGCACTGCTCTCCAGGCAGATACATCCCAGCAGCAATTTACCCCCGGCAGTCCAGCTGGTGGCTTGGTGCTTCCTTCCTTTCTTGCCACTGGAGGCCACTGCCATGGACTGGCACCTCAGAGGTTTTTCAAGCACGGCTACATTTGTGTGCCAGACAGGGCTCCCAGGCAGCACTGCAGAACAGTCTGATGGTGGATGAGGCTGGGGACCTGCCAGGAGAGGCACTCCTCCTCCTCCTCCCTGCCCCAGGGACCCTTGCTCAGCACAACCCCAAACAGAGGAGCTGCAGCTGAGAGCCAGCAGATGTACAGCTGAGATGCTTGATCTTCTACTCTTCATACGGACCACACAGAGCTCTGCCTGGGCAGGGGAGGATGGGAAGCAGGTATCCCCCTATATGAGAACAGGGTCCGGGGTTCAAAGTCCCTGAAAAAGGTACTGCTCAAAATTCCTCCTTGGCTAAGAGCCATCTCCCTCCACATCTCGCAGAGATGTTCAGAGCGGGCTCCAGGTGCCCAGCGATAGTGCCCACACGCAGTGTCAGGAGTGCAGAGTCCTCACCCCCGTTACCGTGCTGCAGAAAATAAACATTTCATTTTCCTCTTGGCAGGGAGCCAGATGAATCCTAATGGCTTTCCCCTCCACAAGGCACGGACAGTGCCGGGTACAGACCTCAGTTTCTGACACGTCAGCTGTAAAAGGCAACGGCCTTTAGACAAGAGAGCAGCGAGGCTTCGGCAGCTCCTGCCAGACCCGCTGCGCAGCGGCCAGAACAATTAGTCTTTTCCAGAATGTGCATCGCACGTAATAGAAAATATTAACTCACGTTACAAATATTTACAAAAAGTCAGACATAATTAAGCGATTTGCAATTGAAAATTAACAATCTAAAAATTCAGCTGTGCAGACAGACAGTGTTAAATATAACTGCAGTTAATGTGAGCTGATTTAGATAGAGATAACACGGCAGCAACAAAAAAAGGCAGTCAATCATCTTCCCTGTCATTAACATCCTTCTCCTTGCAGAATATTATCACATGGAGCTTCGAGCTGCTCCCAGGGGCTGCAGGAGAGCCATTTGCCTGCAGCCCTCCTCCAGCCAGAGTAGAGGGATGGGGTGTCCATCTGTTCAAAAGCCGCCCTGCACACCCCATCGCCACAGACAGCCATCGCCACGAGATGGCGAGTGGAGTCAGCTTGACTGTGAGCATTTTAAAACGCTCTCTGCAACCCCACACAGCACCGTGTGAGACAGGCACTCCAACATCTTGCCTTGGGGGGCGAGAATCAAGGCAGAAATAAGTCCAGTGCCACCCTGAGGGTTCTCCACTTCAGACACAACAGCATGGCTAACATCCTCCTGGTCCCCCCTATCCCCACCAAAGGCTTCACCGGCTGCCTCCTAATTATCTTTCCCTAGTACAGTACAGATGGAGCCTCCAAGGCCAAGACTTTCCATCCCCATAGGGTGGAGAGCTGTTTTTCACACTGTTTTACTAATTATTCTTTGCATTTAGAGCCAAATAATACACTAGCTGCCCAACACCTCCATCCCAGCTCAGGCTGGACAACCTCAGTGCTGGCACGTGCCAGTTCCGCAGCTGGAGAAGAGGGAGAAGCACCCACCACCCCCAAACCCTCAAGTGGCAGCCCAGCTCAGGAGGACATGGGATGCCAGGGGAGACAGCACAGTCCTCCACAACAGAATTTCATGAGCAAAATATGATTGATTTAAGGCTGGGACATGGGCTGGGTAGTGGGTCAGACCTCACTGTCACTGAGCAGTAACTCTTTCAGACAGCTCCTCTGCATGGAGCGCTCTCATCTCTCGCTTATTGAGAAAATGCAGTTTATTTTGAGCTACACAGAGCAAGGCATGACCTCTTTCCTTTGAAATTGTCACCAGGGCAGGAGGCTTTTGCTTACAGAGTTAGGGAAAATCTATTGAGCACTCTGAGAGTATGGCATTACAGTCTGGGCTGTTGTTGAGGTCTCTCAGTGCTCTCTGAATGGCAGCACATTAGAAAAATACGTTGCTGACCCGCTCTCTGATCCCTTTTCATCAGTATTCTACCCTTGGTCCTCCCTTTACGCTTCCCCTGAGGGCAACACACTTCATATGCTGAAGGGACATGCAAGGTGAGTAGTGCTGGTATCCAGGAGTGAGCCAGAGCGTAGCCATGACTGCAGGTCCACAGTGTGCAGTGTGGGTACCTGCCCATCATGGACAGCAGTTGTGGTTCTTTTCAGAAATTAGGAAAACATGCTAATGAAGATATTAAAGAGAAAAGCAATGCTTGATGCACTCCTGTGGGATTCAGCTTGCTATTTTTTGTGTGTGTGTGTGTGCATTCTGCTCTGTAACCAGGTCAAAACCGCACTGCTAGGACCACCCTCTTACTTCAAATGAAGCTGGCATCAGGTGCTACCAGTTATACAACCATGTGAACATAAACACATAGAACCTACAGCTGAAGCTCTTCCCCTCTGTTTCTTATTATCAGTCAAGTAGTTTGTTAAAGCAGGTCTATGGAAATTTAAGGGGAGGAAGCCAAACCTTGACACCAGTGCTCGGGGCACTGGGAAAAATAAAATATGTGTGCAACCATGTGTGTGGTGAGATGTCTGCCCTGGCTGCATACCCGTGCAGGAGAGCAGTTCCTTCTGCATCCCCCTCTGCCTTCAGATGGAGCTATGGGGAAAAACAACAGGAAAAATCAGCTTCCTGAGGGACTGGTGGTCCAAATGTTGTGAGCTGTTAAGGATGGTGGAGAAGAGCGAGAAAACTTATGCTGGGAAATGCTCTGATACCATTCCATGCTGCTTCACAGGTGCAAGAGAATTGACACAGGATCATGCTGTGACCTTGCATGAAAGCTGGGGGAATAACTGAATCATTTGGCTGAGCAAAATCCAGATCCCACCCCCTCAAAAAGCATTAATTTTCAGTCAATTTTCCTTACTACACTTTCTGCAATCTAAAAACCTAAGCTGCTCTGTTTCTAAAATGCTTAAGATACATTTCAAATCCATTCTCTCACTATTTTTTTCGGGTAGGGGGAGGTAGAAGGATAGAGTGGAGGGTAAAATATTGCTGAAACAACTCAGCCAGTTTCTTGAAAAACTGAAAAATGCTTCATTCATCCCAAATCTGCCTACGTTACAAACTGTGCGGGCTAGCTTTGCGGGATGTGTTTGCTGAAAACTCAGAGATGTGAGATTGCCTCTTCCATATTGCACTGGGAGAAAACCAGCAATCCTCTCCTGTCTTCTCCAGAGCCATTTGCACACCCAGCAGAACACCTCCCAGATGTGCCAAGTGTGCACTTTCCATCTCAAGTAAACTGAATGGAGCAGGCGAGAAAGCTGCTGGCTCTGCGAGATGCTGCCTGTGTGAGCAGGGGACCAGCTGAAGAGGGGATGTGTACCTCAGCACGGGGAGGGGAAAACAGGCAAAGCAGATAATCCTTCCCTTTAAATTTGTTTTTCCTCTCCAGCCAAACCCATTCAGTCATCAGGCAAAGCCAACTGCACTCAACAAGGCCTCAGAGGCAATGCTCGCTTGCAGTCCTGCTCGCAGAGCGCCTGGCTGGGCTAGCACATCCAACCATGCTCACTGCCACCATAAGCAGGACAAAGAGAAACCTGGCACAAAGCTGCCACTGGCTCCTTATGAAGTGTGTTCCTCACAGGCACCCTCCAAAAGCAGCACAGGGGGCACCTCATGCAACCGCTGGTTTGCATGGCTGGTGCTGGAGCGAGGACAATCACCTCCTGTACCCACCCCTATCGTCACGCAGCTATTCAGGTTTATGCCGCTGGCATATTTCTTGACTGCACAATGACACACGCTAAAAATAGTTGCCATTTGGACTAGATTTCATGTTTAAAAACATATAACAGATAATTACTTGCACAGCACAAACCTTATAGCTTCTGCTTCCCGAGCAGATGGGAATTTGTAACAAACTTCATCTGGCAAACCAATGTCCCCTCATCTGCACAGTGCTGCCACCGTGCATCCCCAGGCCCGCTCCCTTCACCTGGGAATTCCCACAGCAAAGGCTTTTTAGCTGTGGGTGACCAGGGAATAGTTCCGATCCATCTGCCTTCAGGACTTTTTTTTTCAGAGCTCACCAAAACTTTGCAGCTGGATAAAAAGAAAAAAAAATCATCCTAGACAAATTTTAATTCTGTACTCAGCAATACGTTGATACTTGCATGCAGGTGTCCAAAACCTGCCCAGCCATGAGAGGCTGAGGGGCTCTGAGCCCAAAATTAACTACTAGCCCCTTCCCATGCAGTCTCCTGTATACCCCGAGGAAATCTCAGCCTAAGGGTTGCTATGTTAAAGCTGTACTCTCCATTCCATCCTTATCAGAGCTTATCTGATAGAAAACCACCTGGTGTATCCTTCAGGAGAGAGAAAGCGTGTCACAGCCTTCGCCCAGTTCTTCCAGCCCTGACTATGAGAAGCTGACAACGTCTGCTTTGATCACACCGTTTTACTGCACTTTGATCACGTGGTTAAAGGTTGCTCCCACACATTTACCAACAGATCATGTCACTCGGACCATTTCCCCAGGTAAGCCAAACCCTTAGTCCTTCCCAACACATTTTTATAGCACAGGTCTCAGATCTGCATAAAAGAGAGGTCTTTCTGCTGCACTATCGAAGGATAACAGTATCCTCCAATGTTTCCCGAGGTTCCTCTACTTATCTAGCCAAGACCTGAGTAGCCACTGTAGCTATAACATTGCCCATGAGTTAGGATTCATTCATGCACAATAGTCCTCACATACTTTCCATAGACTGCTCTGAAAGTCAAATCCTCTCCAGTCTGTTTACCATCTAACTTAAACTCAGCAGACTCCAAAACATCCTCCTTATCCCAGAAATGGACACAGTACTCCAGATGGGGCCTCACAAGGGCAGAGCAGAGGGGCAGCATAACCTCCCTCAACCTGCTGGTCACACTCTTCTTGATGCACCCCAGGATGCCATTGGCCTTCTTGGTCACAAGGGTACATTGCTGGCTCATGGTCATCCTGTTATCCACCAAAACTTCCAGGTCTTTTTCCTCAGAGCTGCTCTAGAGTAGGTCAGCACCCAACCTGTCCTGGTGCAGGGGGTTATTCCTCCCCAAGTACAGGACCCTAAATTTACCTGTGTTGAATTTCATCAGGTTCTTCTCTGCCCAACTATCCAGTCTGTCCAGGTCTCTCTTCACCCATCCCCCAAAGGTCTGACAGCATGGCTGGAGACCTCAGCACGCCCACTGAGCCTGTGGCTGTACCCTCTACTCCTTTTGTGCACAAATGCCCTGACACACCTCACAGCTGACACCCACAAGGCATCAATCAAGCACTTAGAGAAACCTTCACAACCCAGTCACCACTTTCCCTGGCATCTTGTTACCTCACTGCAAGTCTGATTTTTGCTTTAGCATTATTTCTGACAGCTTGTACTTCCTCCTCACTTGCTTTCCCTCTAAGTCCTCTCCAGAGTCTCTTTTGAAGCAGAAAGAAAATAATAAAAGGAAAAGACTAAAAAAAATAAAAGGGAGGTGGGAAGGATAAAACAAGGAGCTGATCTCCCTCTGTATTTTGCCAGAAGTTATCCTGGAGGTTACAGGTTTGCATCCTGAGAAAAGCAGAGGCAGCAGAGTTGTTTCACATGCTGAAAACAGAGTGGGCAAACCTCTGTAGCGAAGTGGGACTGGCTCATCTCCAGTTCAACAATCTGCACATGTCTTCCTCAGGAGAGGCAGACGGGATTTTTTCACACTAGGACACCCAAGGGCAGCTGGAAAAGCTCTCCACACAACTGACCATCAGACCAGAGGGATGGGCTTTGCTCCAGCTTAAGGCAGGAATCATTACAGTCTGAAGACAGCTTTACGGCCGTGAATGTCATATTTGAAGTGCAATGTTCCCGTTTCATACTGAATTCTGTTCTGCTTGGAGAATTTTTCCGAGCCCAGCCCTTGCTGTTGCTTGCTGTCAGCACCGGTCTTTCCTTCTGCAGGGATCATGTTGGCATCGGCCAAACCGTGTCCAACAGTTTATCCCTGTTGATTTCCAGTTACATGCGATTTAATGCTACCAATGGGCATTTACTCCTTTTCCACAGGACTTTGACCTATTTCCCCCCCCCCCCCCCCGCCCCCACCCCCCTACAC